>OV651826.1:26655291-27233946 GCA_927349885.1 Psylliodes chrysocephalus | reverse complement strand
ACTGCCGATCGGACCATTGCTGTGGCGGGCCTTCCTTGCTTTATAATCAATCCTTATAGTTTTTTTCGCTTTATGTCGGGGGTGTCGGTAATGCGATTATGTTGGAATAGCTCCTCACGAGGGAACGGTGCTAAAATAAAATGAAAACAAGTCCAATTGTGCTGATTTCGTTGATAGACGCTATTCTGAAAGTCCCCAGTGAGTGTTTCAATCGCGTGCTTATTCCTCTAAATATAAAACCTACATGAATCACTGCCTCTTTACTTAATGCTATTGTATAGTTTCCTTTGATTTTTATCTCTTTTAGTGTTAAATGAACTGAAAACTTTTGGTTTTAATCCTCAAATATTTAGAAATGTAGAGATTTTTCATTATTGCTTTTTTGTCACACGAATTTCACATAGTCGACTTTTTTATTTTCTTAGCTATGTAGTTTTATTTTTTTTTTTTTTTAATATCTTTTAAACTATCGACATTTTCTTAATTTTACAGGACAGCTATGTTCCTTATAGTTATTATTATGTTTGAAAGTTATACGGTGTCTCATATTTTTAACCTGTTATTATTTTGATTAATGAAAACAAAATCACAAAAAATTGACTAAACCCCTTAATATTTTAATATTTCTTTTGAAAATAACGCCAATAATATCTATTAAAAATAACAAATCAACGAAAAACTAGCAAAAGGAATGAAATGGTGTAATAAAGACGGTAATTTGCTCTAAAATAATTCGAAGAAAATAATTTACATCTGGAAATACTAGTACCAATACCATGATAAATTTAGTGGCTATATTTAAATTCAATACAAGCATTTTCCTCAGATAAATATTTTCTTAGAACATTAGTATTTAGGATCCTTTTATAAAAAATCCAATCATTAAAGTTCAAGAGATATCTATACAAAATAATAAGAACTTCTGGAAAACTGTATACACAGCATGTCCTAGAAACAATGAAAATCTGGCAAAAATTGCCTCAATAAATTGTCATAAAGTTGATTTTTTTATTTATATCCTAATATTTGGCTAACCACTCATGAATTTTTTTCCAAATTTAAGCAGTAAGTGCTTTTCAAGGTGGAGAATATTTATGCAGATATTTCTACCAGAATAAATATTTCTGAAGCAGCAGTTTGATGAAAAAAAAACAATTGTGAATAAAAAACTTGATAAGTATATAATGGTTTCAAAAAAATTGCAAGTAATGCGACGATGAACACTATTCATTCTATTGTTTACACAGTAATGCTATCAAGACTTTTGTCATAACCATGTTATATAGAATTGTTTTCTATAACAAATTGCTATTTCATGTACACATATTTAACTTATTAATTATATTATTAAATGTTCATTTCCGAAAATTAAGTTACTTGCAAACGCTGATTTCTCATCGAGAGGTTAACGGTGGTAGTGAAGAAGGATACAGTTATAAGCACTAGTACTGGAAAGAAAATTACTAATCAAATTTTCACACTAGTAGAAGGTACATCTTTCTAAGCTAAAATGTATGTGGAAAGATCGCGTTTTCCGCATGTTCGTAGACAAACTATTATTATTAAAAATAATAGTTTTTATTTATATCTACTCTTATATAAGTTCACACTTCAAAGGAAATTCACACCAATTACAGGTCCATCCTGCTGGAATTCCATTCTATAGCAGCAGTAAAAAAAATGGTAATATAAAGGGCCGAAGTCGGCTCTCAAGGGAAACACTGGAAAAGAGGTGTCGTCAGGTAATACGCGTGTTACTGTGTACAGGACCGGAGCATCAAATATTTTTTAGAACGGTGAAAGATTAGCTACTTTTATATTCCTCTAGATAAAAGGTTACATAATCTTTTAGCAAAATTAAGGATATAGTGCAGACTAATTAAATTTGTTTTGGCAAAATCAAATGAGAAATAGGAAAAAAATTGTTTAATCCAACAAAAAATTAAATATAATTTTACAAGGTGTTTCCAAAAATATAATCGTAACTGTTCTAGTTGATAGTACATAAAAAAAAAGAGGGTACGTTTTCATATAGGTATCTACATTTTTTTTTAATATTCTTATAAGTAACTTTGAGTCTTAATATATTCTTAAAGTAAATTAGGTAAATAATTGTTTAATCAATTCTGTAAAACAATTAATAAAAGTAAATATATCAAATAAGTATGCGACCGCAGTATACCTAATATTAAAAAACTCAAAACGTTTATGTCAACATTAATGATAATAATTAACTACTTCACTTCAAGTAGTTCAAGTAGCCTTTGAATTACTTGAAGCTTGTTTTTTGTCTTGTACATATTGCGTTAGTATAATTTTTCTTTTTTGGAAGCAGTGAAAAGTTTATAAGAAAAAGTATTTGGATATACTGTATGTCAAAGGGAGAACATTATTTTCCTTAACAAGCAAAGAAAAACTACTAAGATGCACAGAATTTTTAATCAGATAAACTTCGCCAGTTTACGCTAATATTAACCTTATCTATACATATCCCAATAATATTAATATTCTCATATACAGGATGTATCAACGATAACTTGACCCCCAGAAACTTTTATTGGAAAGGGGTCGAAAAACGGGATTTTTCATTTTTAAAAAACTCTTCAACTTTTATTGAAAAGGGGCCGAATTTTAATATAAAATTGATATCTAGAACTCCCTGGAGCCCAGCAGCAACCTCCTATTTTTTTTTAATAACAATGTATAGTCAAGTAATACATCAAAATAAGGTAATTTGTTGAATTTAGCAATAAGACCATTATTCGCGTTACTTTTAATTTCATCGCCATGTAATTGGATAAAAACGGTTACGTATTGCATTTGAAATTAATAATTTAATGCACAATATAACAAAACCTAATTAAATAATTGAAATATTGCAGAGATACAAATTTTAATCGCATTCAAGCAAAATAAAAAATTTATGCTACGTATTAAATTACTAAACAATTTAACTTTGAAATGAAGTGTCATACTTTACAATACGTAACAGTGTTTTATCCCGCTAGGTGGCACTATAATCAAAAGTAAAACAATGAATAGTCATATTTTTGAATTCTTCATATAAGTTATCTTTTCATAATGTGCCATACTTAATGCTTTTTCTATTTGAATTGTAATTAGGCATTCCAAACAAAATGGATACCAGTGGGTTTTGACAGGTTATGATGTGGTTATGATATGGCAACCTTATGAGCCTGGTGATTTGACAGAATCAATGATATATATAGAGTTATATAGATTGATCATCTATGTTCTTCAAAATAAACATTAAGCGTATGATTTGAATTTAAAATGTAGGTATTTTTTTTACTATATTCAAAATTTGAAAATTGGTTTTAAAACACATTTTTGCTAAACTGATTCTGATTAATGAGTACTTGTGAGGCAATATGGTCGCTCACAAAACAATCCACTTTGAGCAATCTATACAACTAAATATGTATCACTGACCCTGTCAATGACAGCAGGCCACAGGGTTGCCATATCTAAACTGTCAATTCCCACTTTTCAGCATTTTGACAGGTCGTTGGAATGCCTAGTAGTTAGAGTGACAGTTGAAGATGTGATAGAAAGATGTTCCCCTTTAATCAATAATTGACAGCCCCGTGTATTTGTCAAAAATAGTGAAGCAGTTACTGATAATGGCTCTGATACGTTTTCGACTGATATATATTTATTTAGAAAGTATTCAGTATTACATATTTACATTAAAATTGGGACTAAAAATGATAGGCATCCCGGTCCTGTTAAGGCTGCTAAGACACCGACAACGCCTAGACTATAGAAGGCTCGTTCTGATGGATAACCTAATAATCGCCGTACGGAGGGGCAGCTACTCCCTTAGGACCAAAATGATGGTTCAAGTAGCACAGACCAACTTCAAGCAATTTTCTGAAAGTTCACGTTAATTTTGTTTTCGCTGGATGCTCTCCAGTCTTGTGTGTGTCAGCTTAAACGAAAGGAGCTAGCAAGGAGGAAAAAATATTGTATTTCCACGTAGTTATTGATAAAAAATAGCTTATGCAATTATAAAAAGAGCATATTCTTTCAGGATCGAATCGGTCTGTCCTTTGCATCTAATTGGTAATTTTTCATTAAAATTTTACTGAAAAAATTTATCACAGACTTTGAATTATAGAGAACTTAACTGAAATTTATACAATTGATAATTAGAGTTAATAGCGGAAGACTTAAAGCCTAATTTAGAATCTAGCTCTAAACGTATTATTTGTAAGTTACAGATCAATAAAATTAATGTCTTTAAACCAGTTGGGAGTTTGGGGGGTCATAACTTCCCCCTGGAGGGCCTTCTTTATTAAAATTAAAATTTCTATGTAGATAAAACAGTGTAATTAACCAAAAGACTGTCGATGTCGCTTTGATTCAATTATTAGATAATAAATGAAATTAAGAATAGTAGTCGACATACCTCTGATATTTAATTAAACTAAGTAATTCCCTATTAAATCCAATAATATATCATTATCTCTATTATCTCTGATTGTATAAGTACTTCATTACGGTCAGTCATTCTGAACCTGCAATTAAACAGAAGTAACAATCTGCGATCGCTAAAAATTTCACTGCATGGTTAACAATAATTATTATATTAATTAATCGCACCTATTATTAATGTTTTTTAATAATAACAATAAAACGTGTCGTTAAATTGGCATACATACATCTAATTATTAATTTTTATTAAAGAGTCTGTTACTGTGGAATGTTTTAATGTATAAATTATAATTTTTTTGTCCTTTGTAGTAAAAACGTAGTAATACTTATATTAATGTGCGTAGCATTATGTACATATTACTTTATTAAATAATTAATAATAAACAATGCGTCTGGTTAGTGTTGGATAATCTTAACTGGATTAAATTATTTTTATAGATAATAATATAAATACGCTCCTTATTTTCACCCCTTTATGAATGAACACATGAAACTGTGAATGTAGATTGGTGTCAGGAAGGTACATTATTATTTGCTGTGACTTATAGATAAATTGATGATGCCATTTTACTTATAACTAATTGCCCAACTATATCAATACGTCCCAAGGGCGGCTCCAAGACGAATTTCGGGGGGGGGGACATTGCCTTTAGTCATTCCCCTTTTAGCATATTTTTTTGAATAAAAGGCTCATAAATCGTAAGAATTTTCATCTCGGGGGAGGGGGAGGCACGGCAGGTTTCTCAAACTTTTTTGGCGACGGAACACTTTTGAAAAGCGAAATATTTGCCGGAGACCGGCGCATTTCTAAAGAAAAGGTCATCCTTAATGAAATCTAAAACAAAAAAAAAAAAGGTCCTCAAACCAGGTCCTCCCTTTTGTAGCGGCGAACTTCCTCATAGTATTTTTTTTATTATGACTATTATTTTCGCGGAGCCCCCACAGAGGCTTTGTGGAGCCCCAGGGCTCTGCGGAGCAGACTTTGAGAAACACTGTAATGAAGATTTTCTTGGAAATCGTTTTGTAAATATCCCATAGCAGCTAGGAGATTTATCATTTATTTGAAACGTGAAGGTAAAAACCTTATGTATTGCGGACTTGTCAAACAAAAGCAATGGTAATTTGTTGGGGTCTTACAATAGATTGAGGAGTATTTATAGAACAAGGATGCAGATCACCATATTTGTTTGTGTAGGCGGACCCATTAAAAAAATGTATTCTCAAGAGTTAGTTTCAAGATTTTATTAAATATGCCTGTTTGCTAATAAAAAGCAATATTTTGTCAGTTACCTATTGTATTTTTGAAAAATGGCAACCGTAGAAAGTATCTGTTGACAACATTGGAATAATTTCATTTTCATGTGTAGCGATTCTTTTATAATAAACTTCTAGAAGTTGAAAAATTTCTTTTCGATAATGGAAATAGACATTTTCGACGGAAAGATATAAATCCAACAAACAAAAAGGTTTCCACTGTTGGATGACGATGTCGGTAAGAGAGGACCCATTCACTAGAGTGCTGACTGGCAGACCAGCTACCAGTAACTCGCTTTATGGGTCTTGGTACGTGGGATCGTGTCGTGCTAATGATTCTAACTCCCGCGGGAGCGACCGACGTCCATTCGGGTCGTTTTGAAGGAAGGAAAAACGTCCGGAAATGGAACGTGTATACATCAAGAGCTAAATAGTGTTTTTATCATCCTATCCAATCATTGGATTTTGGATTTTGATATTTATCTAAGATGCGCTATAGTACTAGTCAAAAATTGGCGAAAAAATATGACTCGTGACGTGCTCACACATGTTGCGAATATCTCTTACAGACAGATCCGCATTCAAAAATTTGTAATAAAATGATTTTTGTAATTATTATGTAGGCATATTAATATTTGTATAGCTATATTTTATATTCTAATACAAAAAAATGTGAAAAAAATGTGAAAAAAATTGTTTACTTTGTAGTAATATGTTTTGTTTTTGATCAAATTTAGGAAACTTATGATTAAATAAAAATAAAAAACTTGAGGTTTTACCGAAAATGCCATTAAGTTTGATTTTTAAAATAGACTCACAAGACCCAATTTGTATACTTTGTTTTATTGATCTATAGTTCAAATTGCATATGCATTGCCGAAGTTTTGTTTCAAAAAATTTTATTTTGGTTCAATAAGTGCGATTTTAAAAAGTCAGATTTTTGTAAAACAAGTAGGTTCTTTATTTGAAGGATTTATTTTTAATTAAATTGGTAAAATAGTTTTTGTTTCGAGTTATTCGAGGCTATTAGTCTTCTACCCACAAAAAAATTTGTTTTGGAGAAAATGAAAATTTTGCAACACTGTCATAACTATGTAATTTGAAACGTAGATCCTAAAAAAACATAAAATATAAAGTAGTGTGGTCCATAATGTTATGAAAAAATAAAAGTTAAAAATATTTATCTTCATATTGTTGCCCTTGCTTCCACCTTGCAAAATTTAGTTAAGTTGGAAATTATTATTTTTTTGTTGTAATTTTTGACACTCTTGCCTTTTTCGTTAGCTGTTACTTGTTTTTTGTATTTGTTACATTTTTTATTTTTGTATAACTATCCATTTCATTAGCTATAGGGCGATTTACTAAATAGATCAATAATTAATTTATTGAATATGTCAAACAATAATTTTTGTTTAATCATCCTTTAAAGGTACATAAAGTGGATTTTTTTATTATTTAGTGTACGGAAAAGATCTAGAATCAAATACAAAAAATACGTATTATATAAAATATTCTTTTTTAAAATTATATATTTTTACATTGCTCAACAGATCAAGGCCCAATTACAGAGTAAGAGTACAGGAATAAATAATACAATTAAATTAGAAACATACATTGAACAGCAGATGAAAAAAAAGCTAAAATAAATATTTCTAACATTCCTTGAATATATAAACAAAAGTAAAAATTTCTACAAATAATGTAAATTTCCAAAGAAAAACAAAATTTTCCTAAAAAATTCCCACCTCTTAATTAAGTCAGTCTATAAAGCTAACGACACTGGTATAAATACACAAATATAAAAATTTACCTCTTATAAAAGTCTAAGAAAGTATTCTTCTTTTCTAAATCCTCAAATGAGCCGTTTACTTTGAAAGAGGCCTAAGTCCATTTATACTTAAATTGAGATATCTAAATGGTTTGTGTAAATTTTGTTTAACTGCATTAATTAAATGAACTGATTATTCAACTAATACAATTGTCCAAAAACTGAGGTTATCTGGTTAAATAATAATTACTTAAAATTACCTCGGCTCAAATAGAGAATAATTATTCAATAATATATTTCTTTGGAATGTTCCAAATTTCCTAATAATTGTTTTTTTTTTCTTTCCAGGGAATATCCGTAAAAACATTTAAATCGCCGCAAATATTTCGAGTTAATCGGTAACACGATATCAATGGTTTGAGCTCATGTTCATTTCACCTCTGACAATAAAGACGTTTGATCTCAGAATGTATATGTCCTTTGATGTTCAATGTAGATCTTTGGATGTATATTCTAGGATCAAATGGACAAGGCTGCAGATATACAGACCGGTGATACATTTACGTATCGCAGGGTTGATATAGAATTGAATATGATACGATAATCATTAATGTCGTCGGGAATAGAAGATTTTCCGGACGCGATTGTATCAGAAAAATCTACTGGAAATAACGGATGTTATGGAAAAAGGAAAGAAATACTGGACTAACTAATGGGACGGGAGTAAAGGAGCAATGAGCGGTCTTAAATGGTGAGTGTTTTGAATTAAATTGAGCTTTTTTTTAAACATTATTACATGATATTTTTCTGGATTTGTAATTCATTTTTATTTCTTTCAAAAAATTTTATACCCATTAACGCAAGTCTCTCTTATCATAAGAAATATGAAAAAACATTTAAAATAAAAGTTATAGTTCTTTTTTTTAATTGTATATTTATAAAATACAGTTACAGCGCACAACCTTAATGTAGTTGTTTTTAAATCTGTGACTTTGTCCACTTATTGTAAAAAATGTAAGAATTTGTTAAAAAAATGTTCCAAACTTTGGTATTCACATTTAAGTTAAAATATTTGGTAAATGAAATGATAAGGGTTATCTGAAACGCGTGACAAGATTTAAAGTTTAATTTTATGTACAGGGAAATCAACTTGCCATTCTTTAAACATCTAAACCTTTGTTTTTTCGAATTGAACACCCAGTATATTATTTCATTATTTGTCAAATTATGTTATTATAGGCTCTAAAAGTACTAGTACATAAAAATTAGAGTCTTCTTCTAGATTATGACGAGGGGTTAATCACTAACTTAAATTTTTTACATCTACTTATTTTTGGTAGAAGTAAATTCTTATACATCATCATACTCAGAGTTGAGACCAAGATGTGGTACGGAGGTGGCTCCCACCTCTATCCCCTAAAGCCCAGGCAGTTGGTTCCAAATTCAAACATAGTTGGCTAAATCTATCCAAAATACAAATAGGAAAATCTAAATTTACTGGTAGAATTGAGTTTATTTAACGCATCTAAGCTCTTCGTGGTTTCTACTAATTTATTATTAAACTGCAGGCGTGAAATCCGTTAAATTTAATTATTGGTCAAAATAAACAGGGAGATCCTAGCATTTAATATCTAAATAAAACTTAAGAGGTTAACCGAAATAAAATCTTTAATTTTCTCCTATTTTGAATGTTTATTAATTTAAGAGTTGCATTTTATTTATTTCTAAAACATGGTAGTACGCGAAGTTTTACTATACAGGGTTTTGTGCCAAAGCCGACCCATGTATTGAATTCACATATGAATCTTTGTAACGTAATTATTTATAACTTTAATAACTTCATACTGTCAAAAATTTTAGCCAATTTATTTAATTTTAAATATAAATTGAATTTCATTTTAACTTAGAAATTTTCCAAAAGTTTACTGTATTGATTAGTTGTTACAACTTTACTGCGATTTAGTACCGTTCAAATTAAAATATAAATTGATTTATAGAGCTTAACTGAAAAACAGGAAAAAAGTATTATGGTCAATAAAATAAATTTCGAACTGTGATATCTTTAAGCCCTTATTTAAAACTTTTAAATATTAATATTATCATTATGCAAGAGTTATCTTTACAAATTGTTACAAATACGGAACATAAGTTTGTTGACATAAACAAACTACCGTTGCCCCGCAGGTCTTTCAGTTTATAATGTAAATTTTCCTCTTAATTAATAATGGTAATTTTGTATATGTTTGTAAAGTAATTCCCTTTTTCCTATGATTGTATAGATATACTTATCATCATGTATTTAAATTATTATATCTAAATATTTGCAATAGCTGGCTATAATAATTTATTTCAGCTAATGCAAGGCCAATTTGTATTAAATGGCGGATATTTTTATTTTTAAAAAACTAAAAATAATAAACATTATTCTAAATCCAAAAATTAAGTAAATTGTTTAAAAAACAGTAATGTACGTATATAGGTAGGTACCTACCTACCAAATGATTAATGTCAAAATTTGTGATTCAGAATCCACCCACTTTTCTGTGTCAACGATTAAAATGTCTCCACATAGTTACGAGAAAAACCAAATATTTATGATATACAAGAAACCGTAATCGATAAAAACAAGCCAAAGGCAAAACCAACCCCATATCAGTAATGGAATATTAAATGCGACCTTGTGCTTAGGATGCGTGCAAAGTGTGTCCCCCAAAACTGAAATTTCTATGCCAAGGCCAGACATTTAGGGACGACAGCAAGGAATACATCCCTCTCTAGTTGGGAATTAACCACGGGAGAAAAGTATCATTATTCCAATTAGGTTGACAGAAATCAAGTTGGACAGAAATTAGGATAGGAATTGAACTGGAAATGTCGCAAATGACTCATTGAGAGAATCTTTGTGCAGAGCATTAAAAGCTGTCTCCGAAATTGTCTATTAAAAAAGGGATTTCGGTTCAACCCCTTTGAAGGTTTATCGTGACTATTGAGATATATTTTTATTTCTAATTATGTAGATTTTGTACATTGTTTGCATAATTAGTTATTTTTTTGTAAAATTTGACTAATTATAAGGATTTGAAGCAAAAACGCTGGTTATTCTTACTTTTTTTAATAAAATGATAGAGAAAAATATGATTAATCGCCCTTTGTTTATTTATTGATTTTAACTACATACCTACATACAATTTTATTAAGTCTAATACTTATAGGTATTTAAATAAAAGCCATGCGTCACAAAATAATACGAGCGACTGTTTTGCTAAAGAAAACAACGACTCCTTTGGCTAATATCGACGCCCCCATCGAAGAAGGTTGTATCTCAATTTAATTTTAGTAATACTTAACAAATAGGATAATTAGAACACAGTGGAGGTTACTTATGAGATAAAGAATGTACAAATTTTATAAATCATTAATAAGTTCACACAACCCTTCATAGAATAAGGCAGTAAATAAGATACAACCATGGTAAAATAAAAAATACGTATATTTTTTATTGCTACATTAAAAAAATATACAAACAAGAAGGCTGTAACTCATTTTACAATCTTTTAATGTACTACATATTAAGTTTTCGAAACTACAAAATTTGACGTAGGTATCTGGCATGTGTTACTGAAGTGGCGCAAATACAACTTTTACAAACTATTGTGAATTGAGATACATTTTTTATACTGATGGATTCGCCTCATTTTGCTGAATACGCCTGTGGCTGAATTAAAAAAGGACGTATCGTGAGTTACAATCTTCTTCGATTGAGGTGTTGATATCACAACAAACAGTGGATTAGATATATCCAATGAAAAACAAAGCTGAAGTGTTGAAAATACTTTCCTATATCTGCTCTTTAATTATAATCCAATATCTAATAGCTATTAGCCGAATAAATAATTGTTATTATTTTTTTCTGACATATATATTGGTCAGATTTGATTTTGGAATTATTTTCCTTTTAATATATTTTTGATTAATCATATTCTGTAGTAAAATCCTGAATTATTTTTTATAAAAAAATGTTATGTAGACTTCGACAAAAAATAGATACCTATGCTCTGGTAAGACTTGTTTATACAAACTTGAATTAGACTTAAAGCAAGCAAAACAATTTGTTTATCGCATGAAAATATCACTTCATAAACTAAGCAAATTCCGTTTTTTTTGCGAAACAAGATAGGCATTAAGAATTGGCGATGTCACCCTTTTAAACTACAATAAAAAACTTGTTCAGTAAACAGCAATAGTCAATACCTACATGAATAAATTTGTCCTGTCTTGCAAATTTTCTTTGTTTTCCAGATATTTTCATGCCTATATAAATAGCGGTTTAACATGATTATCAATTTTGCCTCTACTAAAATATTTTTATTAATTTTTTCATAGTAAGTATTTTTTAGTAATCACTAATAAACATGGTTAAACAAAAAAAACCTTTCACATGGAAGAATATCCCAATTGAATTTTCAGAGACAATCATTTTCAAATATTTATTTAATAACACTTTTACTGTATAAATTGGCCCTATCAAATTCCGCGAAATCAAAATTAGTTTTACTTTAAATGCTACACTACTGATCAAACTGGATTATCGTACCTATCAGGTCCAACCAATGAGTAAAATATTATATTATATTCCATTACTCAGTGGTCCGACACTTGCTTTGCTAAAGCCGTTTAAATAATAGGTAATAAGCAGTAGCGTAGACAAAATTTACATTGGGGAATTAAAGTGATCATTATAATCATAGGCCTTTTAATTTAAAATAAGATTATTTCAATTATTTTTTTTTTAAAAACCCATTTAGATTAAATTATAGCCATTACTTTTAAAATCCAGCACTTTTATTTGGAGGCCTTTATATCCAAATATTCAATGATACTCTTTATATCCACATATCAATGCTACTTCTTATTATTTTAATAAACAACGGTATTTTGTAGCTGAAGTAAGTAGAAACTAGTGTAACTAGGTAATGTAAACATTTTTTGTAATTTAGCCAAAATTTTCGTCGCAGAAATTTTAAGAATAAAATAAACCCAATTCGTGGATTAAAATTCTGAATTTTCGTTAAAATATTGTGTTTAAACAAGTGGGTAGGTACGTACCTACCTATTGTAACTTAAAATAAGAAACGCCAAAAGTCACAGGATTAGCTAAAAGACTGTAGATATTTTAAAGTTTAAACTCCCAAACTCTTAACACTAATTCACTTCTTGTATTCTGTAAACTTAACTATTTACATTAAAGGTGACAAATTTATATCGACATGTAGGAGCAAGAAAAAAGCAACCGCCAAAAAAAAGCATTAAAAAATATATAAAGCAGAGATAATAAGTTGACATGCCCTGGTTCGAGGAGAGGAGTCTGTTTGTAGGAAACACACAGATCCGCTGGTACGAACCAGGAGTGTGTGAAGGCTGGATTCAGGTTGACTCCTAATCCTAAGGAAGGCTGATGTCTCTGGAAGCTGGATGACACTGCATAGTCCATAGCGACGGCCTGATAAGGCAGCATTGTCCTCGCAGTCACAAAAAATCACAGACACAAAAATTTTAAACGCGTACGTACGTGTTTGTACGTGTACGCGCGACACTCGTGCTCACGTGTACTCACTCTTTGCCTCGACAGACACTAGTGACTAATGAGTAGTGAATAACGAGCGAAGAGGTTTGAGTGGGCGTATGCGGGCGTGTTGTCTACGACGTGGTTGGCCGGGTTTTACGCAACTCACGTCAGCGCACCTTAGTCGCGGCAGGCGATTCGCCCGTCAGCCCGCCCTAAAATATCGCCTCGCTCGGTCGCAACAAGTAGCCAATACATCGACGCCGTTAACGTAAATTCGGTCGTCCAGGAACGTTAGCGATCTATGATTTTAACGTACAGGACGTCGACCGGCGACTTAGGAAGTCGAGGATTAACGACGAGAGTCTTGGTCGATCAAGGAAGTCAAGTCTGGCAATGCTTTCTGAATATTTATTAAATATTGACTAAATGTTTCTGTTCCTTTTTGTTTTGTCTCGTCTAAGTCATTGTGCTTCAAATTCGAAATCGATGACCCAAAACTAACTTCATTTGTTCTTTGTTTGACTGATTTTAAGATTCTATTCTATCCGAAAAAGTATTCTGCTAAAAGAATAAAAGGAACAAAATAAGCAAAGTTTCATCATCTTAATCCTTTTTCACCAATAAATACTTCCCTAGGGTTTAGAAAAGCTGCATCCAAGTACTTACCTACTTGTGCATCTTTTAACATGATGTAGCCAGTGAACTACTTATTCTTCTGTACACTTCTGTATAAATAATGCAAGATCATAAATACATATATACCACTCACTAAAACGAAAATCATGTATCACAAGAAAACAGTTAACTAGCGCTAGCGGCAAATAAACTAAAACCAATTAGTAGCAAAAAGTGTACCTATAGTAAGAAACTAATGTACACTAAGCACAAGTAAATAGTTCACTAACTGTAGGTCGTCTGAAAACTAATTGAACTGTTTACTAACAACAGGTAACTAATTTTAGAAATCTTGTTTTACTTACTATAATTAAACATTTTACCTGTCCCATATAGTATACAATTTTATATTTGCGGTAAGTAAAAGTTCGCTAACGGTTAGTGAATTTTTTTTCCGTGTATGAAGCATTCTTCTAGTGAACAATTTTTCTCGTAAGTTATTGGTTTAGTGAACTATTCTTCTAGTAAACAATTTATCTATCTATTGGTCTAGTGAACTATCTGTTTATTGAACTATTCTTCTAGTAAACTACTCTTCTAGTGAATTATTCTTCTAGTTGACTATTCTTCTAGTGAACTATTCATCTAGTGAGCTATTCTTCTATTGAACTATTCTTCTAGTGAACTATTATTCGAGTGAACTATTATTCTAACGAACTATTCTTCTAGTGAAATATTATTCTAATGAATTATTATTCTAGTAAACTATTATTATGTTCAAAATTTTTTGATAAAACATATAGTATTGTAATAATAGGTAATTTTAAAAATACTCTGCATAATCTTGAATACAGGGATACAGCTTAAATATTGAAAAATATGAGTTGAAAAATCAAACAAATATTATTATATTTTAAATTTTAAAAGGGGAGCACCCTCTATATGGGCACTGAAAATATTTTGTAAGTAAACGAACTGAAAACGTAGTTAGTTGTGAAAAAGTAACTAAAGTAGTTTGTAATTGAATGTGACAAAATATTTTTCTCCAAAATGACCACTCTGTATTAAGAAACTACAAGGACATTGATAAGTTTTCCCACAGAACAAGAAAAAGGATGGCTTTGTGTAGACTATGAAAAAATAAAAAATCCATCGACAGGTTTTGTGGAAATATATTTCAAATAAAAATGAATTTTCTTAAGTTGGACAAATTATAATATAACACCCTGTATACAAGTAAAAGACAGATTTGTAACAATAAGTATCACATGTTCAAGGGAATGTTATTGAACATTGATAATTGCAAACAACCGGTCTTCTTCAATTGGACACAATACGCGAGAGAGCTAAAAAGGATTTGAGTCCAATATTAGTTCATAATCAATACCCTGTATGGTTGGTGATAGGAAGTTGCGGCAATGGTAACTTTTGAGGTACAATAGGTATCTACAACATATCTAAATTTAAAAAAATTCTGTTGTGAATAAAAAATTTGTCGCTCACCCCTTTTTCAAAATAAACCCTGGTTGGTAGTCCTATTTTACGGTACATTTTTTATATGGATAATTTGTCGCTTGTTTGACTTTAATTTGTTGTGGTTACCAGTGGTTTATTTTAAAAAGGGAATGAGCGACAAAATTGTTTTTTCCACAACTAATTTACGAAAAAAAGTGACACGTGATTGGTATTTAATGCTAACTTAACCGGGGGGTATTTTGAAAAGGGAATAAACGACAAAATTGTTTTTTTTTTCGACAAAAAACGACAAAAAATGACAAAACGACGAAAAACGATAAAAGAAAACGACGAAAAACTACAAAAAACGACAAAAACAACAGAAACAACGAAAAATTACAAAAAACGACAAAAATGCCACAAATTATTAAAATAAAAAAATGTAATTTGTGTTATCGTGCATGAAGTACTACCAGAGTTTTGAAAAGGGAATAGGTGACAAAATTGTTTTTGTATCAGCATCAAATAAACTACAAAAAGGTGATAAAACAAGATAACAGAAATGACAGAAAAAACAAGAAAACCCAGAAATCACAAAAAACGACAAAAAAGGCCAAAAACGATTAAAAAACAACAAAAAAAACGACAAAAAGGACCGAAAAACGACAAAAAAAAACAAGAAGGTCACAAATTATCCATATAAAAAAAATTAATTTATGTTATCTTGATGTTAGCCCAGGGGTTATTTTTAAAAAGAAGATAAGCGACAAAAACGACAAAAAGGTCACAAATTATCCATATAAAAAAATTAATTTATGTTATCGTGATTTTAGCACTACCAGGGGTTATTTTTAAAAAGAAGATTGAGCGAAACATTTTTTTTCACAACATATTTCGAGAAAAAAGCGAAGAATCTAATATTCAAAAATCCAAAATTCCAAAATGGTAGTGCTAACAGGTAGATTTTTATTTCAAGGTGGACACCTTTCTATCTTATTCTAAAATGTCATACGTCATTTCTCTTACCTCTCCTACGTCAAACTAACCAATGTAATTTAAATAGGGAAAGTACAAAGTATGACACATCATTGAAAAGGTAATTTTTATGAGGAATTTAGCAATTAAATCTGTTTATTGCGGTACTTTTGATTTAAGCTCCCTCTAGCGGGATAAAAATAATTAGGTGTTGTGTTGTAAAGTATGACACTTCATTTGAAAGCTAAATTTAGGCATCGGTAATTCAATGCACAACATAACAAAACATAACTTAAATAAGCATAAGAATGTTGACATTAATGTTAAATACTGCTTTGTTAAGAAGAAAAAGCATAAAAACATTAGGTGGTCCTGTAAGTATAAAAATAAAGCACAAGACCTCTCTTTCTTAAGTTCAAATTGAAAATCCATGCCTCAAAAACATTTAACTTTGACGTCCATAATATAATAAATAATGTCAGTCTTTCAAAAATCTTGCTCCTATTCTATATTTCAAACAAAACGTTAATAAAATGTCCTAATAATCCTGGATTTATCTTTAAAAATATTTTTTTGCATGCTCGTTAAGGGTTAAACATTATTTTCATAATTATTTAATAAATTTTTCTAATGAAACGTTACACTCAACATTTTTATAATTTCGAGCAGTTTATTTATCATTAATGGTAGGTATATCTATAAATTCACTGTCAATTATTCAACAATCAACATTATATTTCCAGTTTAATAAATTACACAGGCATCACTATGCGTCCATATAAATGGCGTTAAAATTCCCATCCAGCATAGATTTTTTTAATGGAAAAACCATTTAACTCATCCACATCAATCATTTGTAGATATATATGGTTCGACTAATCGACCATAAGAAGCGTCATTTACACAAAATGGATGGATGTAGTCACGCTGTCTCATACGGAATATATTTGATTTGGTTCGGAAAGATGCAACGTATGAAATGATGTGTGAAATAACCAGTACATACCTCAATCATGAACAGAACCGAGACGTTTGACGTTAGGGGAAGGTAATGATTGACCGGAATTTAAATCCTAAAAATGGAAAAGTTTTGGTTTAATGCAGTGCCGAGATCCTGGTGTAGGAGGGCAATTGTCTACTCGCGGGCAGTTGATTTAGGCAGAGGCTGAAAATTGAAAAGACAATTCGTATTCTGAAATGTTCCGGCATTAATAATTCTAATCAATGAGAATGATTTAGAAAATGGGGAAATATGGAAGCTATACTACAGAAGTAGTGCAACTTTTTAAGGAAATTAGATGCGAAAACAGAAATTAGAACTAAAATTATACGAAGGCTTGCCAGACTAATTTTGACTTATCTGGGACTGGTTGGTTTACCTACTTTTCACTTTCCAGTAACAATGAGTATGGAAAGTATATAGAGGAACCTTAATTTTTTCAATCTCGAGTTTTCGACGGATCTTTATATGTTTTGGGATCCCCTGAATCCGTTTTGACTATATTTCGCGATGATCTCTTTCTGTATTTGTGTATGTTTCACTATATTTATGGCAACGTGTATGTACTTAATTTACTGTTTTGGCATCTTCCAAAATTCTAGCAAATGAGACGAGTTGCCATACAATTTTAAGTTTTTATATTAAAGAGTATGGTTTCTGGGACTAATGAGAGAAATTGAACCATCATGTTTTAAAAAAGCCATTACATGTCATCAAAAAGATAAGTGGTTAGAAGCTATGCAGAGTGAAATGATATCACTAAAGGATAATACTTATAATACTAATAAAGACAAATTCAGATGGTACTATAGAACGCTACAACGCTAGACTGGTAATTAAAGGTTACTCACAGAAGAAGGGAGTTGACTACGATAAATTTAGTCAAGTAGCTAAGATGAGCACAGAAGGTCTGCAAGTTAAATAAAAGTCTTTACGGACTTAAACAGGCCCCAAGGTATTGGAATGAATGTATTCATAAATTTCTTGTGAGTGTCTATATATAAGAAGTTAAGATAAGAGGAAGCTCATTCTTGCTTCGTATGTAGATGATGGACTTATTGATTCTTCTGACACAACTGATGCTGAGAGAAAAGTTCAAAATTACAACGAAGCCAGCTTCGTATTTTTTAGGTTTGGAATTGAATTTCAGAGAAGATGAATCCATTGAATTCAATCAGACAGGCTATACGAAAACAGTTTTAGAAAGATTTAATATGACCAATTGCAAATCTGTAAAAACCCCAATTCTAAAAGATTCAAAGAGTTTCTGCAATAAAGAAACCAACGAAAATTTTCCATATAGACAAGCTATTGGTGCACTAGCATATCTAATGGTCGGCACTAGACCAGATATATCATATGCCGTTGGAGTAGCATCGAGAAACTGAGACAATCCAACCTTTGAAGATATTGTCAAAGTAAAACGTATTTGACGATATCTAAAAGGAACAGTCAGTTTTGGAAATATCTATAAAAAAAGGCGGAAATAAATTTTTGGTACAGCGATGCTGATCACGAAGGTGATATGCAAACAGGACGTTCTACTACTGGAGTGTTATGTATGTATGCAGGAGGAGCAATTGCATGGAAGAGTCAAAAACAGAGTACTATTGCAATTTCCACTACCGAAGCAGAAATAGTTGCAGCTAGTGAAACCGCTCGTGAAACTATTTGGCTAATAAGAATTTTAAAGGAAATTACCGATGTACTGGTGATACCAAAATTATATATTGATAATGAGTCTGCCATCAAATTAGCTCACAACCCACGAATACCATACTAGAACTAAGCATATTAGAGTAGGACACATCTTTGTTCGTGAATTAGTAACCGATAGAAGTCTAGAAGTTAAGAAAATAGCTTCAGAATTTCAGTTGGCTGACTTGCTAACGAAAGCCCTCTACAAACCAAGACTAACAGCTCTGTGTCAACAGAGCTGTTCACTTTAACAGATGAGGCCTATTGATTGTGAAAAATAAATGAATAAAAGTGCGGGGTTAAGGGGGTTGAAATATTTAAAATAAATCTAATTGAAAATGGGAGTTAAGAGGGTCTGTTAAACTGTGAAAATTATAATTTAGAATGCTACTCAATCTATATCTTCATTCTAGTCTATATCTATGTAATATTATGTATTGTAATGGGACTGATCTTATAAAATATTATACATTTTAGTTCATTTGTTTTTTTTGCCAATAAGAGGTATTTAAAAAATATATTATTTTTACTTTTTTACTAATTTTTTTTACACAAAAATCAATGTCAAGCTTTCTTCATAACCTGATATATATTTAAAAATAATCTCAAAATATGAAGAAAAGTCAGTTGACTAACTAATAATGTTTATAGATGATTTTCAACGTTTTAATAACAAAACAAATATTACAATAACTAAAATATTAATTTATTTATTCAGTAATAGTTGTAGTTCTTGAAAACAGTATATTGATAATAATAAATAGATTTGTACAAAGTTTTGAACTTAACTTACAAATGATAAAATTTTTGGAAAATGTGAACACCCATTTTTAAATTATAATGAGCCGCCACTGATTCTGATTACAGTTCAGAAAAAATTGTAAGTAAATAAGTAAGTTGTTCTTCTTATTATTAAAAGCTATACCTTTAATTAACAATAAAAAATGTGTGTGTGTCGTGCAACATTTATTTAAAAATGCGTTTTCGACCTTAAGCCATCTTCAGTGCTTATTAACCATCAGATCAGTCCACTGATTGACAATAAGCACTGATGGTGGCTTAATTTTTTTAATTCACACAACCTTAACCTCTTTTGATTCATTTTAATTTACCTAGAATTGTATCCAATGAAAACTCAATGTTTCTTTAATGGTGCAGCTTTAGATCTCACCCCCCCCAACAATCATAATCACAGATATGAGCGATGGCCCACGGAATCTACTTCCTAGAAAGGGTTGGATTGTATTCAAATGTTAAAATTTCCTATCTATTTTCCGAATCTGGATGAGGGGTTGTATTAGATGCATGTTCACTTAATGATCTGGGTTTTGCCATGAAATAGTCTTGTACGATGCGGATGATAAAATTATACAACTTGCGACAGAATTAGGCGTATCCTTAATAGTTATCCAGAAGTATTTATTAAAGTCACTCCTTTTTATTAACTTTCAGTATTGAAATACAAATTCGATTTGTAGATATAATGTTAATGCATAGTTTTTAATTTTTGATACTACTAAAAGTGTTTTTCATTGTCCAAAATCAATTTTTATTTTTTTTTTCTATCTTGAGCCAAAAATTGAGAGAAAAATCTAAAATTACATAATTTAAAAATAAATTAAATGAGGAATATTCAACTTTGAGTGTGAATATCTTGAAAACCAGTCACTTTATGAGTTCCCAACAAGAATACATGGATTTATTTAAAAAAGATTAAAAAATGTAAAATAAGTTTTTGGACAGTGAGGTAAAATTTAGACGGAATGAAGGTGTTACTTATCCATGCCGTACGTCACTGGCAAAGTTTATTTAACCAACTTTGTTGCTGATAGGTGTATCTTATGACATCAAAAATGTTTGCCGAATTTAATAAAATAATATGAGAAATAAAAAAAATATAGTCAGAGAATCTTCAGTTGTCCCATTCTAAATGAGACACCCTGTATATTCCAATGCTTAAATGTTGCCAATTAAAAAAAAAATAAAAAAAAATTCGAACGACCATTTGCTTTCTGTAAACAGGTAGTTACTAAATTGGCTCATACCACAACAGGCATTGAATTCTATCAAAGAAAAACAGCAGCGATAGAAAATAGTTTTGAACCCTTTAAGCTTTGATTTTAGAATTTATTTCCTTCGAAAATGGCTAGTCCAGCTTGATTTTAAATTACAATACATATTTTTTCATTGTAATTTTGATAAGAACTATGCTTTTTCCCTTTTATTAAAGGCCTGATGATGGCTTTTGTGCCGAAATCGGTTGCCTGTGTTAACATTACCCAGTTAACAAGTAGTTTTTAATTAAAAATAAATTTGTGTGGTAGTGATTTTGAGAATTTTATTTTCGTTTATTTTAAAGTGTTTTAAAAAAGCTGATTTTAAAGGTCTTTTCAAAGTATTAAAATTGAATTATCATAAAAATGAAGTGGGTGTCTCGTTTTTCAGGAGAAAAACTCATCGATGAACCCAATGGCTTATCCGCAAGAATTAACATTATACGTTATCCATGTTCTAAAAGTTTAAACGGTTTAGAATGCATAGATTAGAAAAAGATTGATTCGATTTTGTAATCATTTTTGAAATTTTTCACAATACATACCTCAAAAACTTTTTTTTTACTTGAGCTATAACCTTTTTAGTTTGCATTTAAATGAGAGTACCAACTTCCAAGAGCCTTATAAATTGAAAAATCTCTAAATCGAAAGAATCAAACAAGTTAAATTTTAGAAAACTTGTAGTCCTTGAAATTTCCTTCAAAAATTCGGCCTGGATTTCTGAGGAATAAGAAGTTACAATAAATTATAAAATATTATAAATAGTCACGGAATTTTATTTCATTATGAATGCACCATTACATAATTTCACGATTTTTTTTTTGTAAACTTATAATAAGGAGAGGTTTTTGAGGATTCTAACATTGCAATAAATCAGAAATAATTAAAATATGAATAATAATAGTTATAATAAAAATATTAATATAAACTATTTAAATATGTTAAAAACTAATTTGTTTGTCAATTTATTCACAAGTGGTGGTTTTTAAGGGATAAAACATTAAAATAGATCATAAATTATGTTCAATATTATTTTTTTTTTTAATATTTGAACATAATTTTAATCCAAGCAACGCTTGAATATATTATTTACAATTTCTTCGTCAAAAGGGGTACGTTTCAACCCCCAAAAAAGGGCACCTAGTAACTTTTGAAGAAGAGGGTAAGATAAGCGTAATTACAATTTTTTATCCAAAACGGTGTAGTTCGAAAGAATTTGGAGGCATAAAGACGAAACCGATCCAATTATGACGTTATCCTTATTCAGCAAAAGTTGAAAATAGAGTGTTGAAAATAATTTTTTTCTACACCCACATTGATATTAGCTTATCTGCGCACAGATTACAAAACGAAAAAGTATGAACGCAATATCAACTGAACGAATATATTTTATATCCATTCTAGGTAGTGAGAACACTGCAAAAAAATGAAATCCACCAATCACAGTTCATATTTTGGGCAACCAACTACTATTATTTTTAAAATTTTAAATAAGTGAGAATTCTGTCAAACTAATTGTCAGTATATTTTTTAGTTATTAAGATTAAATATAATTTAAAATGAAATATTTTTGTGCAGAATCGATAAATAATAACAATTACTTTTATTTGGTCCATATTTTGGAAAAAATTATTGGAAATAATTTAATTATGAGTATTAAAAACAAAATCCTAAAAGTGGAGGTGGAAGTGAGGACAGAGCCCTTGCTTTCCACGCGAAAATCCGGGATCGAACCTGGGCTAGGGACTAATTAAATAAAATCATTTTTTTTTCATGTTTATTTTATTTTATAAATTAGTAAAATTCATAAATTATTTAAAAATTAGTTATTTTATCTTAAAAACTTAAAGTAATTTTTTAAATTTGTAGATTTTCGTTAGTGGGCCATAGAAAAAATATACTTTCAACTCAAGTGGATTGTTAATATCCACTCTTGTTGTACAAACTACTATTCCTCTGCTGTTTTTCTTTGGATATAATTCAAAAGATACATATTGTGGTATTAGCCAATGGAGTTGTTTTCCGGAAAAAAACCGTCGCTCAACTTTTCTGGTTTCTGTGATACGGAATTTGGGTTTTTCTCATTTCCTTTCTTTATTTTTAAATATTAAAGAAATTAAATTAATGATATATAATTTAGACCGATATTTCTACCACAACCGTAGGTGGACACTTTCTACCCCTTACCGCCGTCTCTGGAACGAAAAGCGCGACTAGCTTGGATAGTCTGTTGGGATATTGGGACGTTGGTATGGGGTTTCGGGTTCTTGTTAGGCGAGTAATTAGAATATCTTAATTTGTATCTCGGCGTAGACGGGCTTGACCCTCTGCTTAATATGTTATATTGCAGGGTTCCATTTCATTTCAGATTCAAACATAAATAGAAATAGATCGCAGCAAAGATGCCTTTGTGTCGCCAACAAAAGCTTAATTGTATAAAAGGAACAATGAACTAAATATGCATTTACTAAAAATTTTCAATTCGGTTTATTAGTTATTTAAATGCTTCTTATTATTACACTTAAAATAAGATATTAACAATATAAATTGATGAGTACTACTTATATTTTTAGATCCACAAGAAGTCTCAAATGCATAAGTTATTGAAATGGAATACTTATTGGAAAGTAGATAAAAATAATTTTGGTTAGCTTTGATAAAACGACAACGTACTGCTTGAAAATCGGTAGGATATATACGGGACATATACAGGGTGTACCAATGAAAACTGCTAAGCGGTAGCAGTGGCGCAGCGAGGGGGATTTAGGGGTTAACCCCCCCCCCCCAGACCCAGACGCGAAACCAGACGATTTTGAAATTGAAAAAGTTAAACTAGGTAAAACATTATTATATTTTTTAAATACTTCCAAATTTTTTTAAAACCCTCTTAATAAAAAATTGTGACTGCGCCACTGAGCAGTAGGATATCTTCTAGAATAGAGACAATCCAGTTTGTAAAGTCCTTTTTATGATGCTCTGGTAGACATAGTTGTGATTTTTGGGTTTTATACTCCCTGTGTAGATA
This sequence comes from Psylliodes chrysocephalus, assembly GCA_927349885.1. Classification (NCBI taxonomy): domain Eukaryota; kingdom Metazoa; phylum Arthropoda; class Insecta; order Coleoptera; family Chrysomelidae; genus Psylliodes; species Psylliodes chrysocephalus. The sequence continues at coordinate 27,210,078 of OV651826.1, read as the reverse complement.
TACGGCTTCTTTTAATTTCTCCATGTTTTTTTTTTCATATGAACATTGTTTTCGTTTTCTGTTTCTGTCCCTTTAATTTATGTTTCAATTGATTCTGATATAGAAGTTTCGCAATTTCACAGATTTATTTTCCGTTGGATTTGGTTTCAAAACGAATAAAATGGCTGCAGATGAAATAGTTTTATTTAACAGGTACTGATTTTATAAAATTTGACAATTTACTGCCAATAACTGGGACTATTTTTCCATTAGTTCTTGAGTATAAATAAAGTGAATACTAATATTTTCTTTTTTTTATGGTTTTCTCCCCAAATTAAGATTATAATTAAAATTCTATCCATGCTGTAAAAATATTCTATAAATTACCATTAAAAGAAAAAATATTGACACGACTCAAGTCAAAATTAATGAAATTTTCGATAGCATATCATTTAGATTAGGTATCTTTAAATACAAACCATAATTGCCAATTCTCTCCAAATTGCGGGTCTTTCATTCACCAAAAACATCATTGTCAAAAGCTAAACTCACTAAACAAATCAATAGAGTGGCGTAGGTACTTTGAAAATCATGTTAGTGGTCGCCGCTCCCTGCGTTATTATTGATGAACAAGAAAGTAGTAATCTTAAATTGGCACTAACGAATCCTATTGAATAAATTCTGTACGTATATTTTTGCTATTAGTCGATCAACGGCCGATGTGGGGTGCTTACAAATTAAATTATTGCCTTAGACTTTTTTTGAGCGGAAATTTTAGGGAGATTTTCCAAATATTTAGTTTGTTATTTGTAGGAATAGCTATTGAACAGAAATGTTCTGTAAAAAAGGGTTTTCTTGACAGGTGACACATTCTTGAATAAATATGCTAATCCTAAGACCAGACTCGAAATCAACACACAGAAGTGAAGAGGTTTTTGAAATCAAATAGCTATTCAATTAGCGTTAATTATTAAATATAATAAAATCAATAGCTTAGTTAATTCTGTGTGCAACATGCAATACCATGAATACCCGTATAAAGTATAAAATTGTCGATTTTTCTTGTCCAGACCCGAATACTGTACGAACGACGAGTAAGTTTCAAATTAGATCTTGTCGATTTTTCCTGTCCAGACTTGAATACTCTACGAACTACGTTTTTCCGGGCCAGACTCGAATATTGTACGACGAGTAAGTTTCATATTAAATCTTGTCGATTTTTCCTATCCAGACTTGAAGACTCATCTACGAACCACGAGACCACGAGTATAAATAAAACTGCAGGAGGCGTCGTAATCCAAAAAGTTAATATTTTCTTCAGCTACGTGAAGGTCAAAAACCAAGACGCAAAGTTATAGTTATAAATATTCGACGGAGTGCTTTATATTTTGTGTTAATTTTGTTGTAATTAAATTTTATGAAATGGTAAGTACCTACCCACATAATACTTATGTATTTGACTTGATTTATGCCCGATTCGCCTGTTCCCATTCCGCCTGACCAATTAAAATTTCCCGATTCGCCTGACAAGCTCAAATTGTGGTATCGTTTCGCATTTTTAATCAGATTTTTTTTGCAAAATCAAAGGGCTTCTTCTTATAGAGCTTAATGTTTGCTAAAAATTTCAATTTGATATCATTTTTCATTTTTGAGTTTTTAATATTTTAACCTCCTTTATTTCCCCAATTTATTCAGATTTATTTTAGAACCAATAGGCTTTATCTCTTCTTATAGAGTTTCATTTTTACTAAACATTTCATGTTGATATCGCTTTTTGTTTTTAATTTAGGATTTTTTTTTTAATTTCAACCGATCTTAACCCCCTATTTTTAATCAGATTTTTTCAAAAACAATAGACTTTGTCCCCTTATAGAGCTTGTTTTTTGCTTAAAAATTTCAAGTTGATATTATTTTTCGTTTTTGACTTATCGTGCAGACAAAAACCGTGACATCGGGCAAAATACACCCTATAATACTCTTCACAGACTACTGTGTGAAGAGTAGAACAATAATATAATAATAGTATAATCAGTATTTTTTTATATGTACTTTATAAAAAAAAAATAAAATCTTCAATTTTAATAATTTATTTTTTAATTGTTAAAAGATCGTTCAAAAGATCGAGTAAATAGCCCACCCTTTTTATGTCTAGTATTACAAATTGACATTTTGTAATCAATTTACCTCGTTCCGGTCAAGATCAAATACGGGATAAAGTGTGAGGAAGGATGTCCAGCACGAATTTTTCTTTAGTCAATTTATCATTGAAGGCAATCTTGCGTTTGTAATGCAGATTGCAATTCCCTACAGGAATTCGATTAGGGTCCATGGACCCAGGCGGAATATAGAGATTTCCAGGACCGGTACAAATTGTTTCCGTTTTCAAAAGTTTTACAAATCATATTAGGTATCTATATTTAGGTATAATTTTAAAAAATCACTGTTAATGGACTTTGAAACTATACATTGTTGAGTTAGGTTTAGATTAGGATTAACAACATGTACTATGTCCCGGTGGTGGGAGCTGCCGTGTAACATGTCAAATTTGAGATAAAGTTTCTTATCGATGGATTTTTTCGTTTTTTTCCTGGTAATGAAATAATTTCTTCTAGACGTCTATAACAATTAAAAAATCCCTTTGCAAACATTTGCTATCGCCCGGTTTTGCTACTTTCGGTGTAGGAATTTCGACCTTGTAACCGGATATTTATGTTTTTCAATGAAATTCGGGATATAGCTTAAACGCAGATTTTCTGAACTTAAGATGATTTTGCAAGAATTTTTTGTATCGGAGAAAGGGTTGATATGCAAAAAAAAAATTGTGATCTTGAAACAGGTGTAAACTAGGAGCAAAGTTCGAAAATGTTTGTAGACTCTCAATTAAGAATAATACCCTTGCAAGTATTTTTTATTCAATATAATTTTACCCCATTCACCATTAATCGGACTATTTTGATACTTTTTTCACGAAAAATCGGAGCAAATAAGATGATGAATGGGGTAAAACTGCTAAATAAGGTTGAGAGTTATACAAATATTTTTGGAACAGTCAAATCTCTTTTACATAATTATTCAACCTATTTACCCCGAGTTTTCCAGAAAAACTGTCAAAATAGTCTGATTTATACGTAGTGGTGACAGCAGCGGTGGGATTTAATTAGTTAGAGACTAATATAGACCTACTAGTTGTTACACATTTTTAAAGTTCTTGTTTGCAAACAGCCAATCAAAAAAATTTAACTTTCCACTTTACATATTTTAAACCTTTTTATTGGTGAATATCATTAAAATACGTATATCACATAACATAAAATTAATAAATCTAAAATATTTTAATCATCTTTTGTGTATTTATTATAATTCAATAAGAGTTCAGTAGATATTAAATTATCAGAAGATACCACTTTTTGTAGTGAGATAAGTGACTATAATACCTAAGTAGGTGCTAGAAAACAATAAATCCTAAACAGAACACGATGCTAATAAACTTAGTAGTTAATGCTGATGACAGAAAAAAATAAAATAAAAAAATATATAGTTTGTCCATTTCTTTTGATATATCATTCTCAGAATTTTATTTAACAAGTTGATAGATGGGGTCCAACATTTTGAGGGCTACAATACAGGACCTCGTAACTAACATTTCCACTGAACATTATATTTTATGATAATCTCGTTTAAAACATTTCCCTCCATCTATTGTGTAGGGGAAGTATAACAATTTTTGAACAAAACATGGGTAAATATTAGTCCTATTGTAGAGTAAAATGGATTGTTATATACACTTGAAAAATGTCGATTTTGCGACTTACGAGATCCTGCCTTGTGGCCCTCGACTTGCGAAATATGGATGATTTACTCTACTTGTTATAACTTATTTATTTTGCATTTTTTGTTTATTCTTACTATAACATCATAGATATAAATTAGGTCAAAATATTTCTGTAGCTTGCATATGATTCTAAAGATTTGGCAATTCCTTTCAATCCCTTTCAATCACCATGACAAAGTCCACATTTTCTGTGGATTTTTGTGTATGCTAAAACTTTTGTTGAGATTACCCATTAGTTTTATCAATCCCTGTATATTCATTATATATATTAGTATAGGTAATCGAGTTGTCGGAGTTGATGACATTATGTTGTAAAAAAAGTCAGAATTAAAGCTGAAAACAATAACGTTTATTTTATTCTTGCCCAATGTATCTCACTGGAATAACTTTCGCTTCTTTCAAGAATACAAAAATCCACAATAAACATAGACATTACCTACTTTTAACTTTTACCTCGATATAATCTTACTTTCCATTGAATTTAAATCTCTTCCATATTCGAAATTTCTGGAGCGCCCTACAACTGAACAATCCCTTTGCGATTCCAGAAGCGATAAAAGCCAAAATAACGTTTGCGCCGATGGAGTTTCTACAGCAGATAACATTATCTCAACGCCGCTAATTGAAAGGTAATTGAGGAACTCCGGCAATTAGGAGAAAACAACCGTTGGCCCTCTGGCGGCTCAATGCAGATTTTCCAGCAGTTAGAGAACTCGTGTGTGGCGCAAATTTGACCGCGAGCTATGATAAAAACGTAGTTATGGCAATTGTTTGAAGACACAAATTACCACGTGATATTGGTTTAACCGATTTACGACACCCTGGCTTACACTTTAAGTTGTGCTGCCTCTATAAATGTGGCCATTAACGTTCATATTTATATCAGCTTTACATCTTGTTTAATTTGTTGCTTTAATAAACCAGGTTAAAGCGATAAATCGGTGTAAAATATACGGTAAACGTATATTTAAAGGGGCGGATAAAGATACAGTACCCGTCCTTTAATGATAAGAATCATTTTGAATCTCCTACTGCAACAGAAGAAGTTTTTACCTACCGTTAAGTAGATCAAGTTGTTTTGAGGTTTAATTTCAGGATTTTATTTCACAGAAACAGATAATAATACCCGCATTATTTTAACATGCGATTAAGGAAGAAAATGGAGCAAAAAAGCCTTATACTTTTAATGTCTTAAAGTTAAAGTTTATTTCAAAAATAAGTAAACTTCTAAAAAAAGTTATCCACATCTCGCAAAATAAAAACTTTCTTTTTTTAAGAATATTTAGTCTATGTTGACATTATTTATTTTATGGGTCAATCTTTTTTAATTATTAAAAAAATTGTATTTGTTTATCAAGTTGCAATTTATTGCTACTTAAAACTGTATTAGGATTGAAGTTCAATTCTCGGAAGGGGAAAAATTAAATGAACTTTTTTTTTTTCGTTTATTTTATTTTAAAAATTATTAAAAGTTATAAATGATTTTAAAATTAGTTATTATGTCTTAATAACCTAAAATTTTTTTATTTGTAAATTTTCGTTAGTGGGCCATAGAAAAAATATACTGTACAACTGGAGTGGATTTTTTGATATTTTTTTTGTTTTCTTTGTTTTTTTTTTTTTCGTTTTTTTTTGTTTTCTTGTCTTTTTCTTGTTTTTTGTTTTTTTGTTATTTTTTATTATTATTGTTATTTTTAATTTTTGTTTCTCTTTTGTTTTTTTTTTGTTATTTTTTTTGCTATTTTTTTGTTTCTTTTTATTTTTTGTTTTTCTTTTGTTTTTCTTTTGTTTTTGTTATTTTTTTGCTATATTTTGGCGGAATAATGTCATAACTTATACTATATTTACATTTTATATTTACATAATGTAATCTTTTTTGGCATTGTTTTGTTTTTGCAGTTTTTTAAAGTATTTACATTTTGTTTTTCATGCTTGTTTCTTTTTCTTTTTTCTTTTCTTTTTTTTTTTCTTTTCTTTTTTTTTTCTTTTCTTTTTTTTTTCTTTTTATTTCTTTTTTCTTCTTTTCTTTTTTCTTTTTTCTTCTCTCTTTTTTCCCTTTTTCTTTTTTTATATTTTAAATCTTATTATTATTAATGTGGTTAAAAAGTAATAAACAACATATTCCAAAGTACCTTCTTTACCACATTCACATAATAGACTTACATTAATGGCACATCTAAAAAAAAATGTATCAAAAATATGTTAAGATATGTGTAATAATTACTTTCGAAAAAATGTTTTTTACTTAAGGTGAATATAAATAATAAATCTCGAGATAGAGATTTCGTCAATAAATTTAAGTTTGAAATGTACTGTTAGTTGCAGTCGTTAGCAAAATAACTAACATCTGTTTTATCTTTTTCAATCTGCTTAAAATTTACTGCTACCCACTACTACAACCTATCTATATATTACACGCTAACTTCTCTTTCATCTAGAACCATGCAGCAATAAACTACGACCCCTAAAAATATTTCATTTCATCCTTCCTAGTAGATCTATATTTTCCGTATAGCTCAAAAAACAACCTTCGCAAATCATGATCTTGTTGATATGACAACGTGCAATACAGAAGTGTGTATCTAATTAAAAAACCAAAACCCTTCACGGAAGGACCACTCAACAGAAATATTACGTTTAAAGATTTCATCAGATAAGTGACAGTTATAATGCTTGCATACATCAACTCAGGGATAGTACGGTATTTTTTTTGATGGGGATAAAATATGTGTATATTTTTTTAACGTATTGTACATTTTTTTGTAATTACAATATTTATAACATAGGTTGCTTAAAATAGTAATAGGCAGTCTCTCTCAGCTGACTGCAGAAAGTGCGACATCTCTTTTTGGCTCTCTCTTTGTAGCTCGTTGGAAAAAGGGGTTAACAAGCTGTACTAGGTCCCGACGATGGGGGCAGTAGTGTAAAATTCGAAGTAAAGTTGCGCATTGATTAATTTTTGCTCTCGAATAAATAAAAAAAGAAACTATTTGCAATGCAATGTACATCGTTAAAGCTAAAACAATAAACTCTTATAGACACAAGTCTCGAAAATAACGCAAAATTAAAAAAAAAAACCTTATTAGGGAGGGATTTTTCAGATTTCTGATAGAGATTTATGATTGAATCAGATATTTCAGGTCCTATTGAAAGTATGTTTTTTGTTGATCTGAAGAGTTAATGTGTTGGCTTTGGGGTTCGGGGATGGTCTTAATAATTCGTAAGGGGATTTTTGAGATTTGCTTCTGAATTTTCAAATTATTCTACAATTTTTTTCAGATATTTCTGACTATTAGGACATATTAAATTCACAATTTTGATAAAAAATATTTTGAATTTGTAACCTTTAAGTGAAAATATGTGGATGCTTTTTCTCCGTCACTGTATGGTCACCCCGAGAAAGTATCAGGTAGAAGACGGTTCTATATTAAATTTGGGTCCGTGGCAAATATACTCATAACAACTCTTTTAGGACGGTGTCCGGTGTCCTACAATTTTAAGTTAAAAGATAAGGCGAGGCGGAGGGTTTAAACACGAAGAGATAAGGTTTTTACAAAGTACGTAAATTTACGTAACCGTTTTACATATTTATCGCTGTATCCTTTTGTAATTTAGACATAACATTAAAACGCTTCTGTTTGAAATGGGGGAACGGTCGTAGATTATATTATACATTTATACTCCAACCGAAACAAAATAACTGTAAATTTATTTGACTTCATGGTAAGACGACGACTTTTTTATTACCTACATTTTACCAAGATCGTACTACCTACTTACTAGAAATATTTTTTTGTAGGTTATATTTTTATTAAACAACAAGAATAATTGTGTTTTTCTACTCCCACGAAAATGCCAAAACTTGTATGACCAACAATATAAATACATGTATCTACTAATGTAAAATTATGAAATTATGTACCTCCGTTTTTATAAAGAAATTTAAAACGTTTAATTTAATTAGTCTAGTTATTATCGTAGAAAAAGTATAGTATTTTACTAGAATTGTAAGTATGTCATGTAAATGTGGGAAATTTTTTATTACTATTAGACTATTAGACTTTTCCAAGTCATAATACAGTCGGATATTAATAGTTATCAAAAGGTTATGTCACTAGGTAAACTATTTGTTGGCTACGATTATTGTAATGTTTTTGAAGCAATTAAAATGTTTTACGAGAGACTATAATAGCGTTTTTTAGATGTATATTTATTATTTGGTTAATTTAATAATCTAAATATATAAAAACAAAAATAATTTCATTTTCATTTAATTTTCTAATTTTTCCATAATTTCCACGTACATCCGTATAAAAGAACTAAATAAATTCTAAGCAATCATTATAAATGAACAATCTAGAACTGTCTGGAGAAATGCACTTTATCTCGAAACATATTTTCCATTTGTATTGAAATGAAAGTTATTATAGCGCGTGGCGATAAATCAAAAGAAGTCAGATGAAAAATGGCTGGATTGGTGGAAAGAAGTCCTTAGCATTATAAGAATTCGCTCGAAACAAACATTTCTTTATCAGAAACACATGTCGGATCATCATCTTTTAAAATGCAATTCTGTGAGATAATATGAATAAGCGCAAGGCAACCCCAATAGAATGACAGGGGTGGCAGAAGGAACAGCCAAGTTTAAAATCGTTGTGAATGTTCGGTCGGATGTATAACTTTAATTAAAAAAAAAGGAATTAAATAGATACTAATTTGACAATTTTGTATGGAATTTTAATTCGCTTTGGCGTGTATTATTCAGTTTGAGAAAATCAACCTCAAGTGCAATTAACATTATTTTTTATTATTTGTGTTCTTTTTATTTATATTTTATTTTGTATTATTAATATTCATCTCTGTCACTTCTTTCTTACTTTTTGTTCACTCCACGTTTGTGGTTCCTATTTAAGTTTACCTTAACCTAGAAACCCCGCGCCAATGTTAGACTTTTAAACCAAATTACCGCCACCTTGTGTTTGAAGTAAGAACTAAAATGACAATTGACAAGTGACACATGGCAGATTAACTGATGTTTGTAGTTTATTTGCAGCCTCTTCATGATCTTTGCCTATCGCTAGGATGGCAGTATAATCTACAAATGTAGCTATTGTGTCTTGTTCTAGTTGGGGTATGTCACAAGTATATAACAGATACAAAGTGGGTCCCAAGACGCTTCCCTGTGGTACTCCTACTTTAATTTCTTTCAATTTATTACAGGCAAGTCACTTGAAAGTGAGCCAAAAATAAAGCTTATACTTAATAAATTATATTTATTAAATAAAGAAGTCATTTGACTATTACCTAAGAATAAAGGCATATTATATTTAAAAAAAAAAAACAAAAATGTTGTTACACCTTATATGTTTTTAACAACTAAGTTATCGTTCTGAGAAATTAGTTTTACTTTTTTCCTGAGTTTGGTAACTTAGTTTTTCTTTTTTAATATTTCTCTAGAGTTTTTCTTTGTTTTATTTACTATAAAGAATCTATCTGAAATGTATGAATCCAATAGCTCTGAGTATGGCTGTGGAAGTAGCACATTCAGTTTATGTTTTAAGGCATCATCCCATGGTTTATCAAAAGCTTGCGCAACATCGAGGAAGATGGCTGAACATACTTCTTTGTTTTCTAATGCTTTTTCAATCGCATTAGAGATTCTATGAACCTGATCTATAGTTGAATGGTTTTCTCTAAAGCCGAACTGGTAATCTAGAAAAAGTTTCCTTTCTTCAATGTCTTTTTATTAGTATTTTTTCAATGTCTTTTTATTAGTATTTTTTCAAATAGAGTCGATATTATAGGCAATAGAGATATTGGCCTATATGACGAAACTTCGTTCGAAGGTTTTCCTGGTTTTGGGATCATAATTACTTCAGCTACTTTCTATAGTGTCAAATTTGAGGAATTAATTTATTATAAAGAAAATTTTGTCTTGACTCTACCAGAAATTGATTATATTTCGAATCATAGAGGAAAAAACGGATCTGATGTGGAGAGTTGATTTTGTATATTATTAAAAAAAACTATTTAAAAAAAAATAAATATAAGAGTATAAATAATAAAGTAGTACATTAAAAAAAGCCTGTGACACCCACTTATTTCAGATATTTCTCTGACTTTTCGGATTTAGATTTGCCATTTACGATTTAAATAAATTCACAATTTCTACACTCAGGTTTACGTCTCTTAACATACCCACATTAAAAATTTAACCCCACTACACCTAATGCATTCCTTATATATACCGATGCTGTATAAAGGTATTTGAAGATTTGAGAACGCGCTAGAACGTCGTCTGGCCCAAACTAGCACATTAAATTTCTGTCTAGGAATCTTGACAGTCAATGTTTAGAAGGAGGAGCACTTGTCTAGCATAAGAAGATGATCGGGTTCGATCTCCGGCTGCAACAGGTGATTTTTTTTTAAATCTCCAAGTATTTGTGTTCACCTTTGAGGTTCGGGATGGTCTTAATAATTCCTAGGGGGATTTTTGAGATTTGTTTTCGAATTTTCAAATTATTTTAACATATATTCACTGGCAAACATTTTCTTTCAAAATACAGATGGTACACTCCGAGGCACATTCTTTTATGTGATAAATGATTTCGGGATCTAGTCCAGGGATAAATTAATTATCTTTGGACTATTAATGGACTACTAATGTACTCGCTTGTCCTTTTCCGGATAGGTAAGTCACTTGACTTACCTAAGCATGAAGCTCATATTTGGCATATATACAGGGTGTTACATAATGATATACTGTCGTTCCATAGCGCTCAAGTATAAAAGTTCGTTTAAACAAATGTCCAAAAAAGTTTGGTTTTCAAGATACAGGGTTACAAAGTTAAAAAAAATTGTTTTTTTTATTAATATCTTACAATCTAGTTAGTGCTAAATTATAGCACACTATCAAATTTCAACAATATCGGCAAAATGATCTTTAATATATATTAATAAAAACGATTTTTTTTTAAACTTTGACACGTACCTTGAAAACCAGACTTTTAAGGACATAAATATATTTATATGAACTACTTTTGATTTGGTTCAGAAATGCACCCTTGAATTTACGCCCTATCATTAAGTAACACCCTGTATATTTTGGTAATAAATTTGTTACAGGCAAGTAACTTGTCCATTACCTAAGAATACAAGCATATTATATTTAAAAAACAAAAATGTTGGTACACCTTATATGTTTTAATAAGTTATCATCCTGAAAAATTAGTTTTATTTTTAATATATCTGGTAGAGTTTTTCTTTCCATAAAAATTTCGGTTCCGTCCCTGCGTGGGGTGGGATGAAACAAAGGGGCGACAGAAACAAATGTGAATAGCATTACGTATTCATTCAAACGTTGAAAATAACAGACGGAATTTACAGTTTTCTTCATTCTTACAACAATTTAAACTGCTTTACTGCTATGTCAATTGTAATCAAGCTATTTATGACATGATTCGTATTATTACCATATTCATATCCAACATAACCGATATAATTTGCCATTATCACTAGATTTATATGTAAATATCAACATCGCTTCTGAACTTGTATTTTATAACACTTTAAGTGGAGTATAATAGTGTAGATGACACCGGTGTGAAGTTAGCAGTAACTTTTAGCAGTAAAAATAACCGACAACACCCGATCGCGAATGACTGGTTTTTATGATTTTTAAATTATTACTTGAGGCAAACTGATATATCTTTTGTGGTAAGACCTAATGCATATGCTTTTTTAAAAATGAGTTCATTGTAGTATTTAAATCATTGTTATATAATCTTAATTTATCATCTTAGATTATTAAGCAAACTTTACTTACAAATTCTGCCTTTGGTGTTTTTAATAATTTATAATTACTTCCCAAATGGTTTAAGCTATCCTTAAAAGGAATAAAGCAGATCTGACGGTTTCAAATGTCTATAAAGCTGGCATGGCAAAGTCGTGAGCCCACAAAGCGACTTATGCTATATTGTTTGACTAATTTACTGCTATTTTTTAAATTTTTTTTTAATTTTCTTGTTACTGGCGTTATCGAGAAACCTGGCCATGCTAGATTGAGACTTAAGCTACAATGGCCAGTGCTGTATTTCTGTTTCTATGTGATATATCAGAATCTGGTTTGCGGCGTATGTTTTTGCAAATTTTTGCTTTACAAATACGTATCAATTTATTTTTTTTGCTCTCGTGGTTCCTAAGAAACAATGGCTATGCTAGCTTGATACTTAAGCTACAGTAACAAGTGCTGTATCTCTGTTTCTATGAGATACATCAGAATCGGTTTTGCAACATACTTTTTTTTTGCAAATTTTTGCTTTGTAAACATATATCACTTTGTGATATTACCAATTGATTTTTTTGCATAGAGATGCCAAATTTCGTGATTACATACCGATATTTGATAAAAAAATTTAGTATTCATTACAATGAAATGACAAACATTTTTTTTTTGAAAATATTTGGAAGTATTTGTAACTCAAAATTCAGTTTTTACGCAGAAAAATGTGCTTTATACCTGAAATTTTTTAGAATTCATTTATATGATAACATAACATAAAAAATGGAGTTGTCATTAAAAACTCGCGATTACGTCATATCTCGAATATTGGTGACGTCATAAAAATATAAATACATTAAAATATATGATTCTAAAAACAAAATCGACCTATCTGAGTATTTTTTTGTTACTAGTCCAATAAAGCGTCCCTTTTGCTCAACCCTGTATAAAATTCATACCTAATGCAGTACTAGTGTATTAGAGATGACTTTAAAACGATAAATTAAATCAATATGCTAATAGGTGTGTAGTTATCATCTTCTAAGACGGGAGATTTGTAGATTAAGTATTATTTAAAAACTGTTTACCAAATTCACTTTGAGGAGCCTACATAATAATTTATTTGAAAACGAAGTACATTAATAATCTGGAGCATCATTTATAAATTAGGACGTCGACTAGGCAATTTAGGAAAGAACTAACAAAATATTTGAGCTCACGACACAAAACCATTTCCTTAGAGGCTTATAAATGATGGCCGCAAGTATCAGAAAATTACTTTTCTGTGAGTGTTTATCATACAACGAAGTCAGGACGAGCCTCCTCGCGCACAGTGGCTCGGTAACTCATATTTCAGGTCAAGAATCTAGAATAATTTCACTAGGATGCATTTAATATGTTAAAATGTCCCCAAATTTAACGAGCTGCAAATTTAAAGTTAGGAAGCATATTTAAGAAATTTTTTAGACAGCTCTTAATATTGTTACTGTTTTGTTTTATGTTCTACCATTTTTAATATGTATTTTATCATTTTTAATAATACTTTAACTAACTGTAATAAATATAAATATTTTACTAGCTTAAATAAGGAAATTTTGATTAATTTATTGATTGACAATCAAAAACACGTTAATTAAATGCAAGCGCAGTTCTTGTTTCTGTACTAGAGGAGAGGCTATATAAGTATTTATATTTTATTTTACATTTGATGATTTTAATTTATTTTTCTTCCTCATATTAAGCTCTTATATCGTATTAAGCCTTGAGAGTTAGAACTATACAACTATATACTATTTGCTTATGTCGGGTCGACACACAATGATGATAGTGTGACGTGTTGCCTCTTGGGAGGTATCAGGGATACATATGATGCTATTTACCAGGACAGAAAGGCATATGTCCCGACCAACCTTGATAACACCACGGTTTTACCACAGGTACTCATTTGACCAGGGTGATTTGACCCGGAACCGAGGAAACGATCCCACTAATTTATAGTTTGACGGACAATTGCCTCTCTGTTTTTTTTTGTTAAACATTATTAACCTAAAATTAAAATAATTTAACAAAAATGGCAGCTCATCTTTTATAGACATTTCCTTTAATTAAATAATCTTTTGGAAATTAATTGATATTTTAGAGCAGAATTGATTCAAATATCTATTGTTGCATACCTAAGGCTGTGGTGTTTGTGTTTCTGGAAAATATTCCTGCCCATTTCCATCCGAAGTTATAGACACGTCTATATACCAGGTTTTTTCCTATATGTAGACACTAGGCTTCATTTTCTCAGTTCTGTTTGGTATCTGAACTTCAAATAGAGTGTTTTTCCAAAGAAATCTCTTGAAATCACTACTTTCGTGTCAATTGTAATTTTGCTATTAATTGATATGAATTTCATCAAATAAATTCAGCAACAAGAATTTAAAAGACACGAATGAGATGAATATCGTAATTGTGGTTTTGGCCGCCAACTTTTAATTTTATCCCACCGTGTCTCGTCCCCTTTACTTCTACACTTTGCTCCTCGTTTATTTGTATCGCTTTACATTGTGTACATTTTTCACTTGTTCTTATCGGGACTTTAATTAAAAAGTCATTATGAATTATAACTTGGAACCGCCAGTTCTATCACTTGCTTGGGGATTTTTGGTAAATTACCTACTGAGAAATTCACTGGTTTATTATCTCGTTGTCGAGTATATATTTTTTTACAGGAAGTGCAAAAACCGTCGTCTTGACACATTCATAAATTTATTTCTTTGCAAATAGCAAAGCTTTGAGAATATAATTACATAATTGAAAGTAACCGAAACACCTATCTTCTTGTAAGAATACCTAATATAGATTACACAGCTCTACAAAAAAGCAATTTTTTTGTTGCCCTAGATATCTTTGCAAATATTTATGTTTTCAAGTGCCCAAATTACGAATATATTGTGACGATAGTCTAATTTATTTATAGTTTATTTATTTACAATTTATTTAAGACGTACTAATTAATTTATATAATACTTAGGCACTAACTTACAATTCTAATTTATTTATTACAATTTAACTTTTCAGTCCAATACTTTTTGCTAAACTAAACTGTCCGCCGATGAGCCGTGCTATTTATACCAAGTCCAACTCTGCTACGAGAAGACTCTAGACGCTCTCGAAAATTTCATCTCTGACTCAACGGCACGCATCACCCGTTCTAGCCGTTTTTCGAGCGTCAGCGGCATTCCTAGAAGATTCCGTCGTTTCGAGCATGAGTCGGCTTAGGAATTTTCATGACATTGTCCCCTCCTTAAGAAATAATTCCTTCTCGAACTAAAACTGAATGGTTATATTTGCTGGATCCCTTTTTACAATTTCCAGTTGCATGGAAGTAACAAGGGACAGTCTTCGTTATAACCTGAACGCCGGGAGAATGGCTGCAGACCAGTATTTCAAACTGGGTATCTTAAAAGATTACTTAGCTAGTTTCTGTACATTGGACTCCAGTACATGCTCAGACTGAGTAATGCTTCCCATACATCATGATAGGTGGATCGATCTCAGAGGATGTTCTTTGTTACCAAATAGAAAATATAACGCGATTCATCTTGAAGTTTTAATGCTTTTCCAGGGGCTAGTAACTGATCTTGAAGTTCTGGCAATCGACCAAACTTCTTCCGGAATACAGATACCAGACCTCGAGCGTCTTATATGTTGGCGGAAGTGCTATGGACCAGCGAGTAATCTTTAGGAACCGTGAGTAGGTCTTGTTGTTGCTCGGCTGTAACACCATATCTTGCTTTTCCGGTACCTCCATATGCACCCATAAATTCTTCAAAGACAAGGTCAGGTGTTTCTTGGAGCTGGTTTACTTCTTCTTCTTCATGGTCACTCTCAAATGGCGCCAGCCGGTTTTGGTGCACTAACTTTTAGTTAACCGTTCGGGATCTTACTTATACGGTAAATTACATCATTGATTTTTTTCTTGATGAGGTACGGGCCTTTCCAAGACCTTTGAAGCTTTGGAGAATAATCCTTTTGTCTTTTTGGGTTAAGGAGCCAGACTTTGTCGCCTTCCTTGAAATATCCTTCTGTGTCTTGGGAATCGTATCGCTTCTTCATTCTGTCACTGGCGATTTGAAGATGTGAGCGCACCAATTCATGCATATCGTCCATTCTTCTTCGTAACTGGATCACACAATCCTCACCAGCTACATCTTGTCCAGGTCGGCATCCAAACTCAAGGTCGCACGGTAGTGTCATCTCACACGCCCAAACAGGACCTTTGCTGGTGTTTGGCCTGTTGATTCATTGACAGCGGATCTATAAGCTATTGCAAAGAGCGAAAGATACTGATCCCAATCTCGCTGATGGTTTGTAACTACTTTTGACAATGGTCTTATTCATTCGTTCTACCATTCCATCGGATTGTGGGTGCAATGCTGTGGTTCTGGTTTTCTTTATGCCTAGTCTGTCACAGACTCCACGAAAGAGTTGGCTTTCAAAATGTCTGCCTTGGTCACTGTGGATCTCCAAGGGCACTCCAAATCGACAAATAAACTCTTTTATCAACACATCTGTAACAGTTGCGGCCTCTTGATTTTATTTCTACCCACTTCGTAAAATAATCCATAACCACCATCATGTATTTATTACCATTCTTGGTCATGGGGAATGGTATTGGCTATTGATAGTTCGCTGATCTTCAAGGAAATCGCAATAGACTGGACCCTGTGAGTCCCGGGTCGGTGGTGTAGCGGTCTAACGCGCTTATATTCATTTATAAGCAAGTTTATGTGTCAGAGACTGCTGGGCTTCGAATCCCAGAACAGACCATGTGGATTTTTAATTAAATTGCATGGTTCGGTATAGGATTTGATGTGTGCCGTATTAATAGAAATTCAATTTCTGTTGATATGACCTGCAGATTATAAAAAAAATCGCCATACATTACCGTCTCGATGATGGTGGGTGAGGTTTTCCGGGTTTTCCTCGCCTGTAAGTCAAATGGCACCATCAATCATCTTTAAGTCGCCCCGGAGCGCCACAGCAAATAATAATAATAGCCGTCCCTTTCCCCGCACAAGCTCAGCTTTTGGGGTTAAAATTCACTCGTAAGGGGGTGAATTAGGGAGAGTATTATTATTATTATCACTACCGGCGGAAGGTTGAACCTTGATTTTTTTGTGAACTGGAGAGCTAGTGTGCTTTCACTCCATACTCTGCCTTTTGTTCTCAGGGTCGTAGTGATGGATCCAGACCTCGCCGCTGGTCACTATTCTTTCAAAAAAAGCGTCTCCTTCAATCAAACTTCGTTGCTTTAAGGACTAATGGAAAGCCTTGATTCTTTATGAGCGTCAGTAAGCTATCTGGGACCTCATCTGGCACACGTTTTTCTGTACTTTAAATTGTTCTGAATGACATTGTGAACAGTTCCAACACTTACTTGAACTTCCTCAGTTATCATTTCAACAGTAATTCTTCTGTTATCACGAATAAGTCCGTCAAAACTCGATTCCAACGAGGGACCAGAAACTTCCACTGGACGTCCACATCGGGGTTCATCACCTACACTTGTTCGACCACTTTTAAACCGATCAACCCACTTGTAAAAATTCGCACGGTTCATACAACTTTTACCGTACTGTATCAACATTCTAGAAAAAATTTCACTTGTTTTTACACCTTCTGCGACTAAAAATCTAATGACTGAGCGCTGCTCTTCTTCTAAGGTGCAATCTTCTAGTGGACTTGCCATGGTAAATTGAAAATTTTGAGATTATGTTGACATAAAATGATGAAACAGCTGATTAGAGCATATCCCAAGGTTGCCAACTAACACCCCTGAAAAGATTGTACACATTCATTGAATAGTTTTAAAATTATAGAATTTGTCTCTTTACGTATTGAATGACCCTCGTATATAATGTTTGGCTATTTTGATTTTATTAAATATCCTCTTGAAAATAATAAGAGGCCTTAAAACTCAATTCGCCTAGTGGATTATGCGTTCATAAAATAAAATAAATAAATAATGTAGGGTCCGATTACAATTAGAAGAACACATCATTTGGAAAAGTATATAATTAATTGCTTATCGCCGCCTACTGGAGGTTTAGTGGAATATTAATATTATAGGAATATAGAAAATATTGTTATATACCTACCTAATAACTTACTTATTTTTTATTTATTGATAGTTTTAGATAATATATGTATTCGAAATTCAAAGTAATAGTTATGACGTAGCTGTTGTTTTTCTAATTGTAATCGGACCCACCTACTAATTTTAAATGTTAACACTGTTTATATATTTATACTTTTCCACATAAATAACAATGTATTTATTTTTACATAATAACATTTAAAACTTGCGCAAATACACAAAAGATTAGTTTGATACAATGAAACCCTTAAATCCGGTCGAATTAAGCGTATTTAATTACGCAAGGGGACAATAACTGATTCGTCAAATATATCACAACTGAATACCATACAGAGAATAGCGAATAATAATCAGAGCAAATGTATTCAAATTTCAAATCTAATACTCTTAAGTAAATTTGGTGTTCGCTTCAATTTGTTAAAATTAGCAGGCATTCTATTAACAAAGAGGACGGCAAATCTGAAATCTTGTGTAGTATGTAAATAAGCATTCGCTCTCCGCTAACTACCTTAGACAATTACGCTAACACTGATATGCATTTGAATTAAAGCGAGAAGGGGTAGAATTTTGAGTTGCTGCCACTTGCTATTCCATGTAATTTGGCTATTTTGCCTCCGAATAGACATCCCTTATGTTATATTGTTAATAAACGCAAAAATAGGAAATAAGAGATGCGTACCATTTAATCACACGCTCATATTAACAGATAATACTTTTAATTATTAGATAAAACAAAAATAATGTAGCAGTCTGGCTTTAAAAATTCTAGTAAAAGAATATATTTAATACAATGAAGGGACATTATACATTTTAAAATTTTGTAGCAAAAGATTTAAAATAACAATCGCGTTTCAAGTCATAACAAAAACAATTAAAAATATAAAAATTATATGCAAACCTATCTATGTAAAAATATTTAGACCCTTTATACCTTAATCCTTCCCATGTAAATATATTTCGTCCATTTTACCCCTACTCATATAGAAATATTTAACCTCTTTACTTCCTTACATGCACATGTAAAATATATTTAGTTCTTTTACTCCTTACGCCTGCCTATGTAAAAATATTTAGGACCTTACCTGTCAAGCTTGTACTTGTAGAAATATTTCATCTACCCCTTAAGCCTACATATGTAAAAATCTTTGGACCTTTTACCTCTTAAGTCTGCCTTTATAAAAATGTTTGGTTCTTTTACCCCTTACGCCTGCCCAAGTAAAAATATTTGGTCTTTCTTCCGCCTAAGCCTGTCCATATCAAAATATTTAGCCCCTTTACACGCTTGTTCATATAAACATATTTGGGCAAATGACCCCTTAAGTTTGCCCATTTTAAAATATTTGGGAACATTTACTCTTAAGTCTGACGTGTAAAAATAATATTTAATAACCCTCATGTCAAATTCAGATACGAGTTTCTTTCTGGAGTTCGTCAAAACTCATGCAAAAATTATCATACTTCACCATTTTGTATGTTATTTGCAAAATATCCACATTTATTTTAATTTAGAACTAGAACGACTATACCGGGTGTTCAAATTAAAGTGTTACAGCTATATATAAAAATATTTTCATCAAAAGTTTCTTATTTTTTTATGTACTTTAAGAATATGTAAAAAAAATGGGATTTCCGTTTAAAAAAATAAAGTCCACCTCGATATGGCCATATTATGGTCAGCTATAAAAAAATGAATTTGGCCAAAATGTTTCCCCCAAAAAACTATAAAACTTTTGTTTGAAACTTTTTTTTCTAAAATGCATATTTTCGGCGGTATTTAACTGAAACACTTTAATTTGAACACCCGGTATATAATGCTTAGCATTCTATATTATACTCTTCACAATTTAACCCCATTTTTTTATCAAATTTCTTTTTTAGAATCCATAGACTTCATCCCTTATAAAGCTTGATTTTTCCTGAAGATTTCAATTTGATATTGTTTTTTGTTTTTTAATTTCTATTTTTTTTTTCAACCCTCCTTGACCCCCATTTTGTTCAGATTTTTTAAATCAAAAGGTTTTCCCCTTATAGATCTTGATTCTTGCCAAAAATTTCAAGTTGATATTATTGTTTGTTTTTGAGTTTTTTAAAATATTTCAACCTTCCTTAAACCCCCATTTTCATTCAATATTTTTTAGGATCAGTATTCTTCATCTCCTTAATAGAGCTTGATTTTTACTAAAAAATTTCATGTTGATATCGCCTTTCGTTTTTGATTTATGATTTTTTTTTATTTCAACCCCCCTTAAATCCCCATATTTAATCAGAATTTTTTTTTTCAAAATCAAAGCTTCTTCCCCGTATAGAGCTTGATTTTTACTAAAAATTTCAAGTCAATATATTTTTTTGTTTTTGAGTTTAAGAATGGGAGCAATATAGAAAAAATGTCTGTGCTTTCACAGTTGATAAGCATGGTTATCTAGTGAAATCAGTATTCGTACATAAAATAGGCTTTACAGGAATTGCATTGCTTAATTAGGGCACTAAATTTACACCGAAAATTCTGAAATTCAATGGGGTTTTCGGATCGAAGAAATTATCAAAATCAAAACCGCAAGCCGATCGGGTCTTTCGTTCTAGAGTTATCGTGTCTGGGTACACACATATGCATTTATGCACGCCCAGAGGCCCAGGCGAGATTTTTTGCGTTTTCAAACTTCGAGTAGTCGAAAATGTGGAGAAATTTGTTTAAAAAAATTTCCTCTTCTTCACGAATGCAATACTGAAACCTTATAGGTAGGGAGCCTCAGTAATTAAGGTGTATTTATTAGTTTTTTTAAAAAATTGCTATCTAATCGTCCAAATTTATTATTAACATTAAAAACTGCATTACAGAAAAATAATAGGAGATGAAATATTTTTATATGAGGACCATTTTATATTTTAAGATGAAACGGCCTGATTTCTAGCATGATGGACGAGTAGTCAAGTATGACAAGATTATTTTACCAAAACGTCGGGTCGACCTAGCAACAAAATGACATGAATAATGCTTCGATGCCAGACACTTAATCACACTAAGATAGATGGTTTGTTCCCTGTCATCCTCTTTTTAAGGATGATGCTGGATAAAAATATAATATAAGTCTATTTATTTCGATTTCTACCTTTGAGTTTAATGGTTCAGTTTGAGGAATTAGTATCTGGAAATATAATTTATTATTTTTCTGATCAATAAACACAAAATAATGTTTTTGTTTCTGATGCCCACAGCTTCTTTATCTATTATCTATTCTTCTTCATCTTCCTTGAGTCTCTTTTTTTCTAGGACACAACTATATACGTTTTGCTTCATTTTCTGTATTTTTTGTAATTTACTCCTAATATGGTAAATTAATTACATTAATTATAAATTTGACATAAAAATATTCCAATTAGCAAAAAAGATAGCGGATCTTAATCAAATAATATTAAATTTTCTACCTGCGGAAAAGCTCATAAAATTATGTCTCATTACCGTAGGGGGAGGTTAAGTAAAAAGTGTCTCGCGTACCATCTCCGTAGCTTTAATATAAATACACGTTATCTCACGTATCAGTTGTATTATCATCGTGCTATCAGTAGGAATAATAAAACTGTGTATGTGATCTCGCATACAAACGGCACTGTTGTGGCCCTCACATGTTCAAACCGCGCACAATTAAGTAATTAACTACGTAATTCTCGTAAGACATAATTTTACTTAATTACGATGCCGTTGCTCTTATTATATATTATATTTTATGTTTATAGGTACAGGCATTAGAAATTAAGCCATTAATTACTGTTTTTTGCTGTTGAAACGCTATTTGAACAATTTATTTGATATATGATTTTAAATATTTTTAACAGTTATTAAAATAATTAAATAATTACTAAGTAATATTTTTTTTTTTTGGTAATACACATTTGATTAGATAATTTGCCTTCGTGGCTCAGATAGTTAAGGGTTGAACTTTCGATTTTAACAATTTCACGACCAAAGTTCAATTCTCGATATTTTTTAATTTATTTTTTAAAAAATATAATTGAAAAATACATGCATTATTTATTAATTTTAAATACATTTATTTTATCATATTATAACCCCTACAGTCAGATAATCCATAAATCTATCCTTTATTTATTTTGTATTACGAGCCCAGAATCATATCATTTGGCCCATTCAATATTATATTTTTTTATTTTACTTTAGACAACATTGGTAAATACAAAATTTAAATCTATTAAATCCAACTATTTTTATTATAATTTGAGACATGTTTATCAACATTTTTTATTAAAATTAATATTAGAAAATTATAGATATGCACAGTTGTCTAAAATAAAATTAAAAATATAACATGGAATGGGCCAAATGATATGATCCTGGGCTCGTATATTGGTTTAGAAAAAAGTAGGTATCATCTTAAAAAATAAAAATATATAACTAGAAGTTGAACCGTTAGGATATTGCTTAATTTTAAACTCTCTTTTTTATACATTTTCAATTTTTTTTCTTATGAAGAAGTTTGTAGGCTTCTCCAACAATTTAAAATTAACTGATCCTATTTGAAGCACCCCGTAAAAACCCAAATTTAAAATTTATTCCGTTCAATAGGGTGATACAATCAGCCCTAACATAATAAAATTGCGGAATCTAAAATTCCAAAGATGATAAATAAGCATTTTATTGAGGTAAATATAAAATAGTGGTGGTTAGATTTGAGATAGGGGAGATAATCTGCACGTATGTGAGTTGTGCATCAGTCGATCGCGATGTGATGGGGTAAGGTATTAGTTTGAGTTCCTACGAACGGGGGAAGTATCTAATGAACTCTATGATTACTCCGTATTTACCTTCTAACGCACGTTGACTTGGAGCTAATACGGCTGGGCCAAGGGCGTCACACATTTTTTTCTCTAAACATAATGCTGTGTGAGGTTGGCCTCCCGAAATTTGAAAATTTTAGTATTAAAAATGGCATGCTTTTGAAAAAAACAGTAAATTTTATCATCACTCTCAGAGACATAAATATAAAAAAATAAAGAAGTTTATATTTTTTATTACTCTATGTAGAGGTAGTGGATTATCTCACGAACGATGAAAGAAAGAAAGAAAGAAAGAAAGAAAGAAAGAAAGAAAGAAAGAAAGAAAGAAAGAAAGAAAGAAAGAAAGAAAGAAAGAAAGAAAGAAAGAAAGAAAGAAAGAAAGAAAGAAAGAAAGAAAGAAAGAAAGAAAGAAAGAAAGAAAGAAAGAAAGAAAGAAAGAAAGAAAGAAAGAAAGAAAGAAAGAAAGAAAGAAAGAAAGAAAGAAAGAAAGAAAGAAAGAAAGAAAGAAAGAAAGAAAGAAAGAAAGAAGAAAGAAAGAAAGAAAGAAAGAAAGAAAGAAAGAAAGAAAGAAAGAAGAAAGAAAAAGAAAGAAAGAAAACGAGAGGAATACAATGATTATTTTTAAAACCATGAATGGTAAACAATTGTAAAAAGTGCCTTCAACATATAATTCATTTATTTCTTCTAGAGCATAAAGATTAGTTTTACATGAAAACATGACCATATTCGTAGGCGCCGGGACTCAAAAATTGCTTTGGGTGCTCGGTCTATACGGTAAATGGGGGCTTCTTCCTTCCACACCCCACTTAGGGTCGCCACAGGTTTTTTAAAAGCCATTTTAAAGCGTTGATTTTATGAAAATTTTCTTGGAAAAAAGGAACTGGCAAATGTCGAATAGCTAGAGTTTTGAGGATTGAAGCGGCAGACGGGAATATCAACAATCGGTAGGCCTAAATCGGGATATCTAGCATCTGGCAACCCTATATGGCACCATTGGTAGTAAGTGGTGCTGCGGTGCTCGAGTACCTTTGAAATAAGTAGAAACACAATATAAAACATTTATTATCATGAATTTAGAAGAAGATTTCTGATGATTTATTAATACACATATAATAGGGTATTGTTTATAAACAGGGTGGCCATTTGAAAATGAAACAGCCAATTTTGGGTACCCCAGGTTATTTACGAAGAAACGCTCGGACCTGTTAATTTTTGATTCTAGGGGGAACTATTTTTTACCAGTTACGCCCCCTGAACGGAAACCCTTTAGTGGGGGTGAAACTTGCCCCTAAAATCTTAAATGGAAAGAGGGGTCGAATGATATCTTATTTTGAAGGTATTTTTACCTAGAATATAACTCCTGAGTTTTAAATCTCTACTGTCTTTCTAGCCATGTACTTTTAACGATTTTTATTTTCTTTAAATTCTTACCAGTTACTCGAGTAAGTGCTGAGCCTACATGCAATAATAGAGGTTTTGTTCAAAACGCTCTCGGATATTTTAAAGCATCTTTGGGGTGATTTGATGACATTCATCAATTATCCGTTGTCGCAGCTTTTCCAGTGATGCTGGCTGGGTGGCATACATTTTAGTTTTTAAGTGACTGTTTCGCCTGCATCGGGATATTAAACCTTTTGCCTACGAAACTAGGCTATTTTACCAGAGAGGACTGTTTTCATCTCACATTTTCCATCTACCATGCATCCATAGGTCGCTGAGTATAAAGTTTTAGACGATCAATGACAGAAAAATAAACCCATAAGCAGTAACACGGTTTATTTTTATGAAGAACACCACACTACATTATCCGTCTTTTATTTACAGTATATACATACATACTTCTTACTCAGAACATTTATATTTTACTTTGGACGCCATTAAAGCGTTAGGTGAAGAACGATGAAACGATGTGTTTAGTACAAAAGTTAAGACAAGTCTAAAGGACTCCTTGCCGTGGTTGGCGTGGTTCAAAAACCGTTACGGCTCGCGCTTTGATTTGGCGCATACATATTACCAACTGTCTTTCTTTTGCCTAATCATTATTTTCGATTTTAAATTCGTGCATTTTTATTGGATACTAACCGCGTTGGTTATTTTTATTTTGTTGAATTTGCAAACCTTGTCCTGAATTGATTCTTAAGTAAATTCAACAGGGGCTTCCTGAATTATTTCCCATATTCTGATACTTATGATAAAGTATAATTATTAACAGTGACCCTATAAAAAATCTAACGGGTTTAGATCCGGAGACCGTGGAGGACACTCAATACTTACTCTTCTTCCGATTCATTGACTTGGAAACGTTTGATCCAAATACTGACGAGTAGTCAGTGCAAAATGGGGTGGCTCACTACCTTGCTGGAATATTTAAAATAATTTCAAGGGGCTAAATTATGATCCAAAGACGTTTAAAATTATGTATCGACATTTAACCACTCCCTAAAATAATTCAAAAACTCCCACAGGGGGCCAAGATTCATAGAAACAATTTCCTAATCTAATTTTGACTAATTTCGATATGAATCGACATAAATGCCCTTACCGCTAGATCATGACGACATTGACTGTCAAGATTTGTGTACAGAACAAAGATGTCTGGGTTCGAATCCAGACGGCGACAGGCTTTTTTTTTTTCAAAGTAATCACCTTTGGGGTTCGTAGGGGATTTTTACAACTTTTCGGACTTCGATTTGCGATGTATGATATATTAAATTCACAATTTTAAATAATTATAAGTTTTAGGTTTGCCTAATATCTTTAATATTAAACTTAATATAAACTATTCTTAATCTGGCAGAAGAGACCTTGTGTCGATTGTGTCAGGAAGAGGAGGAAACTGCCGTACACGTATTGTACTACTCTTGTACTTGAAGAAGAAAACCAAGGGCAATTAGCTACGCCTGAGAACTACTTCCTAGTCTATGGAGTCTATTACAAAAGAAAAGGTACTCTAAACAACGATTGAAGGATATCGAGGTGGGGGAGGCTACATGGTCCATAGTCCTAACAAAATCTAATCCCCTTTCATTTCCTAGAAAAAATCTAGGTACATAGAAGACATCAGTATATTAACGCTTATATAAATGTAATTATTTAAAAATTATAGGGTATATCTCACGTTAATAAAGAACACCTCAGGTAATTAATGGACGCCTCCTTAGAATACATCACAGAAACAAAAAAAATCAGAACCTATCATACTTTATCGAAATAAAAGGAAAATTAATATGAAGGCGCCGCCTATGGGATCGAGGATATGAGCAATCTGCACATATTTGGGGATCGAATGTTGAAATACAGGGTAAAAAGGAAAATATTATTACATTGAGCCTTGTATGGTTTGCCTATCTTTATTTGTACGAAAAATAGCCGTTAATAATGTTTATGTGACAGGAAATATATGGAATATACATATACAGGGTTTATCTCGTTAACAAAACATTCGTCAAATACAGACACATATTAAAGATTAGCTAAACCTATGGATTAATCAAGAAATAAAGCATCAATATTTTTAATTCAGTGTTCATTATTGGTTGTATTTGTAAGGGACGCGAATTAACGGGCATATTCCCAAAGAGAGTAGTGAATTGCAAATAATTCAATAACGAATGAAAGCGCAGGGAATTTCTGCAAAGCTACTGTCTTAATACACATCATAATACTTCCTTGCAATTTCCTGTAAGGCCGTGAATTTTGTGATTAGAGAAAGGGTGACAGGAAAGGGGTAAGTCCTGGTTGTACCCTTAACCCCTGCTACTTCTTATTCCATCAGCAGGAATTCTTGTGGAAGCGACCCACCAGTTGGATTATGGAATATCAATGAATATTAATTGCTAGTTATCTTTTCTTTTGACACTTTATTATAGGGACACTCATTGGGTAATTATGAAAAAAAAAAAAATGGTAAAATTAATCGATGATCAGTCGGAAATATATATTTAAAGTTAGCTAATCAAACAACTTTTTTAATAGAAGCAAAACTCTCCCTTTTATTTTTTTATTTCATGCAATTTATTTTCCACTGTATTCTAAATTTGTCGCGTCGGTATAATTTTTCACTAGTAAATTTACTTTCTTCGAGCAGATGACAAGACAGTGAGTTAGATGATGTGCCTTACTGTCCTCGCATGGACAGATAAGATCATCTCACTTACCTGAATAGTTGGTTCCGAAACCTTTCCCCTTATATAATAGTAGAACACACCACGCACAAGTGAAACAGGTGCTTTAGGGTATGTTGTTATAATAAATAATTTTAACGTCGTCGTACATAGTGGTAGCATCCGGTTTCCTAGAATTAAACACTCCAATTGTATTCGTTATTAGCTTGGATGCTCAAATTTTTTATTTTTAATATTTAAGATTTTTTAATTTTAAAATTAACTTTAAAAATATATAAAACTATACTTTACTTTTAAGTTCGGTGACAGTTTAAAAGTATCTATTTATTGGAAACCGCTAGTGGAAGTTCTAGAATGTATTAAAGCTCCTAGAGACATTGATTTTGGTGAATGCGCTATACAGGGTGTAGTCCAGTCATTATAGTAAGTTCACCTCGGAATTCGAGATACCCAGCTGTAAGTCTGTAAATACTTGTATATTGACACCCTTAAAGTTGTCTCAAAACCTACATATGGTAGGGTGTACGCAACTATTAAATTTCAAGGTCAAAGGTCACAAAAATCGGTTCTTTGCGCTTTTTTGTAAATATCTCATTTCTTATGGGTTTTTTGCTATTTGTATTTATTATCTTGTATTGTAGAATATAAAATTGTCTACAAATTTTGTTTAAAAAAATTTTTCATACGGTGAACTGTTTTTGAGATAGAGGGAGGAGAGCGCGCGGTCACAGCATCACTTCAGGTCAACCGGTGCCTCCGGTCGAAAACGCGCCATATATAGTTGATGAACTATCGATAAATCAATGATTATAAATATTTGTCAATTTTTATTAACTATTATATTATATTTTATCATTTTTTTCCTAACCTATCCACTTTTTATTCAGTATTAATTTATTTAACAACACTTACCTGCCCATGTAATTGCAGAATTGTTAATGAAAATATAGGAATTATATTTGAATTTTAACCTAATTAATATTAATAACTTCTTAGATGATGAAACAAAAAAACAAATAAATTATGAATTAATCTTTTTATTAAAAAATATCATTCAATACATTTTTTTTATTAAAAGTAAAAAATGGAATAAAGGGTACAAAAACTACAATTTAAATTTTAATCATCTTCTTCCTCTTCACCGTCGTCTTCAGGCTGATGGTAAATTTCAAACTGGTCTTTATTACCGTCTTCAACGACATTTGTCTCAAGTTCTTCCATGATTTAGGGGTCAAAGGTTCCATCTTTGTTAATGTCGCTCTGATATGGTAGAGCATTGAGACAAGCTTGCCCATTAGATTGGCCACAAGCTAAAGAGCATTGCAAGCCCGCTTTCCTGCATCCGCATCGTGAACCACAACCACTCTTGCAGTTGCAGAAAATTGTATTTAGCAAATCTTCTGGAGCAGATGGTAAAATTGTCATGATAGGCTCCAGAAAATCGTTTCGCATTGCCCAACCCCATACCTGGGGTTCAAAATCATGCCCTAACCAAGTTTGAACTTGATAATATACACGTTTGAAATGTTGATGAGCAGCTGCACTTGTTGGTGGAATATTTGAAAGCTGCACAGGTTTATTAAGTTTTGTAGACTTGACGTAATGCATATAACGAAGATGATCGAGACTTTTCACAGATTTCGAAACATTATAGACTGTCAATAAGGTTTGAGTTCCACTCTCTAATAATCTCTGGGCCGAACAATTTTGTTCCTCAAATGCTGCAGCTAGTTCATCCAAATTTGTCAGTTTCTCAAAAACTTTTAAAAATGATTTTTTCCCTTTTTAAAAAGCGCAGAAGTTGTGTCACAGCCACTTAATGCGTGAATAAATAAAATATGTGATTGAGGATAATTATCAAAACTTTTAGTCGAGTATATCTCCGTTTTTACATTTCCTTTCCCAACTTTTTTAAAGAAAATTTCTTGTTCGTATGACAGTGTACGCCCAATTAAAATTACAAGTAAATCAATATCTTGTCCTATTATAACTGCAGTTTTTTCAGACTTTGATTCTTCAATTGCAGTTTCAACAATAAGAACATCCGCATCATCTCTGGCTTGTTTAGTAGTAATATTTGCAGCTTGTAATTTTTCAATTAACATATTAATGAGCATATCTTTGTTATTTCGATTTGATAAGAATTTTTTTTGAGTAACTGGTACAACCATTGTTTCATCAAAACAGACTTCATACGTTTTTGAAAGTGTAGCAGTTCTTCTCTGCTGCTCCATAGTTTTTACGTTCTTACTGTAGTCTGAATTTTTTTAAACAAAATTTGTAGAGAATTTTGTATTCTACAATATTGACAATAAATACAAATAGCAAAAAACCCATAGGAAATGAGATATTTACAAAAAAAAGCACAAAAAAACGATTTTTGTGACCTTTGACATTGAAATTTAATAGTTGCGTACACCCTACCATATGTAGGTTTTGAGACAACTTTTAGGGTGTCAATATACAAGTATTTACAGACTTAAAGCTGGGTATCTAGAATTCCGAGATTCTTACCTAATTTAAGCTTAAATGACTGGACTAGGCCACTTTTTTAATGGGATTGTATTAGTAATTTCTAAACCATACTAGTTAGAAAGTCATAAGTGACATGATTTTTGCAGCTAATTAAATGACATGCCTTATCTCTAAAAAATATTAATTAATATTAGGTAGGTATACTCGGACGCATTTTATATTTTATTTTCAAAGTTTCGTGGACCGATTAAAATAAAAACTGAACGGATCTCCCAAGTTGTACACAAATGGGAAAAAAGTTAAAAAGATTAAAAAAATTTGTAGAATGTTATGGTAATACAGGAAAAATAAAAAATAATGATTTATAATGCAAAGTAAATGTTGACAGGAATTAAATAATATGCTCAAGTTTAAACCGTTGCACTTGTTTTTAAGGCTGCCGTTTGTTCATACAAATCTGCCGTATACAATATGTTAACCCATGTATCCTTTATCCTTTCAAATAAAGATGGAACGGTTAATTATATTGGCACGTAAGTAAAATAATAAGAGACTTTCGTGAATCGGCTGACTGCCTGCCGTGATTGGAAAGATGGATACACCTTTACCATTAGTGGGCTAGAGCACACTGTTCTACTTCTGTCTAATCAATCGTCCGTAAAATTAGCACTACCAGTTTGGAATTTTGGATTTATAAATATTGGAAAATTTGTCTTTTTTTGTCGTAAATTTGTTGTGAAAAAAGAAAATTTGTCGCTTCTTGTCCCTTTTCAAATTAACCCTTGTTTTTTTTGGAATTTCTGTACTAAATACTTCTTTTTTTGGAAAGACTGTTTTTTACACCCAAGTAATCAGGAATTCCACGATATATGACTCATAAAAGATTTATTATGAAATTAATGTAACAATGGTAGCAGGAATTTGTATTGTGTACAGCTACATTGCTAAAATTGTAATAATCTACAGAATCAGTAAAAAAGTTTGAGATAAGAAAAGTAACAAAAATTAAACATTCGAAAACTTTTTATCAAGAATATTTTTTCTTGTGCAAAATAAACATTTTTCCATTTTTATACAACTTTTTCGAGATATACGGTATAATATTGTTAATGGAAATAATGAATGTACCTAATTCACCCTGTAGAAATTAAAATTAGCCGTTTCGGAAAAGTATATCGAGATACATGGTCCTGAAAGGAGGCTGATTACGTTTCCTGTCCAGTAGAAATATTGAATATCATCCTTGGGGAATGTTTTACGCCTCGGAGCTAGAATCGAAGAAAAGAGGGCCAAGGGCCGAAGGCGTGAGGGTCAGCCAAATCGAGCTCGATGCTACGGAATTAACTTTGGCAGCTACACTTTACTTTTAGTCACCTGACCGACCCTTAGGCAATGAACGCTAGTCACTTGCGGCAATTCTAGGGCGAGGGGGGAAACAATAATACGGGAATATCGTTTTATTTATTTTTTGAAAAATAACTTTGTATGTAAATAAAAACTGATTTTGCATGAATAGTATTTGAATAATAATTAAATAAACTATATTAATTTTTTTCTAGATTTTATAAAAATACGTTATATTAAAATTTGATTAATTACGTGTTTTTAATAAAACTATAAAATATACTCAATTAACTTGAAAGGAAACTAATTAAGAAAAATCCAAAATATCTCTGGTAATTCATAAAATATAAAAGCCCTACCTATAAGAATGGTCATTGCTTTCAATTAAATATAGGTATTAAATGCGTAATCAAGGGCGGCTCCAGAAGGATCATGGGAGCCATAGCTCCCAAGATTAAAATTTATATAATCCATAAGCTTTTTAGTAAAAAAAATATACTAAAAAAGGAACTGTTATTGGCAATGCCTCCTCCCCAACCTTGAAAATTTATCCATCTTTAAATAAAAGCAATTGCTTAATTTATATTCACCCTACCAAATAAAATCGATATCTTGCCAAATATAGGACACAGTCTTGCTGCTTTTCCCACATGCTGATTTATTGCTTTACGTAAAATATACTTATTACCAAAACAGTTTAAATAGTCCGTACACCCTCAAAATTTTGAATAAATTGTAAAAAACAGCTAAAATGGCAAAAAATCGCGAAAAATTACAATTTACTCAAAAATTTGAGTGTGTTCGGGCTAAGTGGACCTCATAGGTGGACCCTAGGTGGGTCTAGTCAAATGTACTGACCACTTTTTTTTTGTGTGCCAGTGTAATTGATCCCTCATTTCTAGTAACCAAATTGGCTAGAGTTGTTGTTTTCTTTGATGGGTCTCAATGAATAATTTTATGCAATTCTAATGCAACTTCTACAACCGGAATACCCTAAGGATCTCACATGAATCATGATTTCTATATTGTTTTAAATTTTGAAGATTTATTATGATGACTTATAAATTATACCATTCTATTTGAAATATCTACAATTCTAAATACATACTGTTCTCAGTTTTTTCAATTATTTACAGTATCTGGTACTTACATTTGGATAAATTAAATAAGTAGGTAGTAGTTGACGTACCTGAAACAAAAGAAAAATGTTTATTTTATTTATTTTTGTGCAAGTTTTAATGAATAAGTAACAAATTAATTTTTTTAAGTCGGATAGATTAAGGCAACTTAAATTGAACTCTTATGTATCTATCCATTATCTAAATTTAACCAAAATGTCTAGGTGTAGGTTAGCTTAAAGATGAGGCTTTAATATACACGTAGTCAAAATAAAATGTGCGATGGACTACTTTTAGTCTCGATATAAGGGAAATATATTGAAATTACCATTCAAGATCAGAATATTACAGATACCTCAGTAGTAGTACAATCTCATGCAGGATTTTGTCTTGGCTACCCTTAGACACCGCCCAGCGACAAAGAGCTGAGAAGCAGATCCTATATGCTCCTGTAGGGTGCACAATGGGTCTAGTGGGGCCTAAGTGGGCCCGAAGTGATATGGAGCAACACACCCTCCTCACTTTACAGATATAGGTAGTACCATCTCAAATGTTAGTTAAGGGTTAAAGAAATGTTTTTATATATATAAAGCTTAAGATCAAGTCATTAGACAGGTTATAGTTTTGAAACTCGGCTCCGATTGGTTCAAATTCGACATCAAATCATATGAATTTTCCTTTAATTTGCATAATTTGTAAGAAAATTAGCTAACTCATTTAGTAATAAGATTGTTGTTACACGATTTAGCGGACATCATTGTGTGGTCTGTAATATTAGAACGTACCATATAACTGATTGAAATAATTACTTGAAAAATATATAGTAATAACTCTTTCGTTAATCCATTACTAAAAATGATTTCGCAGAAACAATTCAAAAAATAAACGCACGTTATATCTTTGGCCACCATCTTAATTAAAATTGAATTCCAGTTAAACGAAAATACCGTAATGTGAAAGTAATAACAGCATAAAAAAAAGAACAAGACAAGAAAAAATACTCATTACAGCATCCTCGTTGATTTTGAATTTATATGCAAATTTTTATTCGAGCCAAAATTACAATCGATAGATGACATGTACTGATTATAATGTGATAGGAAACAGAGTGACACAGGCAATTTAGTGGCATGAATCTTTAATAAAGCGAGTACGGGGCAAACCGGCAACATCTCTATATCAGTTTCTATTAGGAACGTCTAAAGACGAGATCTCAGCTTATACATATTTGCAATTTGCATGTTAACTAGATACCATCTTGAGATATCGACAGCATTCGGTGTGTGTATATGCAGGACCCTACTCTTTATCAACGATACCAACCTGTAGGTAGAGATACCGACAATGAGGGTGCGAAACATAGATGAATTTAATTTGCTTCAGATTGTTCAGCTCTTCAATTAAATTTCTAGATGTATTTACTTATAAAATATTCCAACTTTTTTATTTACGTTCATTTGTCTTTATTAAATCTAATATGTACAGATTTTTAGATCACATCATTTTATACGAGGATGTACTGAAAAGTTTTGGATTTTGGAGCTAATCGAGTAAGTGAGGCCCGTGTACTGCAGCAAGGTTAACTATTCAGTAGTGCGCATGCGCAGTAATAAAATCGTGCCAAATTTTTTTTTCCACGTATTAGCTGTATTAGCTCCGTGTTCTATTGCTTTCTGATTTTTTACTTTCTGCTTTTTTGCTTTCTGCTTGCTGCTTTCTGGTTGCTGCTTTTTGTTTTCTGGTTGCTGCTTTCTGCTTTCTGCTTTCTGCTTTCTGCTTTCTGCTTTCTGCTTTCTGCTTTCTGCTTTCTGCTTTCTGCTGTCTGCTTTCTGCTTTCTGCTGTCTGCTGTCTGCTGTCTGCTGTCTGCTTTCTGCTTTCTGCTTTCTGCTTTCTGCTTTCTGCTTTCTGCTTTCTGCTTTCTGCTTTCTGCTTTCTGCTGTCTGCTTTCTGCTTTCTGCTGTCTGCTGTCTGCTGTCTGCTTTCTGCTGTCTGCTTTCTACTGTCTGCTGTCTACTTTCTGCTTTCTGCCTTCTGCTCTCTGCTTCCGGCTTTCTACTTTCTGCTCTAACTCTCCTGGCTGGTCTCCTCTTGCTGTTTTCCCTTACTTTCTTCTCTTACTCCTCCTTCTGACGAATTATCCTTCCTGCTAAGTTCTCTTATTTTTAATGTAAATAAAACTTTTTTCATCTTTTTATTTTTTTATTCTTTAATATCTATCCTAACTTTAATATAATTGTTTTTGGTCATTGAAATCTTGAAAATCTTATATACGTAATATGTTATGAAGAATTTTTTCCTTTAAATCTTTCTGATTTCAAATATCTCGAACTTATATTCTCGCTATATTTGATTAAATATAAGTCCCTACACGTATTTTTTGTATCATTATGATTCAACAGGTACATTATACATTTGTCAAGATGTTATTAAAATATCTTTCGAATGACGCAGTGAGGGAAAAATTGCGACAAATATCACAAATTTCCTAATATATACATTCCCATATTATGTATGCATTAATGGAGGAGGGTCTTTTGTGAAGCCTATCTATATGTATGATTAACTCATCGACAAGACGTTGCTTCCGAAATTTTTGGTCCTTTATGTTGGGAACAGGGACGTATTAAAATATTTTTGCATAAATATTTAGCCAAAACATTGCGAAAGTTCTTTATTTCCAATAATGCAGTTAAGATAATTTGATGGTACTGTTATAATAAGATGAACGTATACAATATGTGCTAAAAGTCTTTTTTTTATAGAAATAACAATTTCAAATAAATAAATATTAATACTCAATATAAGGCACTTGTTTTGAGAATAAATATAAATATATACATATAAAATAAAATTAATTCATTACAGAATAATATATATTTTAGATAATATTTTATATAGGCGACGAACACAATCAAAATACCTACATTTAATTAAAAAGATATCGATATCATACAAAACGCAAATAAATATCAATTATTTGAAAGAAAATTATTTGTTACGTCCATTTTTTTAAAATTATTTTTAAATATGGACAAGGTATTTATGTCGACTGGGAGGGTATTATATAATTTTGGACGTAGATACAAATACGATCGTTGTCCTACTGATTTCTGAGTACGAGGCACAGTATGGACATGTTTTTTCCTTGTGCTATATGGATGATCTGGTAAGTTAAATAGTTGTTTATTTGAATATTAATATTATAATAAAAAAATTGTTTTAGATCCATAACATTTACCTCAACAAACAATGAGTTTGATAGATACCTGCAGGGCCTTTTAAGCATTATTTTTAAAAATCTTTTTTGCAGAACTTCAAGTGGTTGTAAATGTGTTTGTAAAGTACAACCTCACACAATGATGGCATATCTCAAATGACTTTCTACTAAGCTATGATACAAGATTTTAAGTTGATGTGGTTGTAGATAATCTCTTATATTTTTAAATTTATATATTATCATTCTTAATTTTTGGCATATAAAAGTTATGTTTCCTCTCCATTTGAGATATAAATCCATGTAAACCCCTAGATATTTTATCTTGTTTTCAAGGAGAATGGTAAGTGTTTGCCAGAAGCATTAAAAGTTAATTTATAGAAAATAATCCGTTGATGTACAGATTAAATAGAATAGGACCGAGTACCGTACCTTGTGGGATACCGTAAGTTATGGATCTTAGATCACTATAGACACCATTTACTCTTGTACCTTATTATCGGTTTGTAAGGTAACTTTTTAATAATTATACCTGCTTCTTCTAAGATATCCAAAAGTAAACGGTGGCTGACAGTATCAAATGCTTTCGAGAGGTCTAGATATACACAGAGACATGGACTGCTTTCATCTAGAGCAGTTAGTATTTTGGTGGATAGTGCTATAATAGCATCTTCCGTAGAGACATGTTTTTTAAAACCCTATTGTTTATCAGATATTATACCATATTTTGATGTAAAATTTATTAATCTGCTTTTAAGAGCTTTTTCAGAAATCTTTGATAAATGTGTTATTAATGAAATTGGTCTATTTTCTTACCACTGTGCCATCTACTTTTTTATATATGGGGACAACAATTGTCTGTTTAAATATATTAGGCCATACACCAGTATCAAAAGTCAGATTTATCAAATGATTTAGTGGTGTTACAATAAATTTAGATATTTCTTTAAATATTTCGGCCTTAATATTGTCGATACCAGGACTTTTATTAGATTGTAACTCGTTAATAATAGTTTCAATTTCTCGTTCGGAAGATGGAAATAGAACGAAAGAATTGCAGAGAATATTACAGGGTGCCCGATAGGTTGTATTTGGCTTAATATTTTCAGCCAGTTCTTTTCCAACATTTATATAGGTTTTATTAAAAATATTTGCAATTTCTTTGAATGTATTTATTGTTTCCCCTTTCGATTTTTTTTATTGAATTTATATATTTTGTTGTTTCTCTATTGGGGTTAATTTCATTTATTACTTTCCAAAGTTGTTGGGGTTTACAGGAGGAGTTGTTTTCAATATTTTTGTAAATAAGGCTTTTATAATAGTTATTTTTCACAGTTTTTATAGAATTAGTTACTTACTTTGTTTTTTATGTTTGATTTCTAGATTATTTGGGTTTTTTAATGTTTGTTGAAAAAGTGCATTCTTCTTTTTTTTTAGCAGCTGGTTTGTGATCCATGGTATGTGTTTTTCTTCTTAATTTCATTTTTTTTGTGCTATCTTTTACACAATTATATAATAAACTAACGAATGTATTTATTGCAGAATGGACTTCTCTAGTAGCCAATAGATTATCCCAAGATTTTTTAGTATTTTCTGATCAACGAATTTTTTAAATCTTGCCGTTTTATTTTTTTTTTCAGATTTTATTGTAGGTTTAAGAATAAATTGAAAAGCTGTTATATAGTGATCTGTTATATCTGTTCGTACAACAAAGGGCATTATTTTATCAGTAATATTGTAATTAGATTTAAAAAAAATATGATCAATACAAGATTTTGTGTTTTCTGTAACACTTGGACTATTTATTGTAGATATGTAACCAAATTCATTTTTTTTTTTTTATTAAAATTAACGTGTCTCGACTGCTGAGGTCATTGATACAACTACAATTATCTACAGAGTGGTTTTACAATATTGTTTTCATAAAATTACTTAGATTTAAATTTTTTGTAAAAGTTGAACGTCTTTTAAAAAACTGAAAAGGCACTGGTATTCTGTAGGTTCCCCTAATATTTCTTCTAGTCTTGATTTCAGCTTGTTTCGTCTTCTTTGTTTGGAAAAGTGGTCACAGTCTATCAAAATATGTTTTACAGTCAAGACACTATCACAGTAAGTGCATATTGGTGCCTCACTGGTTGTCATCAAGTGGCTGTGAGTAAGTTTAGTGTGTCCAATTCGTAGTCTTCTTATTATGACTGCATTTGTTCTGGACAAAGAAGATAATCTGGGGGAAGCAATAATGGGTTGTATGTCTCGTAACTGTGTGGTCTCCATAGTCCAGTGTGTTTGCCAATATAGTCCAGTGTGTTTGCCAATTGTCATTGCGATATTCGTTAAAATATTCTTTGTGCTTTAGAATGTCGATATTCATGTCTCCAATAATTATTGAAATTAACTATTATCTTGGAAATTAAAAATCTATGTTTTAGCATAAAATTCATTTTACAACCCATTTAAGGGATGGCGCTAGTACGCTCACCCTTATATTTTAAATGGAAACTACATATAGGTATATTAAATTTTACCGTCTCATCTGTACAAACGGCTTGTTTCTATCCAGGCGCGGATCTGGGTAGATGAACGGGAGGGGGGGGGGATAAATAATTTTATTCGTCGGTGCTTTTTTACTTTCTCGTAAAACCTCAAAGTTAAAATATAATAAATTTCAGTATTTATCGAGCAGGGTGGTGGTGGGGGGTAATTACCCTTTTACCCCCGCTCCCCTTGTATTTGCGCCTGTTTATATCTTTATTTATTTAAAAATTATTTGCGTTTAATCTATCGGAAAATATAATATGGGACACCCGGTATTGGTATAGTTGTTGAAGAAACCTCACCTTAAATAATTATTTGATTGTTCAAATAGTATCCAAGTAATTAATCTCGATCTCAGAACCTAGAACAACAGAACGCTGACTTATAGTCTTGTAATAAAAATGTTAAACCAACGGTTGCAATTTGCTCATATCGTATATTTTTATTATCCCGATTTATTTCAAAATTACAAAAATCTTTGTCTTCGTAAAAAGAAAAATCTGTAAAGATAAAAGCTATAAGCTTGATGAATGACAGTCATGTGCAAATGCTTCGTTGCGCTACACAAACCTCACCTACTTATGCACCCCGAACTAAACTTTATTAATGTCCTTTTGTGACTCCCCCCTTATGATATTGAACATCATATTTTATCCTGACTGACTAGGTATTTTCTCATCAAATTGGGCAATGAAGTAGCTTCAATTAGCAATATGTTCGGGATTATTCATTTGAGCTCCCCTACAGCTATGCGCGTTGTTCTCTTGACTTTTCAATGATTATTATTTTCACACTGACACAAGTGAAAGGGCATTTAGGTGGAATAATTATTTTCAGTGTCGTTATTATGATGTACCATTAAATAATCTGTTCTTCGGAAACTCTTGACATAAATTGAGCTGCGATAACAAACAACATTCATCGCAAAAAAAATAAACCAATTTAGTCGTTCCCCACATTAACTCTGTGTATGTACGTTTTAAACGGTACGCGTGTCCCACGTATTCAGTTGAAAAAACGAATTGACGAAAATTACATCCGAATGAGAAAATGGCCAATTTGTAACAATAAAATGTAAGAAACATGTGACAGGAGATATGTAGTGTACAATTTAAGTTTAAAAATATTCCTTCGAAAACATAAGGAACATCCCGGGGGAACATTAAATCGTTTTGGTGAAGCGGAACGTAATCAGTGGGAGAGTAAGGGGAGACAGGAACATGGAACTCTATTGCTAACATTCTTTGCTTTACTTTGATAAATGCATACATTTCTACTTTTCCAGGCCATTATTCTACCGCGTATTCTTATAAATTATCATCGGAGGGATTGAGAAGTCAATTATATTGTTAAGCAAACAGATCTGTTCCACTTCTATAAATTTAAAAGATACGTATTTATTTTTTAGGATAGAAGGAATTTTTCGCACGTAGGTATGAATTTATTCAGGTGAAATTTATCTTTTTTAACGATATCCTCTGCCTTTTTTCCTGTATAGTTTTTTTAATTTTGAGTAGGGGAGACCGGTGTTGATTGTTGATTGTAACAGAACCAGATACTAAATCTTTTTAAAGTAGAACTAAGCACTCATGCACATTACAACAGAAAGGACCCCGCAATAATCTTATGAAAATTGGGTTTCTGTCAAATTGTCTGAATTTTTGATATGTTGTAGATTTTGTCATCCTTAACAAAAGTCTCCATGGGCACAAAGTGCCAAAATGAATATTTTGGCAGCTACGGAGCTGCCAAAGCTTCCCTGACCCGTTGCAAAACTATTCATTTTCAATACTATTTACAGATTCAAAAGCATATTTTAATTATGCCTGGCATTCTAAATGATACTCTTCGCAGTTAAACAGACCCCCTTAACCCCCATTTTCAACCAAATTGTTTTCACAATCAATAGGCCTCATCTCCTTATAGAACTTGATTTTTACTGTTGATATCGCTTTTCATTTTTTATTTTTTTTTTTAATGTTTTAACCCCCCTTAACTCCCCAATATATTCATGTTTTTTAGTATCAATAGGCTTTATAAAGCTTCATTTTTACTAAAAATTTCATGTTGACATCGCTTTTCGTTTTTAATTTAGGATTTTTTTAATTTCAGCCCATTTTAACCCCCTATTTTTATTCAGATTTGTTAAAAATCAATAAGCTTTGTTCCCTTATAGAGCTTGATTTTTGCTTAAAATTTTCAAAGTGATATCATTTTTCGTTTTTGACTTATCGTGCAGACAAAAAACGTGACATCGGACAGACGGACAAAGTAAACCTATAATACTCTTCACATAATACTGTATGAAGAGTAGAAAAAAATGTATAAGGTAAAATAAACAGTTTAAAGAGGTCAACAATAATATTCAACTTCTTTTATCAAAGGATACTAAGAGTTTGAAATACCAGGATATACTTGAACATTTACAGAAATCTGTAAACTAAAATAGTGAGATACACATAGTAAAATGTTCAGTCCCCTTTCATAACTTTTTAAAACCATTTCGATCTTGAATCTCTATTAATTTTATTATTTCCCGTATTTTTATGTTCTTAGAGTTTTATTATTAATATTTTTTTATTCGCCATTATTAATATCCTTATCTGTGCCATTATCATCATAATTATTATTCACGGCTCCATGACAAAACAGCGCGGACAAAATGGCGCAGACAAATTAGCGCAGGTTAAAATAACGTAGGGACAAAA
This sequence comes from Psylliodes chrysocephalus, assembly GCA_927349885.1. Lineage (NCBI taxonomy): Eukaryota > Metazoa > Arthropoda > Insecta > Coleoptera > Chrysomelidae > Psylliodes > Psylliodes chrysocephalus. The sequence continues at coordinate 27,170,029 of OV651826.1, read as the reverse complement.
TAGCGCAAGTCAAAATAGCGCAAGGACAAAATAGCGCAGGACAAAATAGTGCGGCACAAAATATTCCAGTATTCTAATTAAAATTAAAAAAAACCTAACTAATTTACCTAATCTGAATGGTTTGAAGCCATCGCAGGTTGCTTTAAAAAAAAATCGTATAAAATTATAAAAATTAAAAAAGTATTTAATTTACCTTACCTGTGCGGCCTGGAGCCTTATACAGGAACCCGTCATGGCTCCAGTAATTAGAATACTAGCATATTTTGTCTAGCATATTTTGTCTAGCATATTTTGTCTAGCATATTTTGTCATGCGTTAATTGGTTTCGCACTTTTTAAAAAAAGCTCTACCTTAACTTACTATAATTAGACTAGGCGTTAATTGGTCCCACTTTATTTATATCGGGCGCTAACTTATCTCTCATGTATTTGTTGCGTCAAATTTGTCCCATTGTGAATTGTACTAGACTGTCAACACTGGTTTGGCAACCTTGTTTGTGAGCGGCGCGCCAATTAATGTGTTCTTTTGCAGTTTGAAGGATATGTTGGCGTGTTGTCTTCTCTTTTTAGCTATATGCATTCGCCAAATCGTCTCACTCGTGTTAGGCTCACTCATCATAATGCGCCACAGACCAGTATACTTAGGTATACTGTGCCACAGAGACGCGATCAGCCAGAGGGCAATGATGTACCAAAAAATATAGATTAACACGTATGAAAATAAAAATATTAAAATTAAATTTGTATTTTTATGTTATTTATGTAATTTTAAAATAATGTCTTTTTATGAAATTTAACTGGGTGTTCACTACACAAATGAACCAATGGAGAAACCGCCCCAATCTTAGAGGATATGCTCGAGGTCTCATCTTCTTGTTCGCACCCCCTGCAAAGTGCGGATTCTGACCACTCCATTCTATGGAGATGATTCCGTACATTGCAATGACCAGTCAGAATTCATATGATAAGGCGCATATTCTGTCTAGTTATAGTCAAGTATTTGTTTGCTGTGATGTTGTCGGGATAACTTAAAAACTCCCTGGCAATTTTGCAGCTTCTTGTTTCATCTCATCTTTCCTTGAATTTCACAAGGAAATGTTCTTTAATTAGGTTTGTCACTACCGATGTTGTCAGTCCAATGCAAGGATCAGGTTCAAAAAGTAATTGGTTGGCTGCTTCTTGGCTAGTGAATTAGCAAGACGGTTGTCTTTCGATATGGTGTGACCTTTGATCTTGCCAGAGATATCACACCACCGAAAAGTCCAAGTCCAATAGTTTAGTTTCTGATCTGCAGTTCTACTATCTTGTATTACTTTGTTATAAACATATGTTACAATTAACACCAGTGCTGTTATTATTGATACCACTAGGGTTACAGTTGTTGCCTAAAATACATTATACCTTGGTACTGAATATTTTTTTGACAGCTTGTAGTTTATAAAATTGTCCCCTGAGAAGGAAGTCATTGACTAGTTAAATTCAAAATTTGAAACTCAATAAAAATAAAAACGTACGAATGCGAAACAAAAAAATAATTCTAATATAAATTCTATGAAAATTCCCCTGCGAAATAATAAATTTTTTCAATTTTTAATTAATTTGTTTCCATTTTGAGGGTATTAAATTAATTTTTATTATTTTGTAGGGGTAATTTTGAAAAATGTATTTAAGATCTTTCAAATAATTTATATTAGATCAATAAACGATAGTTTTACGGAAATTTAAACCAATATTTCAAAAAAAAATGTGTTTTACTGGTCTAGTAGGGGGATAAGCAAAGTCAGTGACAAAACATCAACCTTTTGACGAATTTGCAAGCCGTAGCCATAAAACAAGAGATAGCCTGGCTTCCTGAATGCGACCTATTTACCTGGGGAACATCCTGAGAATATCAAATCAGTTTTCGCATCTACGTCGGAATGAGATAGGGAACAGGGGAACGGGGAGATACATTGACGATGAATGGCTCTTATTGGAAATGACAATCGCGGAAACTACTAGCGATGTATTTACCAAGAATTAATAGATTAATAAAATGCTTTAATACGTGAACAAATGAATCGGTTTTTACAACTGGTAAATCAAAAGTATAGTTTGTAAAGTATTTCACATTCGAAAGGCGTAAAAAATGTTAAAGTAAATACTGTAGGGGTTAATTAGAACTCAACAGTGAATTGACTAGTGGGGAAACAAAGGACCTCGCTGTCAAATTTTCTAAAACTTTGGTATGTTGTAGTCAACCTAGTAACCAAAATTGTCAATAGGCCCAACTGAATCCTATGACTAGTTTTCGATATACGGGGGTGTTAAAGTTGAAAATTGTTCTGTCTTCGGAATTAAAAACATTTTTAATTACAGGGTGATTCACAAATGTATGACGATTTTTGCAAAATCTTACTAATTCTACTGTGACGTCAGGGAAGCATAAAATATTAAACAGTACATATTTCTTATATAGGGTTTCATAAAACATATAATGAATTGATTTTTGGGAAAGATAATACCACTAAAATATGTGTACCTCTAAGTTTCAAAATATACAAGTTGATTTATTTGTTGAAAGGTATTCTATTTTAAGAAAAATACATAAACCAAAAACACCCTGTATTCAAAATTTTTCCCGGTCAATTGTAACTATTTTCTCAGTATTTCATAATTTTCACACCTTTTTAAGAGGTATGAATTTTAAAAGATATATGATTGCGTTAATTTTGTCCAGGAGTGTGTATAACATTTCCTGATAATTAAAGTGAATGCTTTTTGGGTATTTTTATTTTATTGACTGGTCTATAGTTCCGCAGTAAGAAGTTCACTAGTGGAAGTACTGAATGTCTGCGATTTTCTTTTATCACCTTCTTTATTTACATTTTATAGGATATTTCGCAGTTGGCAAGTTACCATTGTAAGTAGGAGACTATTTTGTTATGCAGTCACTTTTTCGTTTTGCTTTCATTCAGAAATATATTTCGAATTTTTTTAAGTTATAATCACCAATTTGTAAAAACACAGGCGTTATTAGCTACCTATTTAACAAAAATAGACTTCTTATTTGGTCCTTCTCTCTGTACCTGCAAAATTGGGAATGGTGAACGGTTATCGTCAACAGTAATTAAACCTCATTAGAATCATTAATTCATCAGCCAGCCTACTGTTTTAACCACTTTAATACATACTGGATAGGATAGGGCCGACTAAAAAGCGTTCAGAAAAATTGGTAGTTTTGGGCAAACAATATGGCAAACCGGATGGTCCACTTGCCATTTAATTTTTTTTTAATTGAATCGTTTTATGTAAAAAAGACAAAATATGATGTTAAATTATTCATTTTCGTGTAATATAAAGTAAACAAATATCCGTACTTTTCATTAAAGGTTTAGATGTTAAAGAAAAACTTGGATAGATTATTTTACCTCATAGTCTAGATGTTCATAGTTGGAACTATATGAATTACAGGACTAATCAGTCATCTGGATGATTCGAAAAATGTAGCAAATTTTAGAAGAAGTATTAATCAATATCTGAGGAGTAAATTATCAACTAGGATTTTACCATTTGTGTGACTGCAAAAGTCATTGAAATCATAGGATAATAATAAATAATTGACAGAACAATAATAAACACATAATGGGTGGAAAACCACCCGCTGAGCTTAACTGGGTTTAAGTTGTCCAGCGTCACTATGTGACGTAGAAAAGAACTAGTAATAATAACGAAATTAAATTAACTATTAACATAACCCCAAAATCTTTTAGTATACGATAAAAAATAGTTGAGTTAGGATATCGGTCATTAACTCTCATATTGAAGCAGATTTATATTTGGAGTTATTTTTTCAGGACACCCCAGGGTTTCAAGACACCCGCCTCTACGGTACTTTCCATATTGTTCAATTAAAGCCACACTATTAAATTGTATCCCTAAACGAGAACGAACTTCAAGATGTATAAAATTAACTTTAAATAGTACATTTGTAGGTATCCTAAAGGGTTGGTGCTTGAGGTTTTAATTTCACACACAATAACGCGCCGCTGTAAGAAACAGAAAAGGGTTCAAAGCGTAGACTTTTATTCTCCTACAATCCTACAATTCCTCGCGGTAATTTCGAATTACCGCGGTTTGAAAACGCCACCGTTATTTAAAATATGTATGCCTATTGGTCGCAGGAGACTTTTTCAACGAGCCATCTACCTAAGCCCAAAAGTATTCCCTCAAGATTGGATTTAACGAAGAAAAGATTTGCGGATTTGCATTTTATATCTCATAACGCCCCTACCACCGCTGAGGCTAAACATTTTATTATCTTCTAGATGCTCTTTCCAATTTGGTTTTTGATTTGGATTATCATCCAATTAATTATTTGATGTATAGTATTTAAATTAACGGAATTAACTTTGGTTGATTTTTTATTGTCACATTATAGTTACAATACTGGTATAAAAATCAACATATTAATGATATCGACTGAACTCTTGGAAGTTTTAAAGAAAGCCTTTGGCAATTTTGATATGAGAAAAGCTAGTATGGATTTCGATTGCGAAAATGATGAGGGATAAAACGTACAGAAGAGAAAATTTTTCTTGATTTATTTAGGGACGAGGGATTGCAGAAAATGTTTGCATGTATTCGAGGTTAGGTCTTACATATTTGAATTTGAAATTATATTGCATACATACTTTCACACTCAAAATAAAGGGTGATCTACAAAAATTTTATACAAATGAGAAAAAAATGTATCTTACATTTCATAAAAAAATATTCTTAATAAAAAGTTCTGCATTACTTGAGAATCCGTAATCGAGCATTAAATTTTGTAAAATATAGGTGGTATACAGGGAAAATAAAAATAGTAATTTATATTGAAGAGTACTTTTAAATTTCAATATAGAGCCAAATATTAGTTAAAAGAGCCAACCCTGTCTAGCAAGAGACCTTCAAGCCTACCACCCGACTACTAAAACAACCGGTACGTGCCGTTGAGTCATAGAGATGGAATTCTAGGACATTCCACATCGTCTAGAAACTTCTCGTATAGAGTTGGGCTTGGTATAAATAGCGCGACTTATCGACGGACGGGGAGATTCGAATAAAGTGTTGGACAAAAAAGTTGAATTGTAATAAATAAATTAGAGTTATAAGTAGTACAAAAGTATTATATAAATTAATTAAATATATTGTAAATAGTTTGTTTTAAATAAATAATCTTATGGAAATTGGGTTTCTGTCAAATTATCTGAAGTTTTGATATGTTGTATATTTTGTCATCCTTAACAAAAGTCTCCATGGGCACAAAGTGCCAAAATAAATATTTTGGCAGCTACGGAGCTGCCAAAGCTCCCCTGACCCGTTGCAAAACTATTCATTTTCAATACTATTTACAGATGTCAAAAGCATATTTTAATTATTCTAATATATAGGGTAATGTTTTTGAGGTCACTGGATTCAACCCTCATGTCAGATTGGACAAATTGACCGTTGACAACTGTCAATACACTGTCAACGAAGAATAGAAAAGTAAATATTCTCTGTTGACATTGAGAGTTTAGGCTTTTGAGGGAGCCGAATTCAATTCTAATATCAGATTGGAAAAATTGACAGTTGACAGCTGTCAATTTGTCCAATCTGACATGAGAATTGAATTCAGCGACCTCAAAAACCCAAACTCTCAATGTGAAAAGAGGATATTTTCTTCTTTATTCTACTTTGACAGTGAATTGACAGCTGTCAACTGTCAATTTTTTCAATCTGGCATGAGAATTGAATTCAGCGACCTCAAGAACCCAAACTCTCAATGTCAACAGAGAATATTTACTTCTCTATCCTTCGTTAACAGTTAATTGACAGCTGTCAACTGTCAATTTGTCCAATCTGACATGAGAATTGAATTCAGCGACCTCAAAAACCCAAACTCTCAATGTGAAAAGAGGATATTTACTTTTATATTTCTCGTTGACAGTCAATTGACAGCTGTCAACTGTCAATTTGTCCAATCTGACATGAGAATTGAATTCAGCGACCTCAAAAACCCAAACTCTCAATGTGAAAAGAGGATATTTACTTTTATATTCCTCGTTGACAGTGAATTGACAGCTGTCAACGGTCAATTTGTCCAATCTGACATATGGGTTGAATCCAGTGACCTCAAAAACATTACCCTATATATTAGAATAATTAAAATATGCTTTTGACATCTGTAAATAGTATTGAAAATGAATAGTTTTGCAACGGGTCAGGGGAGCTTTGGCAGCTTCGTAGCTGCCAAAATATTCATTTTGGCACTTTGTGCCCATGGAGACTTTTGTTCAGAATGACAAAATCTACAACATATCAAAAATTCAGACAATTTGACAGAAACCCAATTTCCATAAGATTATTGCGAGGTCCTTTATTCAAATATTTCAGAAAAAAATTAGTAGCAAAAATGTCAATACTAATCATAAAATAAATTTAAAAACACAATGTTTTTTTAAAGTTTCTTGTTGAAAAACACAAAAATATTAATATTTTGATGTATTTACAAGTTCATTTACCACAAAAAGGAATAAATAATCTCTAAAAATTGCTAAACAATCCAAAACTACAATGTAAACACAATACTTTCTATAGTGACAAACCAAATCCTGTACTGATGTGTACGGAAAATATTTAGTCTATCCTGTAGTATATAGTCATTGGGTATACATAGTGGAAGTGAAAAGAGAAAATAAAAATATTTAAGTTTATTCTAAATACTATTTGGTAACCCCTCGTATTATATTTATGTTCTTGCATCGCTTCAGTTGATTCATGTCCCCCAGCATCAACATCACTCAACTTATGCGTATAGGTGACTCAAACTACAAATTTAAGTGTTGCCGGCTGCCTACCCACGAGAAACCTGTTGAGAGAGGAGTCGCAGACTGCTGGCTGGCAACTAGATTAATATTAGTCAAGTTGCTTGAGTTACTAATTTGGGAATTATTTCGAAATATAACTGGATTGGAAAGGTAGTACTTAGAATGTATCCTTGTGATTGTTTCAAGCATAGTTTATAGTTTTCTTTTATATTCTTTGTAATTTGTTAACTACAAACTGAAATTACATTTTAATAAAAAATACCCTTTTTCTTTACTTAGGTATGATATCATCAAGTTAAAGACTCTCATTTAATCATCTATTCATACGATTATTAATATTAATCAGAAAAGGTTCTTAAATTGTTACTGACTAGCCCCATTACTACTTAAATAATTGCTAAACAAAACCCTTTGTGGTTGAGGTACCGATTTTGAAGATCAGTGTCACATTTTGATTTTGTTTAATAAAGTACCTACTTTAGACTTAAGAGACAGAGAAATTATGAACAATAACAATTTGAACAAATTAGTTCATGAGGTGTGAACAAGAAGATGATAACATCGAGCATATCTTCTACGATTGCTTGACGCTCTCATTTATTGGAATATTTGTGTTAGGCGATAATTGACTAACACCGGCCTATTTAAGAGAAGTACCACTTGGCGACATGACAACTTTTTTATTTAAAAAATGGGGACGTCATAGAACAAATTTTGGATTCTATTGATTTAAATTGTGTAGGTTAGAGTGACAGAAGAAAGGGAATATATGACAGTTGAAGATATTACATTTTTTAAAAATTCCATTTCAAAATATTTTTCTCGGTTTTGTTAACTTCAAATTACTCACAGTCTAAAGACCTGTCAAAATTATGATTAGGAGTTTCTTAATTATTGTGAGTTAAGCCCCTTGACTATAATAAGCGACACTTGATTGTTAGCTTTTAGTGTTACCCGCGTTTTGACACCAGAATTTCGTTCGCGTCATTTCCTTCCTAACGCCCGGTGATTAAATATATGATGACGGTTTAAATTAACAACTGAGAATTATTATGGAGCTTTAGGCTTTTGTCTTTTGTCTATACAAAAAATTATGATCGTGGTGTTGTTTGTTCTGGGGGAGATGGAGGAAGTTGATTTCGACCTTATTCTTTTTAATTATACTAGTTTGTTATGATCTCCAGAAATTTAATTACCCAATTATGATTTTAAAATAATATTATATGAGATAGTAGATATATTATTCGCATTGAAACCTATCAAACTGTATGAGTGTTTTCGATTGCTTCTAAATACACCATGAAAATCTCGTAGTTTAACTAGCGCCAATAGACTAGCGCTTGTAAATCTGTTTACATATTGGTACAAACAAATTAATTACAACATACTATTAGTTGAGTTCTGAAAGTGAATGAAAAAAAGGAATTCAAATATCCAGTGGCGTAGCCAGCCATTCTTCATGGAAGGGGTTTTTGAGAAACCATCAAGAAAGTGAATAAAAACACAGTCAGTATCTATCAGCGCCAATACTATAGCGGCAATGGTGACCCTTTGACCTTCCATGGGGGGGGGGGGGGGGTTCTGACCCCTAAACCCCCCGTGGCTACGCCACTGCAAATATCTGCAATGTTACAGGGAAGACAAAATATCGTCTAAGAAAAAGCTGGATTCGAGAGTAGATTAAACAATGTTCAAACGTTTTACTCATTTGCACTATTACGCTTATCACGATTTTTATAATTTTACACTTCTATACACTAACTAATTTAACGAGCTCATTTTCAGTCCATTTTAAATCTCACGACTGATCCTATACAAAAGTTCGAATGTTTTTAAACATTACTGGTGCTAGATTTTCATTATATTTGTAACATGCTAGTCTAGTGACGCTAGTTACTGGTGAAAGTTGCTTTAAGAAGGACACGGAAAAAAATCAAGAATGTCGTGGGGTTTTATTCTTTTTTAAATTGTATTTTGGATTTAATTTAGAGGTTTTTGTCAGTCATGCCATACTTTTTTGTGGATCACTACGCCACTGTATCATCAAATAAATTACATTACTAATAGATTTTTACAAGTCGTTTAGACACATTTTTCTGTAATGATTAGGCGGATAATTGAATATAACACTAGAAAAGAAGAAAAACATGAGAGTAAAATATACGGTGTGTCGTAATTATTTATGAAAATTATCCCGTGGTTGCTAATAAGTACCAAACTATCAGAAAATATGATTGTAGCATATTGTAAAAAACAATTGTATTGTATTTTTACGTTAGTCACAAATGCTGGCCGACCGAAGTTCAATTTAATTTATGGTTCTAAATTATACGGTCCGCGGGTGTAATTGTTTGATAGGGAAGACGATGGTAACCTGCGGTTTCGAGTTGATTATACGGCATAACAAACTAAAGGTGAATTCACCTGTACACTCAGACCGACAACCAACAACGACAAAACAACGAACACCATTTGGAAAACAATAATTTTAAAATAATATTGTCAACTCAAATAGAAGCATTTTTATAAATAATATCTAATAGGTAGGTACATATATTTTTCTCTTTCTTCATAGTAACAGAATATCCGTGCATATTTCTTCAAAAAATTATTTTAAATATTCGAAATAGGTACCTATTGGACGCCCAACATCAATAGACGATTTGGTAATGAAATATCAGATAATGAGGTCTATTCTGTAACGTTTTATGTTACGTTTGAAATGTACATCAGATTTTTTGGTCACATGACATAAAGTAAACCATATTAATGGAGCAAACGGATCAAAAAGGGCGGTATCGAGTAAAAAAAGAAAAACGAGGTACATTTCATACGCAGCATTAGTTAATTAAAACCGCCAGGTTAACTATGACATTTAAATTTTAACCCAAATCTCTACTCGATATTTCATGAATTTAATTTTGTGTGACCAATTTTGTGTAACCAATCGTAGTTGAAATAGACATGCAAATGATGTAATATACCTGATTTGAAAGTAAGCCCAACGCAGCATTAAAAATAATAAAAAGAATATAGGTATTTGCTAGATTTATTACTGATACAAGTTATAATTTTAACCAAATAATACAGAATACAAAATTAAAAATAACATCCAGTTATTTTTATAACCCAGGGTTAATTTTAACCAAACTTTTACAGAATAGACCCCAGTGGCGGCTCGCTAGATGGTGCAGGTGACGCACTGCTTCACCAAAATTTCAGTAGAAATTAATGAAAAAATGAACTGAATAGCTAAATATTTCTTTTTTTGTGTCAAAATGCCCTGCATTTTTGTCTCTATACAAATTACAAAACAGAAACCTCCAAAATATGTACAGGTATCATCGGCACTATAAAAGCTTTCTAAAAAAGTCCAGTCAATATTTGATATCATATTATACATAAGTGGAAAATTTGCCTTACAATTTGTATAAGAAGATTTTAGGTTATTTTTGTTGTCAAGTTTTTCCATTAATTTACAACTGATATATAAAGCTGGATGATGGTTATATTCGGTAACTAAGGGATCTAAGGATTTCTCAACAATACAGCGGCCGTTGTAAAATACCAAATCTAAAAGTTTATTAAATTTATTGAAAACAAAATTATTTTGTGTTAGATCTGTGACATCAACGAAATTATTTAAAACAGTTAGCTTATAGCTAGTTTGTGGGATAGAAAGAGATAAAACGTAGTCGGCGATATTAAAATCACCAAGGATTAGAATTTTACCACCATACAAAAAGTTCAATGGTTCCAGTGACTCAAAAAGGCATTCGAATTCATCTCGAGACGTTTTTGGTGGAATATATAAATTGCACAAATATATATGCGTAAACTTAAATTTAATTTTTATCAAAAGGCAGTCTATAAAGTTGAGAACGGGGAAAGAATATTCCTGAAGATTTATCATGGTAGATACGTATTCTTCATGGATCGCAATCAGCACTCCACCTCCCCTTGTTTTATCGCTTACTGAAAAATTTCTGTCAGATCTAAAAACATTAAATTCTGTATTAAATAATTCCGTGTTGGTTATTGACGAATCCAGCCAAGTTTCAGTTAAGGCAAAAATTTTACAATTACTTTGAACAACAGACTTGAAAAACTTCTGTTGTTTTTGTTCTAAGGCCGCGAGTATTCTGATAAAGGATTGATAGTTGGTTTTCATTATCATTAGAATCTGACTTGATCTGCAATTAATAACTGTACGATATCTGCCGTTTGGTAATCTTTTTTGCAACCATCGCAAGCGATACAGGGCCGACCTCTGCTGATCACATTTAAACATGAGGTACAATTAACCATAATAATTTTTTTTCTTCCATACCTGTTATCAACAATTTCACTTTACACAAAAGATATACATAGCACGGGGCACTTCTGAGAATTTTGGAATTTTTACTTAACGTTTACTAGCAAAAAGTAGTAAATATTCAGATACGACGTGAAGCGTTCCACCTTCTTAATATGATATCACTTATATATAATGATATAATATAGATAATTTTGCAAGTTTAAAGGATAGGAGAATCGACCTTATATAGGTACAAAAAATAAAAAAAATCGATTTTTTTTGTGTTTTATTTTCAACGCGTCACCTACATTCAAACCTACAAGGCGCCACTGATAAACCTCCAATATAGACTTTGTCGAAGGTTTACCTCTTAAAATTTTTTTGTCAATAGAGAGAAAATCATTTTGAACTATTAGAACGTTGATTAGTCGATTACTAAACAGAAAATAGAGGTAAACTGGACCAACGCTATTTTTTGGATATTGAGCTGACAATACTATTAGCAAGATGGTTCTCCTAAAATAATACTAAAAAAACATTTATGAACAATTAAAAACGATAAATTTAAAAATCTAATTTATTTCTACCTCCACCACTGAGAATTTATAAAACTCTTCCTCATTACACATCTTTCTGGAAACCCACCTGATCACATCTTTGGCCTGTCTTGTCTGTCTTGAGTAAACTAATCAAAATTATCTACCCACACATCGTCGCGAGAACGTTATTATTCTTTCCATTTTTTTTATTTTCATTTTTGTTTCCGCTCATAAAAAATCTTGTGAGAAAGGAACATGTATCACCGCAATGTACGTTTAAAAATATTTTATGCGTCAGTGCTACTTGTCTTAAAAAAAAGTGAATCGTATTAGATATTAAAAAGAATTTTTTATTTCCATAATGTTCGATATTTTGTTCTATTATACAGACGATTAAAATCTTTAAATTTGTAATAAAAATCTCCCGCGTCCAAATGTCTTCATTATCTCACAAATTGTATGAGATCGATCCTTAATTGCGAAAAAAAAATCGTTACTGTAACCGATTCGATGAAGATAAAATCCCGATACTAAAGAAAAGAGTATCTAAATAAGACCAGAGTGGTTCGTGCCCATAATGATGGGTGTTTGTCGGTCAGCAGAGAGTTTCTAAGGGGCAGACCAGTAGGGGCAGAAGGGAAAATGCCATTTCGATCTCACTTCCAATGTGTAAATGTCCGATTAGTGCTCCTCTAAGCCCAACTTATAGCGTCCTTTCAATTTCCAATTGTAATGGAGATCTTTCGATATTTTTCTCCAGTGCCGAGCTGCGGATACAGCAAAATAAGGCGATTTGGTTTTAAATTTTCGTTAGATTTTAATCTATTTGCGATACTATGCCTGCAAACATGTTCAAATCAATCATAAAAACATTAAAAACAATGAGAAAAAAGTAAAAATTAACTAAATACTAATTATCTATTATGCACAATTTTAATATTAGATGTACGGCATTTTTACGTGTAGGTACTGCTATTTATTCCTGATCTGCTTAGCTAATTCATTCAGAGTTGCATTGACGTGCAATGAATAACGATAACGAGTTTATGAAGAATGGGAAAGAGTAGGGCATCCAAAAGGTGGCATAATAAGCCATCTGCGCTTCAGTGCTGCCATTCGAACCCAAGAAGAGGAAAAGCAGACTGGGCCCCAAGCCTGATTGAGGAGAGCCAGTTTTTTTTTCTCCAGGGCTCGTCTGACTATGTCTCCGAATAACACTGAAGCCTGAAGGCTTATTTTGTTTTACCCTATGTTAGTTCATAGCACCCAAACTGTCACCTTTGTACCTTGTACAAGTTTGTACAGATCCTTGGGTGAGTGGGTTCTATAAGTGCCTGTCTTTTGCGATCTAGAGCTTCGCATTCGCACAGTATGTGTTCGGCCGTTTCTGGTTTCTTGTGACATAGTCGGCACATGAGTTCCCCATTGTACATGCCAATTTTGTTCAAGTGTCCCTTTACGGGGCTTGCCCAGTCATGAACCCTGTTATCACTTTCAACTGGTTCCTATTCATAAAGAGTAGTTCTATAGTTCTTTTGGGACATGGTCTGTCTATGAAGGCTTTTCCATGTGCCTGTTTTGGGGTGCTTTCCCAATAGTTAATATGTTGTACCCGAATCCAGTCGTTTATGATACCCCGGACTGTACTTTTTGGTACTCCTGGGTTTGTTTCTGGTTCCGGTAATTCTTCTGATCCTTTTTTTGCAAGTTCGTCAGCCTTTTCATTGCCTTTGATCCCTTGGTGACCTGGCACCCAAAATAGTTTTACTCTATTTCGGTCTACCAGTGTTCTTAGTTCTTCGATACATTCCCATACCAGCCTCGACATAACTTTCTGTCTCGATATGGCCTTAAGTGCCGCTTGGCTGTCTGACATTATTTGAATATGCTGATTTTCGATAGCTCTTTCATTGTTCGTTTTTGCACATTGCAAAATTGCTTATACCTCGGCCTGAAATACCGAGGAATGTATTCCTATAGAATGGCTATGGTTAGTATCAGGGTTTTTGAAGAATTCTCCCGCCCCAGTGCCTTCCGCAGTCTTAGACCCGTCTGTATACCAGGTTTGTTCCTGTCGTTGGACATTGGACTCCCTTATGGTGATCTCTGCTCTTTCCTGTATTAAAACCTCAAATGAAGTATTATGTAGTCTAATCTCATGTCTAGCACGTCTCCTGTCACTAACCTTGAGATACTCATGTGACCTGGCCTAATGTCAAGATTTCCCAGTGTATTCCCTAATCTGTAAGCACCTAATCTTGCCTCCCCTTGTATCACATAGTGAAGAGGTGGGAGTCCTATTAGTGCTTTTATTGCATTTGTAGGGTTGTTTGCATTGCCCCCGTTATTCCGAGGCAGGCAAGTCTTTGTACCTTGCTTAGCCTCGTTATTGATTTCATTTGCTGTGTCTTTGGCCACCACGCCAAAGCTGCGTATGTTATTATCGGTCTAAGCACCATGTTATAAAACCTGGTTTTAACCCCCATTTTTTTCCAAAGGAACGCCTTGCCATCATTAGGTTTCCGCTCTTCTTGTGGTTTTTTCTATATGCTGGTTCCAGGTAAGTCTCGAGTCAATCATAACCCCGAGATATTTTACCTCCCCCTTAAGCTGGATGCTCGCACCTCTTAGGTTTAGAAGCCCTAGTCCCTCCAATTTCCTCCTGCGGGTGAATGCAATTATGTCAGATTTGTTTGGGCTAATGTTTAGTCCTTTCGCCTCTGTCCATTTTGTTACTATATTTAGAGCCTCTTGCATTCGATCTCTTACTATAGTGTTGTATTTTCCCTGTGCCATGATCACTAGATCATCGGCATATCCCAGGGTTCTATGTCCCTTATCTTTGAGAGCCCTAAGCAGCCCGTCCACTACAAGGTTCCACAGGAGTGGAGACAGCACTCCACCCTGCGGACATCCTCTCGCTACCCGTGTCGCTATTGTCTCTCCTATAAGGGTTGTGTGTACAGTTCTCTCCCTTAACATAGAGTCGATCCAGGACACACACGTGTCGTCGATTCCTCTGTGTTTGAGAGATCTAATGATCGATTCAATGGAGGTATTGTCAAATGCACCCTCGATATTCAAAAATGTTCCCAGCAAGGAGAGCCAGTGCTTGGACTCAAGCCTGATTTAGGGGAATCTGCCCCAGAGAGATGCCTGAATGGGTACAAAAAAAATATTTGTTCTAAAAAGTTTGGATAGACTTAATATGTTGCTATGTTTGGCACATCCCCATACCCCTCACACCAGTCTTAAGATCTGATTGTAGATTATTATTTTATTATGTATTGACAGTTTTGAGTTTCTACCCAGGAGTCAGTAGTAATCCTTTTTAACATGTACTTTCTGTCGTAACTTGGCAGTCTTTCCGTTGATATTTAGAAAGAGAGGTTTTTTTTATTAGTAAAGTTCACATGAATAGATTTTAGTCCAGCTAACTAGAGAACTGCTAGGTTTTGGTTTTTCTTACTGATTTCTTATTGTCCTGATCAATTGCAAGGATAGATCCGGCAAAGGTGAATTTTTCTATTGCATTAATAAAAAAAATTGTTATTTATTAGTATTACATAAAATAGTTTTTTCAATGTATATTTTATTCATTTATGAGTAGTTTTGGTTAAACCTATTAGTTGATTATAGGTAATTTTTATTATTCGTAACCAAATAGTAAGAACGTAATGACGCCCTTAAATTAAACTTGAATCAAATTAAAATGATAAAAATATATAGAATATTTTATTTTCGTCCCTTAAGCAAAATAGAGGAACGGCGTCCCTGATTGTCCGTTTTTGGTCCTTCAAGGGCCAGCGCTGCAAACGACCTCTTTTTATCGTTGACTTTAAATAACTTGATCTCCAGTCATTGTATTATTTCTATCACAGGGTATAACCGTATTTCGGCATTTTCGGTATTGTTTTTATCACGTAGAGGACTTACCTCTAGATCTACTTTAATTTTTCTTATGGCCAGCGGTATAATTTTGTTAGGGGATATTATTCAAACTTCCTTTTTATTGCTGATGAATTCTTTTATTGTTTTTCTTTATCGAAAGACATCCTCGTAGGGATGGATGTCGAAAAGAAAAACGATATATTCGAATGTGTACGTATTAGATTTAATGATCTGACGCTTACTTAACGCTTAAGTTTATCAAAGAATTATATTTCAAAACTACATATAAGGACAAAGAACCGGATTTTTTCGTAGCGTTGACCTAGCTATTAAATTCTGTAAAAGCTGCCTATAACCGCCCATCCATATAAACCCCTTTTTTAATTTAATTGCAAAAGATTACGGTAAATACATATTTTTTTTGAGAGTATCTATTCTGACTAATCATTGACTAACCTACAATTTTAATCTAAAAAACTTTTTAAGTACAGAATTTAATCGCATAATTGTGTTTGTCTGTCTCTTTGTCTGTCTGTCGCTTAAAAATTGCTGTCCCCCAACTTTTCTCCAAAAGTAGGATCTTATTTGTGAAATCCCATCTTTTGAATTATTTATGGAAGTATGCATAATATTGTAAATGGTTTGCAGAAAATAAAATAATAATGAAACTAATAATAGGTATTGTAAAGGTATACTGGGAATGTCTTAGGGAAATTTTTTGCGAATTCGTGTGTGCCACAAGGTTATAACTTGGGACCTCTGTTGTTTCTTATTTTGGTGTCCCCTATCTATTCTTAACATATGCGCTTTTACCAATGAATCATCCTGTATAAATAAAGAAAACTGGCAACTGAGGTGGATAGCGATAGTTGATAAGCGAGTTGAGCTTAACCTTTGCTTAACAAACGTTGCTAATAAGGTGTGCTGTATCTTTGTATCAGCGCCTGGCTCAAATGTATGACCATACATAATTATCTATCAACTCTACTTATTTTAAAATAACTACGGTGCAGAAGAACACTATTGCTCAAGAACCACTTGCACTTAGGCATTTTTTATCTAATAGAAGCCTAGATTTTAGATTTAGATTTAATTAGGACTGTGGGCCATGTGGCCTTTCCCACCTCGACCTTTTCAGATCTATTGTGAATATCCTTTAATCGTTGTTTAGAGTACCTTGTCTAATTCGGTCTTTTGTAGTAGACTCCATAGACTGGGAAGTAGTTCTCCGGTATAGCTAGTTGCCCTTGGTTTTTCTTCTCCAAGTGTAAGGAATCTCATTCTTGCTAGACCTTCGCAGTAGCACAATACGTGTTCTGCCGTTTCTGCCTCTTCTTGACAGAATCGGCACAAGGTCTCTTCTGTCAGACCGATATTATACATATGTTTGTTAAGCCTGTTAATAGACCTACTAGTACTCTAGTATTATTCCTATTAAGGCTTAGTAGATGCTCGGTAAGTTTAGGCGATGATCCTTTTAAGAACTCTTTGGCCTGTCTCTGTCCTGGTGAGTTTTTTTACCACTCCTGAGATTTTTTTAAACATCCACTGCTTTGTGAATGTTCTTGTTTTTGTTACACCACAGAAGGGTTCTGGGCCAATAAGAGCATTTGAGGCTCCTTGTCGGGCTAGTAAATCAGCCTCTTTATTGCCCTTATGTCCTTTGTGGCCTGACACCCAGGCTAAGGTTAGTTTGTTTTGACTATCCAGCTCTTTTAGGGCTGCCACGCAAGCTCTGAGTGTACCTGCATGGAACTGAGTGCTTTTAACGTCGCTTCACTGTTTTAATACTTCTTTTTCGCAGTAATATATTGCTGCTATTTCTGCCTGGAATACTGTCGCATACTGGGCTTGGTACTATATATGTATACCTACTCCTGAACCTTCATGAGTTTTGGAGCCGTCTGTGTACCAGGTGAATTCTGCATGAATAGGAGGTCCTCTCATCCACGCTTCCCTGTCTGGTATACTTACTTTATATCATAGTGCTTACGACTCTGGTATACAGATCCTTCAATCAGAATTTATTTTTGAACCATAGAATAAAAAAGTGCTATAAGACCTAATTATTAGGTAAATAAAATTTGGAGAACTATAGTGAATGATATATCCAATACAAAAAACAAGCGATTAACCTTGCACAAACAACTATTTACTAAATATGTTGGGTAGATTAAATAAATTAATAAATTAAATTCCTGAAAGTACCTTATCCACAAAAAAAAAATCGGAAAAATAAAACCCTTAAATATTGAAGTAGAAAGACAAACAATTATTCTTATTGGCATAATCAATAATGCGTAAGGTACACAATGTGATTTTTTTATTGGGCACATCTCCCGACCCTGTCTAAGATCTCAGAGTTGCTGGAAAAGCACGATCACGACTGTCTGGGGACCGGAACTGACAAGACTGCCAATTTATTGTGGCATATTCGGTATTTATGAATACTCCACAATTTGTACAGATGCAACCAAATATATACACGCCTCACTTTTCCTGGATTTTTCTCTATTCGCAACTAGATCAATTTGGAATATTGTTGCTGAATTATTCAATTTTCTTTCGATCCGATCATTGCCAGTTAATCATGGGTCTAATTTAAGTTTTATATCTAAATGGTCTGACTACACGGTTGGCGTTAATTTTTGTTGCGTAAAAAAAACTGTTTTTTTACTTTTTGTAATCTATACGACGCGTGTCGCAATTTTAAAAATATATTTACTATTTTTTATTATTTGTTTCAGTTCTGTCACATTTTTTATTAATTTAATTCTTGTTAGTTTCAACAGGAGCTATTTAATTATTTTGAACCGACATAAATAATTCAAGGAAGCGAAAGCGGGATAAGCCGTCAACCGCATTTATAGCATTGTCCTTCCCCATTACGAGCCGATAACATCGACTGACGAGGCCACAATTCCACCCCACACGAACATCATAATCAAACCACCTACCTCGGATAACCCCAGAAATTCACCTGAATGTCCAAAATCGAATTTTTGCTCCTTTACAACTTCTTTGGGATTACAGGCGGAGCAGAGGAGCGAGAAAGATGTAATCTATTGACATAATTGGACATAATTGAACAGTTAATGCCGATGGGGAATCGGCTGATGGAGCTAACTCATTTGACATAGAGGCCATTCCCGTTTCGATCCAATCAGGGGACCACCTTCTTGTTTATTTATACGCTTTTCGCTCACGTGTTAGATATTCCTTTCGTATTTTTATCGGTTAAAATGTTAACAGGAAAAAAAGGTTTAGTTAAAAATGATCGCTGATACGGTCAGTTTTTTTATGTATCGAGGAGGATTATTAATGCAATTTTAGCGATTGAATCTATTAAATAGTGACTCTAGAATATGTCTCAAATACGTTTAAAAACATACTTTTTAAATTATCATAATAGTAATTTTTAAACACAGTATTTTATTTCTTTAAAATTTATACTCATACCCTTATTAC
The DNA here is from genome assembly GCA_927349885.1 of Psylliodes chrysocephalus. Classification (NCBI taxonomy): domain Eukaryota; kingdom Metazoa; phylum Arthropoda; class Insecta; order Coleoptera; family Chrysomelidae; genus Psylliodes; species Psylliodes chrysocephalus. Next base: position 27,151,002 of record OV651826.1, on the reverse strand, counting down.
TTCATTTCCCTTTTTTCTGTTTTTACCAAAATATGTCATCAATAATCATATATCTTTGCTAGATACATAATTTGTATAAGAATGAAGACATTAAAAAACTCACCTTTCATTCATTTATTTTATAAAATAACTTTCACCTAGTAAATTTTTTGTATACCGAACTCAAAAAAATAGCTGAGTCAATAACTGAATAATTTAAATCCTTTTTTGGATGTAGATAAATACAAAAAAAAGAAAATATGTAATATTCACGAAAACAAAAAAGAACCAAGAAAAATCTTCCATGACAAAAGACTTAATTTCACGGATATTTAAGTTTAGAAGCTACTAAAAATCGATACACTTCATTGTGTGCCTGGAATTCAATTATACACACTCTTTAATGTTTGGGGCCTATAACTTATAATTATCATATAGAAACTTACAACTTGCTTGTTTTAGAATCGAATATTTCCATAATTTTAACTAGGTATACCAGAGTGACTTGCTTGGCTAAAACAGATATTTAATGATTTTTTTAATGTATCATTTCTAAATCCCAAAAGTTTTGTAGAAGTTCTATAGATGAGACATTTTATCTATAGACATTTCAAATGAACCGTGTTTAACTTTTGTCAACACCGTTCTGAACTTGAAAAAGTTGCTCGTTTATAGGAAAATTATATTCATGGATAATAAACATTTTTGGAATGAAATATTTATTTTGAAGTCTTTTACTACGTGTGGAAGTAAACAATAGAAGTTAAATAGAAAAGAGGAAATCGTTTTGATGCTAGATAATTCTTCGATTGAACAAAATTGTTTTCGCATAGTACCTATTTATTAGATAATTTCTATTCACCAAGAGTAGCGTTTGATTGTCGTCAAGAGGATTCTTTCACCTCATATAGACACGAATAGAATATAAATCATCGGTATTTAAATGCAAATTGAAAAATTACAGGTACTTCTAGTGATGTCTCACTCGCAGGCATTTTATTTCACTGATTCAAATGTATTATACTGGCATTTTATGTAAATTCCAATACGCACTTCTAACGTTATTTATACTAGAAATCGAAAATTGGCCTTCCAAGAATCAAAAAGCTTAAATTACACGAGAAATAATAACGAGTAGCTAACTGCTGAAAAACTGAATACTTATGATAATATGGGTTTGCATTAACATATTATTACTTAATCATATTGTGCGGAGTATAATTATAATAAACGGTCTTACAGTATATTAATTTTTCATTAGACAGACAATATCATTCCGATTTTTTTTTCTTTTTGCAATATCCGTCATCAAGTAAACTATACGTTTTTCAAAGCTTCGTCTAAACGCTTATACAGGTACGGAAATTTAAACGTGGACCCACCTAAGATAAATTTATTAAAGACGATCGTAAGTGGAAGCGTAAATGGAGCAGAGAGAGTAGTTGTACGTGTCCTGCGCCAGGCGCTCGCCGCTGCTCAGCAGTCTTTGTTTATTTCACGCATGGTCCTATTATACCTTGTCCAATTCATTGTAAAATAGATGGTCCGCGTTTGGATTTTCATACCTGTTCAATTTGATATAAATAATCAACAACATATAGATTGTCTCAATGACGCTTTATAAGGTATTCTCCAAAATGTTATTAAGAAAGCATGAATTAATTTTGCAAGAAAACAAATTTAAATATTTCTACACAACTCGTTTTAGATCAAAAACGGCGTTATACATTTTTTGATCAATTTATTTAAAACTCCCTGATTTTCCAGAAAATGGTAACCTCTATATAATTATTCGTGCTGTACGTGATATAGTGGTACAAGAAATAATGTAGAATCAAATTAGGTACAACCTGGTGCCATATCTCATTGCCTTTTTGCGCTAGTTTATTAATATTCAGTAGGTAGTAGCATTTACTGAGCTGCCATTACAATCTTTGTAACTTTGTACTGATTCTGTTATTCTGTTAGAAAGGGAAAGAAACTGAAGTACACGTACCTACAGTGCTAGGTGTATCAATATAGTGATTAAATACACTTGGAGAAGAACACCAAGGGCAATAGCAAAAAAGAGGAGCTACGATCTAGGCTTCTATTTAGAACAGGTCTAGCCTGGCTCACAAAACCACAATAGTCAACTATACAAAACGAGAAGTACCTACAGGACTAAAGTCACCAGTACTGAAAGGAATAAAGATTCCATTTGCTCAAGAGGCCAAATACTTGGGAGTCATCTTTGACCACAGGTTAACATGGAATCAACACTTGCAAAAAGTCACCCAAAAGAGCACAACATCCTTCAACTTATGTCGAAGGTTGTGTGGAAAAAATTGTGGGACTACAACCGAAAATGTTCCTATGGTTATATACCAGAGTCATAAGGCCGATGATAACCTACGGGTCGGTGGTATAGTGACCAAAGACTCAGCAAACTGGAGATATTCGACATCTCAATGGTATTCAAAGGCAAGCATGCCTGAGTACCATGAGAGCTATAAGAACGACTCCAACAGCAGCTATAGAAATCATGCTAAACCTAACACCACTACATATATTCATTCAAGGCGAAGCCAGGTCTGTCACATACAGACTGAACAAAGGTTTATCACCCATAAACAGTTTGCATGGACGTGACTACAGCGAGGTGTATAGAGTTGGAGAATGATTAAATAATGGGAATGCCTACAGAAGAAATGCTTGCAAAGTATAACTTTCAAAAGCAATATAAAGTGAGTATACCAGACAGGGAAGCGTGGACGGGAGGACCTCTTATTCAGCAGAAATAGCAGCAATACATCACTGCGCAAAAGACAAGGTAAATGGAAAAAATATTGTCACATACTCAGTCAAGCGACATTAAAAGCACTCATTTTTATGCAGGTACATTCAAAACTTGTGTGGTACTGTTTGGAAGCCCTAACAGGGCTGGGTAGTCAAAACAAACTCACCTTAGCCACAGAGGACATAAGGACAACGAAGAAGCTGATTTACTAGCCCAAAAAGGAGCCTCAAAGGCTCTTATTGACCAAGAACCGTTCTGTGATGTCAGAAAGAAAGCTATCAGAACATGCACAAAGCAGTGGATGTTTAAAAAATCTTAGGAATGGTGGAAACATTCATCAATACAGAGACGGACCATAGAGTTCTTTAAAGGACCATCGTCTAAACTTACCGAGCATCTATTATTAAGCCATAATATGAAAAATACTAGAGTACTAGTAAATCTATTAACAGGCTTAACAAACATGTATAATATCGGTATAACAAAAGAGACCTTATGCTGATTCTGTTAGGAAGAGAAGGAAACTGCAAAGGTCTATCAAGACTGAGATTCCTTACACTTGGAGAAGAAAAACCAAGGACAACTACTTTCTAGTCTACTACAAAAGACTGAACTAGACAAAGTACTCTAAACAACGATTAAATGTCTGTATTGAGAGATTGTTGTGAGTTGCCTTTCTTTTTCTTATTGCTTTGGTTTCAAGGGTATACGGATCTCTAAACTTGGTCGTTATGGAGATTTTGATCGTATAGATAAGATACAAGGATGCTCCAATTAATATTGATAGTAGAAGTCAAGCTAGATAAAAGTGAAAAAAGAATCTATGAAAGAGTAAAAGGTAGGCTTCTATATCTAGCTATTTCGACAAGACCAGACTTTACCTCCACATGAGGTAATTTAATAATAATCCAAATCAGCATGACTGGAAAGGTATAAAACATATTTTGAGGTATCTAGTTGGAACTCAAAATTATGGACTAGTAAACTAGTATACAAAATAGTGGAGAAATTATTAAAGCTTTTTCCGATGCAGATTGGAGGGGGCTAAGGGAACCAAGAAGTCTTTTATTGGATATATGTTTGTCTTGGCAGGAGGGGCGGTTAGTTGGTCCAACAAAAGACAACTGCGTAGCACTCAGTAGTAAGCGTTGTTGGATCAGAATTTGTAGATGTAAATGAAACGGCAGATAAAAATGTTTTTAGAGAATTTGGCAAAATAAATTTTTCTCGAAAAATATTTTGCGAACGATTATATTCATGTAGTTCAACAAGACAGAAATAAACTTGCAGAAAATCAAACACCATCAGAGAGATCCAGATATATAAATATAAGGATATTTCATGTCATAGATAAAATGTTAAAATTTCTATATATTGAGTTAAATTTAGCTAATTGATCATTTGACTAAACCAGTTTGAGCAACTCTTCTAATTTTTACATTTCCCAATTCGGTTTGTATTTCCTTTGATTTTTAAAATTTTCTTTCTCTATAGAATATTTTTTTCAATTTTTATCTTGTTTATTTTCTAATCTTATTTCTTCTTTTACCAGCTTAGAATTCAACTCATATTTAAATCATCTTCGTCTAAACTAGATACTCAGAAAACCCAGTACTAGTAATGCCGCGAGACGAGAGATTCTCATCTCGTTTCGACGAGAGAGACATTTTCTCTCTGAAACAAATTCGAGACGAGAGGAGAGGGTGTCATCTCTCGACTAGAATTTCCAGTTTTTCCAGTTTCTCGTTTCTCTCGTTTCTCTCGTTTCCTTAGTTTCTCTTGTCCATTTTTGTCCGGAAAACCTTACTGTCTCGTCGAAAAACCTTACTGGCTTGTCGAAAACTTGAGTGGCCTAACATTCCTAGCCCCATAACCTCTTAAAAACTGCATGTCCATTTAGCTAAGTTTGGTTTCCCAATTTAAATTAAATTGGCGTATTTTATTTTTATTTTTAACCAACAACGAAAATAAAGTTTTATACAAAACTGATGAACTAAAAGAATAATTGTTGTCATCTAACAATTATGTCGAAAAGTAAAGTTCTTTTTATTATAAATGAGTCAGCGATCAACCCTCGTATTCCAATTTATTCGAAATTAGTATAAAACCACGACCTTAAGGGACGGTGTTCATAAATTCTTTTATTACTATTATATCTCGGACTAACGATGTAATATAAGTCCATAAGTTGACCGTAGCATAACCGGAGGATGGCCGGAAGGAAGACAGGCACAGGCGGTAGCCCAAGATGTGTTCCGTTGGTATTATGGTGTATTGCCCAAGCGATTTATATTAAGTTCGTGTCCAATCTGTCGGTAATATTAAGACGTTAAGCTGACCTTTTACGACAAATTATTGTGTTTTCAGATTTACACCGTCGTTAATAAAACGGTTATTGCTACTATGTTGGGGTATTCTCTAATCTCTAACACATATCATTTTATTGAAATACGAGATCGGGTAATAAACTGGTTCGGAATAACTTGATGTTTACACTTATCAATTGCAAAAGCATTCAAAAAGCAGTTACCATCTGTTCAAATGATCATGCAATGTCTGATGGTTTTAAGTAACTTATCATATATGATCTATGTCGTTTAAAGATGTTGATACACCCATACAAATTTGAAAATATTTTTTTTGTGTCGTACTATTAGATTATTCACTTTACTTAATAATAATAATCTCTCTGTTCGTCCCCTTACGAGTGTATTTTTAATCTCAGAAGCAGAGCTTGTGTGGGGGTAGGGACTGCTGTTATTATTATTTGCCGTGGCGCTTCGGGGCAACTTACGGATGTTTGATTAAAGGTGAGAAAAATTCGGAAAACCTTCCATCAACCATGCTAAAAAAATGTAATTTTAAAAAAACCATTTTATTCGTTTTGCAAAAATTCCAACAAATATAGAAATTAATGAAGAAAGTGAAGGCTTAAAGCTAACTTAGCAGATATACCCGTAGATACCCCCACTTAAAGTGGTTAAAATGGAAACATGTGCAAGATTTACCATACCAAAACCTAATTCTCTTAAGCAGGTATCTGGCAGTTGCTACAAGGCCAGATATCATGTATGCGGTAAGCTATCTAAGTCAATTCAATACATGTTTTGATATTGAATATTTCAAGTGCCCAAAACCTTCAGGGTACCAACTCGTTAGAAATCAATTTAAAGAAAAAAACATTTATATGGTCTATTAGAAAATCTTATACAGGACACTGTTTTAAGTATGCCGGTAGTATTCGTGTTGGGAGGTCAAAAAGCAGTGCTGTGTATAGCCTTGTTAACTGCAGAGGCCGAGTTTACATATCTTCTGTACTGAATCCTCGCTTCAAGATCGTCGGTATATTTGAAAATTTTTTTTTTTTGGAGTGAGGGTAGCCATATGTGAGTAGTAGGGATTAAGTGTAAGGGGTTAAAGAAAAGGTCCTTTATTTCTCACAAGTCAGAGAAATAAAGGACCTTTTCTTTAACCCCTTACACTTAATATTTGAAAATCTTTCTGAAAATGATCTTATAAATGTTATTAAAAGCCAGAACAAAAATGAAATATGTCCAGATAGTAATTTAAAAGTAATCTCCTAATTACCTTTGAAAAATAATAACAAACTTTTCCAAGTCATAATACAGTCAGATATTAATAGTTATCAAAAGGTTATGTCACTAGGTAAACTATTTGTTGGCTACGATTATTGTAATGTTTTTGACGCCATTGAGCTAAGGCGGTCCTTCAAGTGCTGTCGTTTTCATCACCTAGAGAAACATTGTAATTCATCTGTTTATATTTGTCCATTATGTGCTCAAAATTATAAACTCAGTGAATGTCATAAACCCAGCAATAAGTATTGCATTAACTGCCATAACTTTAAGAAAACTGCCGAAAATCCAATCCCCGTAAATTATTCTGTTTTGCAATATAATGAGTGTCACGTATATAAAAAACTGAATGAATTTAGATTCAATATTCTGTATCCCAAGTAGCAACCAGATCGAACACATCCTGTTTTAACTATTAATAATGAAAGTAAATGTACTATGTCTAACTTTCCTCTTTTCTATCAGAATGTTCGTGGCACTCGTACAAAGACTCGAGGTCTTTATCTTAACTCATCAACTTCCTCTCAATATGACATTATTACGCTCACTGAGACCTGGCTAAACGACTCAATTAAGGACTCGGAACTATTTGATCCAAACCTTTACAATGTTTACAGAGCTTAATTGCTGTAAAAAAACAATTCTCGTCCAGTATCTTTGACACCGAACATATTTTTGAACCTCTTATATCTATTGATGTAACATCTATAAAACTGAAATTGGGTAAAGCAAAGGTTTATGTTTTCTGCATCTACTTTCCTCCGCTTTTATCTGCTAATGAATATGATCTTTTTGTTATAATGTTATAATTGTTGGCGATTTCAATTTAAGTAGATATGCCGATTTTAGAGCAGGCATAATAAGAGATCTTTTGACGTATATTTGAGGCTTGAACGAGCAACCCCTCTTCCCTATTCAATTTTGAGGGGTTAAACGCCCCCTCATAGGGAGTTGCTCGTTCAAGCTTCAAATATATGTCAAAAGATGAAAGCGGACCTGTTTACAAAAGGACTACCTGGACCAAAACTTGCGATTCTTGGACTTTACTTGTTGGCATTAGTTCGTGAAGAGAGTATTAGATTATTCACTTCTCTTATGCTCAAGAATTAGTAGAATAATTGTCGTAGTTATTGATATACTTGTCAATGTAATTTTTAACTAAGTCAAAGTGCAAGAACAATCTTGACGCCACACTTGCGATATCAAGAAGATATGCAATTCAAGGATTCAAAATTATCAAAGACATTAAGTGCTTTATTTAAAGTGTTTATATTTAAAATTAATTACTAAAAAATTAAGGTATTAATAAAAAGTAAATAAATAAAATTTCTGGGTTTGCTATTCCATTGCTGAAAAAGGTTGGGAATCCCTGTGGTAGACAAATAATATAAGTTTATAGCGCGGACATTGTCACGTATATGTTTCGTAGCATATCGTCCGTATCCATACGTATCGGAAGTACATAGAAAAACGCTTTTTATACCAAAGTGTTTTCGTATAAATATACTACAACGATAAATCTAATATAGATGTATAGTAAAAAAAATGGATAAATAAGGGTGGATAAATTAGTTGTATTCGGCGTTCATATATTTATACGTTTATAGCTCGGACATTTTCACGTAGGTATATGTTGGGCAGCAAATCAACCGTATTCATACGTATGGTAGTCCGTAAAAAACGTGTTTTTTACCAGTGTGTTGCCTGGGATATTATTAGTACGTCGGTCGCCGACGCGACATTGGGGTGCTAATCCTGAATACGTATAAAATGTCTTCACCGTCACTTTGTGGCCACTAAGAGATTGCTGAGTGCAAACTCTTGTTAACTTTCCGACTTACTTCTCCGTCGTATAATCCGTATAAAATACAGTAGCGGAACTAAAATGTATGTTTCCGAAATATTTGTCACGATGAAACAAGTAACTTTAATTAACAAAAATGTTGCGAAAAATGAAGTTAAAAAGAAGTATATAAAAATATTAATAATTAAGAATTTTGTGTTGTACATACCTTCATGCTTTCATACTATATTTTTATGTAGGCGCTATTCCAATGAGTACAAAATATATTTCGAGTATGCCGTCTTTCGAAGGAGACGTAAAATCTTAGGTCCCGAGACCGTGAATATTAAGAACACCCCTATTTCTGGTTGGAACATCAGAGGATTCGGCAAAATTGTGTAAGATACTCTCCAGTCAACTTCGGTAATTAAACCTATTAATTAATATCTAACCCATTAACTAACCTAATGGAATGCAATTATGAACATTTTTATTCTATCTACACTTTATTCTAAAACTTTTTTTCAGATTTTTCTGAACCTTAATTTTGGAGATAAGTTGGGGGACAGCATTTTAAAACATATTTTCAAAAAAGAGTTAAAAAAATGACACATTACTGTCAAACTTTTAGGCCTGATGACGGGCCCTTAGTGACTGAAACTATGAGGGTCATTCAATAAATAAAGAGATAAATGGCTATAGCTCAAAACCGGTTTATTTCAATCTTTCAAAATTAAGGCTATTTATCAACATAATCACCCCCCACAGTTATGCACTTGTCCCATCTTTCTTGCAGCTTCCTAATTGCCTTGGCGAAGAATTCTTTCGATTTACCCCGAAGCAACTTTTGCACCGCTTCCTTAACTTCATTATTAGCAAATCTTTTTCCACGTAGGGCGTCTTTGAGTGGTTCAAACAGGTAAAAATCAGATGGGGCGAGGTCGGGATTGTAGGCAGGATGAGGTAAGACCTCCCAACCCAATTCTTGAAGCTTATCACGGGTCAGCTGCGCTATATGAGGGCGGGCGTTATCGTCCTGAAGAATAACTACTTTTGACAAGAGTCCAGGGCGTTTGCTCCTGATAGCTGGTTTAACTTTGTGTTCTAGCATCTCAGAGTAGTGGCTATTGATAGTTCGCTGATCTTCCAGGAAATCGCAATTGACTGGACCCTGTGAGTCCCAAAAGATAATCAGCTACACTTGTTCGGCCACTTTTAAACCGATCAACCCACTTGTAAAAATTCGCACGGTTCATACAAGTTTTACCGTACTGTATCAACATTCTAGAAAAAATTTCACTTGTTTTTACACCTTCTGCGACTAAAAATCTAATGACTCAGCGCTGCTCTTCTAAGGTGCAATCTTCTAGTGGACTTGCCATAGTGAATTCAAAATTTTGAGGTTATGTTGACACAAAATGATGAAACAGCTGATCAGAGCATATCCCAAGATTGCTAACTAACACCCCTGGAAAGACTGTACACATTCATTGAATAGTTTTAAAATTATAGAATTTGTCTCTTTACTTATTGAATGACCCTCGTATATACCTCTTTTGGTTTCTTTAATGAAACCATATAGTTTTAACATCACTCTTAACTCTAAATGTCATAAGCTTTCCTTATACAAAATCTTGACAGACGTTGACTAATTGTACGTTTTCTTGAAAATACATAGGTAAACAGAATATACCTTCATGCACTTTAAGGACTAAAATGGCACTTTTACTCCCTAGAAATTAAAAATACATGTCGCACTTTTACTCCCTAGGCATTCAAAATACACTATATGTATACCATACAACCGAAAATACAGTACAAAGTACAGTATATGTCAACACTATAACAACCTTGCACTGACATCTAAGTTGCGTTGTTATTAGAGTACGAACTGTGGTTTTTCATAATTTTCAATTTTCCTTTTCCTAAAGCGAATAAAATAGCGTATAAAAAGTAAGTACACAAAAACATTACCTTTTATTTGGTAAGTTTAAACATTTTTGTCAAGTTTACTTTGAAAATACTCAAAACCAATTTTCATGTTGTAAAGAGGCTTCCAAGACCTTACAAATGAAGTATCACTATTCAATTTTGAGGGGTTAAAGCGCCCCCTCATATGGGGTTGCTCGTTCAAGCCTCAAATATACGTCAAAAGATGTCCCCCAAAGAAAATCATCCGATGTGTTTCGGGAAATTTTTGCAATTACTATGGGATAAGAAATATACGGGGTGGCTCGTCTGAGATGGAACACCCTGTATATTTAGTTATTGATATAAAAATAATTAAAAATATTGTGAATAATCGATAAATAACGCAATCCACTATTTTTAATTTTTTTTTTTTCAAAATTATTTTATAAATTAGTAAAAATTACAAATTAAAATTATTTTTAAAATTTGCAAGTTATCAAAATAACTTCTTAATTTTCAAGTTTTTTTAATTTTATTTAGTGGGTCGTAAAAAAAATATAGTGTACAACTAAAGTAGATTGACGTACGCCTACGACGTCATGTTCAAATTTCCTCTTCATGCGATATGGCCTTTATATATCTGCCCTTGTTGCACAAACTACTATTTTAATTTGATTATCATGCCTCACAACAACTACACTTTTATAGATTCCCATTGACATTTAGAACCAGTGACATTTAGACAATATTAGACACTTATACCATCAAGTTTTATTATTTATATTTAATGTGCTGTTACCGCCACCCCTGAAAAAGAAGGACAGCGGTTAACCCTGTTCCTTACCGGTATTACGGGGAACACACGTTTCGTGCACCTATTTATACCCTCTAACTAAACTCTTAGCCATTTAACTAATCTCAAATCCAAGAAACATGTCTTCCTAACACTATCAGATGCAGTTAACAACATTAAATGGCTCATTACGTTCATTAAGAGTTTTAAGAGTTTCAGAAGCGGGAAAGTATATTGCCATCTGGAGACGAACTTCCGAGGATTTACTAAATATTAACTTCTGCCTACATCTTAGTCACCACACAAAATTCAAGGTGTTAAGATTATCATGAATTTGTATGTAAATAAATAGAAACATACTAATGTTATACAGTCGAATCCTGTGTTTACTTTATTCGTGTTTTTCCAGAATCTAATCTTATTTATCTATTGGATATACCATTTTAATTACATTAGGATATTTTTTTTTATTTTTTTCCCGTTAATCCTCAAACTTTTATATAATTTATTATTTTTTAAATTATAATCGTTGACAAGATTAAACAACTTTGTAATTTTGTTTAAAATGTCTGTTTAATTTCGAACGTTGATTTGTGAATTTGCGTGAAAATGGAGCATTATGGTGTGAATGAATAATCTCCATATTTTTAGTAGGAATTCGAGATGCCACATTAGCTTTCTACTTCTGCCTGATGATGCTCCAACTAGGAATAACCGTTAGAGGAGATTTCTTAGAACGTAGTACCCATTTTGTCATAAAATATATCTCAAAAATAATATTATAATTAAAATATTTAATAGTGTCTTTAAATCAAAGATAATTCTTGTAAAAATGATAGACCACGTGTAAGATGAATTACTAATTTTGGAGATTAGTTTTTGGAAATTTCCACTCTTTGTTAAGTCAAAGAATGACAATTATGATGGATGACATGAGTAATTTCATAAATTTGTTATGTATTTGTTTGTGATTAAAGTATGTATTTCTTAACGTAAGATTTTTCAATTATTTAACTTCATACTTCATGTTTCATTCCTTTATGTTTTGTTATAGTATGGAATAAATTATTAATAAAATTAGTTTTCAAATACAATACGTAACAGTTTTTTATCCCACTAGAGGGCGCTAAAATCAAAAATAACGCAATTGATAGTTATATTACTGTATTCTCCATGAAAGTACCTTTTCAATGATGTGTCATACTTGGTACTTTTTTTATTTAAATTGGAGTGACGGAGGAAAGAGGGGGGGAATGACGTGTGACAGTTGAGGATATAATAAACAGGTGTCCCCCTTTAAATAAAAACTGACTGTCCAAGCGTTTGTCTAAAATGTTGATGCAGTTCCTGATAATGGTTCTGGTACGATTTCAGCTGGCCACCCTGTATAGAAGAGGTATCAATACTTAACACCGACTTTTTTTTATTTATGGATATTTGCGTTCAAACCGAGACATACTGATCTATAGTCTAATCGAACAGGATCCCTTCTGGAGATACTATTAAAAAAGCGTTCGACAGAAAGTGGAATGTATTTTCCAGGGGTGTGAATCTGTTACTAAAATATCGCAGGTTGTCCTACATGCCAAAAGTGAGGGACCGTACAGCCTTAGGGCTTGAGCCGACAGCCGGTGGCCGAAGTGGGTCCATCCGGCAATATGTTAGCTTCTATAAATCATTGTTTGGGATGACTAACAGCTTCGTACGACGCCCTTCTTTTCAGAAATATGATGTAATTTATATGAAAATGCATCCGAATCTCTGTCATTTTGAGATATGAATGAAAAATTTATCTGAGTCCGAAGAGGAAATACCACGTGTCTTCTGAGATAGCGGAAAGGCTTCTAATTTGCCAACTCCTATCTCCCTCTTGTTGATTTTGACTATGAAATTTTCTGATTTATTGAAGGAGTTTTCTATCGTCGTGACGGTCAAAACATGGAAAAATAATGGGGCTTTATTTCTCATTTTTCCCAGAGATTTTATTCCGTATTTGATCCAAAAGTAATGGGAGAAAGATCTGTCATTCGGACCATATGTTTTCCACATCGCTGCCTACGATCTAGTTTTGCATTTTGAACAAACAAAAAGTAATAGGAAAATGGGAATATTTTTATTGTACATCACAAATAATTTTACTTATGTATTAATTTACTTTCTGGATTAATCAGTGGTTCTACAAGATCAAATAATCACTACTTTTCTCCAGTTGGTTAATTATAAGAACTATTTGACATATGCAGAGTGATTCTGTTTTATTTAATATTTTTAATATTTAACATTATCAGACAGATTTCTGTGCGACGAGCGCCAGCGATCTCTGCCATATTGAAAATTCCGTACATGTATACCTTTAGAATAATGTAAAGAAAAATCGTAGAAAAATAAAGAAGTACCAAAAAAATCCATTCTATATAAAAAAAAACAGAAAAATATAAATAGCCCAAGTAATGAAGCGTTTAGGACAGAGGTTACCTGTGAAAAATTAGAATAAAGCTACAAATTGGTATGTTGGTCCAATTCGATGTCCTGATGTCTGATGACCCTCTTTCAATTGTTCACGAGCTACCTGGCTTACAATTTTTAAGGGGTGTTTTTTGAAAAAATCGATTTATGAGAACGCCACGCAAGCTAGTCCAAAATTAAAAATTTTTGTCCATCAGTCTTCATCTAGAGGATATTTGTGATAAAAACTTCCAAGGACGCTTTACAGGGTAAACTATAAATAATCTTAATCACACACATCCTCTAGAAACTTTTTCCAGAAATATTTCTAAAGATAATCCCTGTATTTTTAATATTTTCCGCCATAAGCAGCATACTCTGATTTTATAGCACTTCTACTAGGTATAAGTTGGCATTCTTAGGAGAGGGAGAAAACTGGAAGTCGGTTACTTTTGTATATTTATTTGATTTGGAAAATCCTTGGTCAAATTTAGTTAAATTAAACACACACGTGAATGCTCTTAAAATATTACGGGATACGGTTCGGTTACAGTTTCGGACACTTATATATATGAGGGAATAAAAGGTCCAAAACTAGTCGAGCGACCCCTGAAACGATGGTCATTATGCAAATAAGAAAATATATCCCAAGGGTCGATGATACCAAAGGTTGGGTTTGCATAGGTTTATTGAATACACCACTTATTTTGGATGCAATTGTAATATTTATTTGATTCTAACTTAAAATAAAATATTAATTGTATTTTATTTTATGTGTTTATAATTTTTGTACCTTTGTATTTATAAAATTGGTGACATTAGTATTTTGGAGATATCTACTAAGATTAGAAAATACTATATTTTCTCTCCCTTCGGTTTATGAAATCGTCGAAATATATTTAACCGAAATTAAACAAGGTTTGACAAAGGGTCGAGGGAATTCGTTGCGGACACTACTATTATTTCAGATTAATCCCTACATTGGTCACGGGTCTTAGTGTGAGATTTGTTTTTTAATGTTCCACGCCGGTTTCCAATCAAATCGGGCTTACAATATATATAACAAGATGTATAACGAAATAAATTTTATGTCTACACTGGAAAATGTGTTGTACATACGAATTTTGAGATTGCACGATTTGGTTCAAAAAAATAAATAATAATAATAATAAATGTGAATCCTATGAACTATTGGAAAACTAAAAATAATTATTTCTCTCTTTCGTCATTTTTCTTTCTATGTTATTGCCTATATGAATGGAATAGAATTTTTATTCACTGCATAGTACATTTTGTAGCAGTCTTATTAGCTGGAACCATTTTTAGAACGCCCTGTATATGTAATGCAACAAAAAAGCTGGTATTCGTTTGTATCACCCAAAAAACTTACTTTCACAAAATTTGGGTATATTTACTCAAAAAATATTTGAATTATCGTAAAAATATTGAAAAAAAAAATATTTTCACCACCCTGTAACTTCTTAAGCAAACAAAATTCTACTAAGGTAAATTGGCTTAAATGAACTTATTTTTGTCCAAACTAACCACATCTGAAGTTTGGCCCATTCTTTAATGAACACCCTGTATATCTTTGTCAGTTTAAATAAAGGTCGTATTATCTGCAAAAAGAATAGTTTCACAATATATTTAGTTAGATCGTTAACGTATTTATGATAAAATAGTCGAGGCCCAAGAACAGAACCTTGTGGCACTCCATGTGTGGAAAATTTTCCAATGAAGTATCTGCACCCAATAAAAATCCGCTAGATAAAATAGAATGAGTGACAAAATATGGCCCCGTCCGGAACACATAAATGTCTACATAAAAAAATAAAAACTATATTTAAAAACCTATATTTAAAAAACTATATTTAAAAAACTATATTCAAAAAACTATATTTAAAAACTATATTTAAAAAACTATAATTAAAGAACTATATTTAAAAACTCTATTAAAAAAACTATATTTAAAAAACTATATTTATCTAAAAAACTATAATTAAAGAACTATATTTAAAAAACTATTTTTAAATAATAAACAAGACATTTGCAGAAATAACTTAACGTTTAATCATCGAAAGAAAGAAATAATGATTCGTAGTGTAGATAAAACCGGTCACTCTATTTCGATTTTCTGAGGGTAATGCTGCCAAATGTTTGCGGATAGGAATTGGAATGACTCATTGTCTTGTTAATCCTTTGGATATCAACTAATGAAACCTTACTTTAACCCACAGGCTATGTATTATTTATGATTTCTCATTTATATTTTTGTCAGATTTCATCAAAATAAATAAAATTGAAAAGTGCATGATTGAATATCACTAAATAATAGAGTTCTACTTTGATAAAAAAGCTAGTTTTATATTAGAAATAAAACGTCAATAAGATAGCAAAGAACTACAATATACAGGGCGTTCCTAAATGCCATGTCAATATTAAAGACAAAAATTCCTTGTGTTAATTTGACTAAAATTTTATATTAACATGTGCTCTAAATTGATTTTTTTGTAGGATACATCTAAATTGCCATCTGGGAGGATCCTGGAGTCAATAATTTTAATCTATTCAGGTTTAAATTATTCTCTTAGCACTACAAACAAACCTACCAAGTTTATTCAAAATCGATAAAAGAGTGTTTGGGATATTAATGAAAAACCGATTGTTTTAACTTTTAACGCTATGTATCTTAAAAAAAAACAATTTAGAACATATATGTCATAAAATAAAACAAGGAATTACTTTCGCACTTACCACAAAACAGTTTATACTTTTGAGAAAAATTTCAAAAGTAGGATTTAAATCTATAGTGATAAACATGCTGTTTCAAGCAAAAATGGACGTTAACCTGTCAGTAAAATTGTTTAAATACACTTTCTTTATAAAGTGTGAACCTTAAGTTGTACCCTTCTAAGTTAACTCCTGTGCGGTAGAAAAAAATATTCGACAGAATCCTGGGATACTTTGAAGATACCCCTTTGGATATTTTAAAAAGTAACATGGGTCGACCTCAAGTCCTAAACACAAAACTAAACTCTGCAACAGAGTGAAGTACTTTGGTGTCATCTTTAACAGCTAGTTAACATGGAACTCGATCTAGAATAAAGAAAGTCAAAAAACATAACATTTTGCTTATGAACAATGCCGTCGAATCGTGGGGCGCACCTGGGGTTTCTTTCCTAGTCATCCACCATCGTACAAACTAGAACAATAATTTTCTATAGTACTAATTTAAACCTGAATAGATTACTCAATAACTGATTTAATTTTAAAAAAAGTAACACCCTTTATCTTAAATAAAGCAAGTTAGAGCACATGTTTATGTGGAATCTTAGTCATAAAATAATACAATGAATTACCTACCTACTTAAATTTTTATACCGAGGTTGAATCATCGTTGTAAAAAAAATTCCAAGTTTTTGCTCTCTATTGTTTTAAAAATATGAACATTCTTCCTATTTCGATCTTTGTAAGTTATTTTTTGAGTAAGTATTTGACAAATTATACTTAAACGTAAAAAGTTGCAGTAAACTTAAAGAGTAGTATTTTTAAACCAAGACGAAAATCTCTTGCGTCTTTGAATTTGTAAGGAGTTGTCATCCGAAAAATTTCCAATTGATTTCTCCGGTATCGTGCTAAATGTTTCAGAAATAAATTGAAACACAGCACAGAAAAGGAAAAAAGTTGATGCATTCGAATAACAGAGACCAACTCTCTATTGTTCCGAAACACCCTTTCATTATCTTCTTCGTGCAATTCTTCCTTCTTATTATCTAAAGAAATAAATTTTACCGCACGTTTCGGAAGATGCCAATCTGCATACCAATTTCTCCACATTTAATTTCAAGCATTTCGAAGGCCGCCATAGAATGAAAGTCGCAACGCATCCCGAACGAAGTAATGCATTTTTTAATTTCATTATAAAAGTGCGCTTAGATCTAAAATCGCATTTCGACATGATTCAAATAAATCTTGTGTCAAAGAGAGAAAATTTTATATTTAGGATCGCATTCAATTTTGTTCTAAACGGTACATTAAAACTAATTTAGATAATATTTAATATAGTATTCACAAAGCGTTTTTAAATAGTTACTTACCTACTTGTAAATCCTTAAATATATAAAAGTCAACGTCAATTGAGAAGAAAATAGTTTGATCGTGTCCTGTGGCGTGATTTTTTAACACACTCTGAATAACTACTCTTATTATAAAATTCAAATAAGTATTTGCTAATATTTTTTTGAAAAAGTTTTAAAAAATCGATAAAAAAATGAAAGGGTAGGAAGAAAATTTTAAAAAATAGTTATAAATTTTAGTAATAGTCAACTTTTTTATAAATTAAAATCAAAATATTGAGTGATAAAATCAAAATTTTTAATAGTGTCCAAATTTTTAGTCAAAATTTTGAGGAATTAAGTTAAAAATGTTTATTAATAAAGTGAAAATTCTGAGAAAATTAAAAATTTTAAGAAAAAAGTCCAAATTTCTGGATAAAAGTCAACGATATTTACTCGTATATAGATGCTAAAAAATTATGTATACTAATTCTCTTAGATTACTCAAAAGCTTTTGACAAAATAAATCACTCTTTACTGTTAGCTTTATGTCATTTTATGGGATTTAACACAGCCTCAGTAAATTTATTGAGCTCTTACCTAAATGGAAGATATCAAAGAGTTCAAATAGAAGAAAAAACATCCAATTTAATACATATTACACGTGGAGTACCGCAGGGATCTATTTTAGGTCCTCTCTTATTTTCAATTTATACCTCTCAATTTTTTAAATATCTGAAACACATGAATTCTCATTTCTACGCTGATGACACTCAACTCTACCTTGACTTTAAAGAATCCGAATCGAATGGCGAAAATCAACGAAGATCTGCAAACTATCTCGGAGATATCTAACAAATTTTGCTTAACAATTAACGCTACAAAATCCAAAGCTATGCTTTTCGGCCGTAAACAAGTTAAAAATAGAATTAAAAATATTCTAAGGGTAAGTATTAACAATGAATTTTTAACATTCTCAGTTTGTGAGAAAAATCTGGGCATATACATTGATGAAGATTTATCCTTTGCGCAACATATCTCTTCTATAATAAAAAAATCTTTCTGTAATCTAAAGTTAATTTATTCTAATCGGGAATTTCTCAACAGAAATACCAAAAAGTTGCTTTGCGAAAGCTTAGTGCTGTCTCAGTTTAATTACGGTGACATTGTATATGGGCCTGCACTTACACAATTTCATAAAAACCGTTTACAACGAACTCAAAATGCGTGTGTTAGATTTATTTGCGGGGTTCGTCGTCGTACCCGTACATCTCAACATCTGGCTAGTTTGGGATGGCTTAATCTAAATAATAGGAGATTGTTACATGCCTATGTCCTGATCCATAAATTATTGTTATCAAAAAAACCTGATTATTTGTATGAAAAAATAAAAAGGAGATCTGAAGTCCATAATGTTAATGTAAGATTTAAAAATTTCCTAACACTTCCGAAACACACTACAACCTTATTCCGATCTTGCTTTTCGTATTTCACAGCCAAATTATTTAACCTTGCCCCTAAAATATTTAATATCACATCACTCTCAAGTTTTAGAAAAGTAGTCAAAAACCTTTTATTTAACGGAGATATCACTTACAATTTTTTATTATATTTCATGTTATTTCTATTTTTTACTCGTCACTATTGATTAATAACTACAATAACAACACAGATCTAGGATTTATAAAATTTGACCTTTGTTTTTATTATTTCTAAGTTTCCATATTAATTGTTTGTTTGCTTTCTTATTGAAAGCTAGAATTTCACTTTTTTTCATAGAAAATCTGTATGCATTACTTAATTATTTATATTTTTCTGGGTTGCGTGGAAGAGCGCTGCTTATTTGCTGGCTCAATCTTTGAGCTCGCCAGTAAGTGCGAACGTCGCCTTTTGTCTTTCAGTATTTTTTTTTTATGTATATTTATATAATTTTGTATAATAATTTGTATGTATTGAAAGCAATAAAGTCATTATTATTATTATTATTATTATTAAATAGTAATAAAGTCAACATTTCGAGTAATGAAGTAATCATTTTAATAAAAAAGTCAACATTCTGAGGGCTGAAGTTAATTTTAATTTTTTTATTAATAGTTAAAGCTTTGAGAAAATAAAGTAACAATAAAAAAAATCTAAATTTTAAAAAATAAAGTTTTAGAATTAAAGTACTAATTTTAAGAAATAAAGAGTCCAAATTTTCAGTCAAAATTTTGAGAATTAAAGTTAATTTTTTTAGTAAAAATAAATGCGTTAAATAAATGTTTTAACCCATGTATTTTTATTCAATTTTAACTCTGGATAGATATCTATTGACGTAAGGTAATTCTTTCACCCTTACTTCTCGTATTAAATTTTAAACTTTGTAGGACGGCCTGAAGATGACAATGTTTTGTCGAAAGCGCTAGCAAAATTGTATTAAACATTTATATATACACACTTGGGTACTCAATCCCTCAATTCAACCAAATTATTTAACCACTGAGTGTGTACTTCTTTCCCAGTCTAAACATTTTTTCAAAAAGTATTTGGTTGGCTGGTTTCTTGGCTAGTGAATCAGCAAGTCGGTTACTTTTCGATATGGCGTGACCTTTGATCCATCTTAAGGTTACCACATTGTTGATGGATACTTTGGCCAAAGCTTCGTGACATTCTAATACTAACCCTGAGTAAATTCGTAATCTGTTCAGGGTGATTAGTGCTTGTCTGCTATCTGTATAGATGAGCATGTTCCTTCCAGTGATATTGTTTCTGGTTATTTCTTTTGCTGCTATGAGAATCCCCGTTAGCTCTGTTTAAACTACACTGGCACTATTGCTCACAGTCCATTTTATGAGCCTTGTTTTGTTTTAGAACCGTCGGTGTAGATATGAATCGTACCTGCCACTTTCGGCTCTTCTATTTGTTCTATTATAACTTTATATGGCTTATGGAATATATATCTTGGTGAGATGGAGTCCATGTTCGCTTGAAGCGACGTCTCGCCTTACCAGATCCTACATCAGGTTCTATTCCAACCGTGCGGAGGCGTGTCATTGTCGTCACAGCAACCTCCTTGATGTAAATATCAAGGGGAGTGAGACTAAGAATTACTTTCATGGCTCCGGTCTGTTTTGTTTTCATGGCTGCTGTTATGTTGAGACATGCTGTTTTTTGAATTTGTTCTAGTTTACGGATAGCTGTTAATTTTCGGTACCCAGACAACTGCACCGTATGTTAGCATAGGTCTTATGATTTACACTAATACACTAATTTATATGGACATTTACTTACTTGTTATACTAATTTATATTAACTATAATGATTTACTCACAGCGATATTTCAACTTGAACTAACTCAAATGGCGAGCAGTCTTATTTATATTCAAACGTAGCCATTCTAGATTGTTCGAAAGAGTAGACGGTATCGTTTAGAAAATACATCGACGGATCCACCATTTAATAGAGTGGTGTATCCACCAAAATCGATGTCTCTAGAAGCTTCCTCCCGTCATTCCAAAACAATCTAGCACTTCGACTGGCAGTGTTCATAAGCGTATCAATGGGAGGGAGGTGACTTGTTTCATTGAATAATCTTGCTAACGGGAAAAGTTGAGACCGTAAAAGGTCCAAATAATGCAGAAAAGCTCGCACGACATTGACATTAAAATATTTCGAAGATATTTTTTTGTAATTTGTTAAACAGTTTGTATTTTACTTTTTTAAATAATTTATAAAAATCAAGCATAATTTACCACATTAATCAACGCATTTTAAAATTTATTTTAAAGTAATTTTTTTTATTTTTTTATGTTTCGTACAGTCGATGTTGCAGCTGTTTACAAGGAAACTAGCATTTCAAGTTTGATCAGAATTATCCACTTAATTCCGAAGAAGCTCGCGTCTGATTGCCATTACCAAGAATAAGAGTGACTATTAGCAACACCTAGCCAATATTTCCTGCTTCACTGACTAGATTTGGGCTTTAGTTCGAAACAGTACATAAATGTTTAATGTAAATGCGCGGTGTAACGGACTTTAAAGCATAAATGATGCAATAGACCGTGTAAGGAATTGACGAATGGTTATCTCTATGAGTGAGGATCAATCTTTATAAATGGACGTATATGTGTGTGTGTGCATGTGTATCGGCGGGACCGGGGTCGTGTGCGGGAGAACGTGAACCACTTGATAAACCGAATTTAGAATGCATAGAAATGTCATCGATAGGATGACTTGTAATATTTTATGATTAGGATTTTTTCCAACTACCATGTTTGAGAACAAAAAATCCAATCGGGATTAGGGGAGATATTGTCAATCGTCAGTGGACTGGTCAGCTATTCTTTGTATTATATTTCGATTGAATATTTTAATAATTTTTCTGAAATTATTAGATGTTATTAGAAATTAATAGTTTTTATGAATTTATATCAACGAAGATAAAAATAGAAAGTAACTGTACTCTAATTTCGTACACACTATATAATTGAAGATATTTTTTTACCGTTTGTTGTTAAGTGTTCAACAATACCCTTATTGCATCGTGGCCAATTTTTTTTATTTTTCATTCGTCCAATCACAATTCGTTTGCTAATTAATTAATGAAAGAGAAATATAGAAGAAGTACAACAAGGATCTTAACAATAACACTTATTTCTCGTCCAGGGGTCCGTCAGAATTTTGTAGAACTAACGACTAAGATGTCATAAGAGTCACTATAGAATGACATTATCATTAAATTTCTTATTTTACCAGGGTTTTGTTGAGTTTGCTAATTTTAATCCTATACAAAGTTTGCCTATCCCATTTTGATTTTGTTTCCTTAATTCTTAATTCCATGTTAGTCCTTTTGTTTCATACATTCCATTAACACGTTATTACAAAGTGTTTTGATCTATTTCTGCATTTTTTTACTAGTTTTAGCTTGCCATGACCTTTATTTAACTTTTAAAATAATAAGGATGATCTGTCAAGATACAACCTAGTTCTAAGGTTCCTAAATTATTACACAAATATAGTCGCTATAAAAAGAGAGCATAATAGATTAATGATCGAGTGCAAATCCCCTTACAACAAAATACTTAATGTTTTAGCTATATAAATATTAAAAATGATTGATCGTTTAATAATATTATAAGAATTAGGTCTTGTCCTATATTTTACTAACGTCGCACTGTCTATCTGTCTAATTTTAAATCGATTGCCTTTACAGGTTGGTATACATAGTGCTCTTCACCCCTGTTTTCAATAGATAGGGTGAGAACACCCATTTTTCTTCGGTACGCAACATTTTTAATTATCTGCACTCCAGCGAAATTTTATCATCTGTAAATTTTACGAATGGAAGTGTTTTTTTCCATCTTCTTCCATTGAGGAACGAAAAATTAGCGAAAGGCGTTCACTTCCATAGGGTGTTGGTTCTCTAATTAAAAGGAGTTAATATTTTTTACTACCGGAAGGGTATTTTGTAATTTGTTTTTTTAAGCTTTAAATTTATTACTTATAAATGCACATTGGGGAGTGGGTGATTAAATATTTTTTACAGTAATTTATTGCTTAGTAATATCGGTCAAAACTAATTATTAAAGTAATTAAACAGTCGCTTTAGTATATTTAAAATAATTAAAAACATTATACAACATACTATGGTAAATATGACACATATATGTTTATTGTCCAAGTTAAAATACTTATTGACAAACACAAATAAATAGTCATTAAAATATAAACAATTATTTTTATAAATTAACATTTTTACAAAATAAAACACATATCACAGTGTCTCGTCATTATAAAATTCTGTAATATCATAATAAGGCCTAGTTAACAGAAATCTCTTGAGCAGCTTTCTAAAACAATTCTGTGACTCAACATCTGTCAAAGTATGTGATAGCCTGTTGTACATCTTGATACCATTATATATGTTACGGTTAAAGTGTTTACTTGGCTAGTTTATAGACTAGCTGGATAGTATACAAACTATCCAAATGTCCTGCTATTTTGATGGAAAATCATATTTCTACTAAAATAGCTATGAATATTGGTTGATTTGTATACTAACCAGCTAGTTTACAAACTATACAATATTTCTCGCCAAAGTACAAACCACAAGAAAAGTATACAAATTAACCGACATTTTTGGCTAGTTTACAAACTATCCACAGTATTTGGATAAAGTGTGAACTAAATATTCGTAGTAATACATAATAACCAGCTCGTCGGTTAGTATGTAAACTAACCAATTCTCTTCGGTTAATTTATTAGAAAAGTGAGTTTATAGTTATGGCAAGTGTGTGTTATTATTGTTTACTACTGTGGTGCCTTGTGAAATTTGTTTAAAAAGAGGTTATTAAAAATTAATCTACAGCAACAATTTGAAAGCCTACTTTTGGAAGTTTACGAACAAAAGTCGCAAAATTCAAAAAATTTAATGAATGACAGTGATTAAAGTGAACTTTTGCAATGTATAAAAAGAATACGCGAAACTGAACCTAACACGAGTAACAAAAATTATTATTATTATTTTTGTTGGAAAAAATAAATATATTGGCACCTAATTTAACTTAAAAAATACTTGGACTGACCGCATGGCAAGTGAACATTTATCGAATGAACCACCTATTCGATTTTGCCTTGGGTACTTCATTCATATATTTAAATAAAGATTATTGATTGTTTAAATAATTTCATTCTAGGAATTTAGATTAAATTTTATTTGTTTTTTGGCCACTCTATACCTACATATTGGAAAAACACCAACCTCATTTGCAAATTTTTGGCCGTTGACACTCTGAAGCACGTAAGGGCTCCCTAGGTCTGCAAATACTTCTAATAGGTGTTCAGCTACTTCTCTAGCCTTCTTTGTTCTCTCAACCTGACTTATTTAGTTAGGTGGTCTTGATAGACAAAAATAAACTTGAAGTCACCATCCGGTCTAGTTTGTAAGTCAATGAGACAGATTTAGCGCCGAGCCTTTAAATGATTTGAAACAATTGGTTTCACAACAATACCTTTCTTAGTTTTGTTCTGTTTGAGCTGACATGTTTCGCAAGTTTCAATAAATAATTTAACCGTTTCCTGTGTTGTTATAATACTTTTTATTTAATAATTATGTTATTGCCTGACGACCTCCATGCCCAGTTCCCTGATGGGTAGCTTTAATGGCATCATAATATTCACTCAAACGTAAAATAATCTTTTCAGATTTTTTATGTAAAATTACATAAGATGAATCGATTCTCTATAAATCATGAGTATTTACCACGTAATAATAATTTTTGTTACTCGTGTTAGGTCCAGTTTCGCGTATTCTTTTTATACATTGCAAAAGTTCACTTTAATCACTGTCATTCATTAATTTTTTTGAATTTTGCGACTTTTGTTCGAAAACTTCCAAAAGTAGGTTTTCAAATTGTTGCTGTTGATTAATTTTTAATAACCTCTTTTTAAACAAATTTCACAAGGCACCACAGTAGTAAACAATAATAACAAACACTTGCCATAACTATAACCTCACTTTTCTAATAAATTAACCGAAGATAATTGGTTAGTTTACATACTAACCGACGAGCTGGTTATTATGTATTACTACGAATATTTAGTTCACACTATCCAAATACTGTGGATAGTTTGTAAACTAGCCCAAAATGTCGGTTAATTTGTGTACTTTTCTTGTGGTTTGTACTTTGGCGAGAAATATTGTATAGTTTGTAAACTAGCTGGTTAGTATACAAATCAACCAATATCCATAGCTATTTTAATAGAAATATGATTTTCCATCAAAATAGCAGGACATTTGGATAGTTTGTATACTATCCAGCTAGTCTATAAACTAGCCAAGTAAACACTTTAACCGTAACATATATAAAAGAGTCTCTTATGAGTTCAGTTTTGGAAATAGGCAACTTCAAGTTACCCGTTTGGCGAGTTTATATTTCGACTTGTTCTTATGGATCATGTAACAAGTTTCTAAGATACATAATGAAGTTAATATTAATATTTCTTGTTTTAAGAACAGGGGTCCACATGAAACTAATCTGTGTGCTCCACATAAGAACCGTATTGCCCTTTTCTGCATTATAAAGACTCTACCAAATAACTCGGCAGAACAGACTCCCTAAAACTGAGTAGCATAACGTAAATGGGGGTAAACTAACGTAATATGCAGTTTTTGCTGCACAAACACCTAATTCATGAGAGGTAGTTCTTATGGCATAACAACCCGATGCGAGTTTCAAATTTCAAATCCATATTTAAAAATAAAAATTTTGTGAATATCAGGAATATTACATTTAAAGGTTAGTATTTTTGTCTTTTTAAAATTTAATAACTCAAGGGCACATCTTTTATGCCATCAACTTCAAGCTTTCGCGGCAGTACTCCATGGTTGACACAGTCAAAAGCTTTAGTCAGATCACAAAATACTGCAGCTACGGCCTCGTTGAAATTTATACTTGTATTGGCTAATTCCAAACAAGAAGAAACAGCATCTGAATCCGAATTGATTTATGTCCAGTGAGGGGTTGTTTGGTGACAGAAACAATATTATTAATTTTACTAATTTAATAATTGCATTTTATTTTATTTCACAAAGTAATTAATATTATGCCGCGGCCGAAGTCAGTAAGGAACTCTTCAATTGGTGACCCCGACGTGATCTAGTGATTTAGTGATAAAAAACGAGGACGTTAAATTGGTGATTTTTTTTTTTAATAAACTAGTTAATTTTTTGGTGCTTGTAAAGTTTTATTATTTATGTACCAATCATTTCGGAAATCCCTAGGTAAGCTGACTAGTTTGAATATAACCTACAGGATGATGTTTTCTTGGCCGCCACATCCAGTATATTATTTTGATCTAGATATCTAACTAGTCGAGTTTTTACATGTTTCTCAATAATTTTTCCCAGTGTCAGAATTAGAGATATGGGCCTAAAATAAGACGACTTAGTCAAGTCTCCTCCCTTTTATAATGGAACAACAACACTCGTTTTAAGAAAAGGAGGAAAAGTACCTTCATTAAAACTTCTAATGCAGAGGGAGGTAAGTTTTGAAATATTTTTACTGACATTCCATCATATCGTGATGCAGTTTTGTTGTGTATGTCATTACAAACTTTTAATATTTCTAAGGAATTTTTTCTCTTAAGAAAAATGAGTATTTCATTGGTGACGATTTTACAAATTCTACTGGATCAATTGTTCTATTTAGATTTTTTGTTAGATTTTTAGCGATATTGCAATAAAATGTATTGATATCGTTAGTATTTATATTTGCATTGCTTGATTTATGGGTACTTTTGCCTCTCAATTCATTAATAATAAACCAGGTTTCCCTTGCCTTATTTTTTGAGCTCTCTATTCTTGTATGATAATACATATCTTTAGCTTTTCTAATAAGTGTTCTATATAAAGTTCTGTAACGATAATAGTAGTTTAAAAATAATTCTGCTTTGCTTAAATTTTTTTATATAATTGAGAGATCTCATATTTTTTAA
The DNA here is from genome assembly GCA_927349885.1 of Psylliodes chrysocephalus. NCBI lineage: Eukaryota > Metazoa > Arthropoda > Insecta > Coleoptera > Chrysomelidae > Psylliodes > Psylliodes chrysocephalus. The sequence goes on along the minus strand of OV651826.1, from coordinate 27,124,187 downwards.
TGAACATCTTAAACCAGCCTGTAATCCACGGCTTTTTTGCTTAATTTTTATTTTTTGAATAGAGAAAGGCGCATTAAAAATGTTGCTTAAGTTTAAATAAAAATCGTTAAAAGGAGATATACCAGTAAAGCAACTGTACCAATTAAAATATTTACATACTGAATGAAATTTTTCATAATTAGATTTACTAAACAATCGATCATGATGAGAATTAGTCTTAGGAAGACATGCCGCTGGGATTCACTGTACTAGGATATATTAGCAGGTTCCTAAGAAGTACAGAAATAGTCAAGTAACGTTTCGGAACATTCCGTTATCCTTGTTGGTTCCTTAACATGCATACTTAAAGGAAATTAATAAAAAATTTTAATCTAATAGCACTATTATTGTCATCATCATCATCCTTGAGATAATCCATATTTAAGTCACCTGTCAAAACTACTTAGCAAAGATTCCAAATTGTTTAAAAAAACTGAAACATTTGAATTTGGTGATCTATAGATACAAATACCATAAATATTAAATTTAAGAATAGAAATAATGGAAAACTCAAATTGTTTTTCCTCTAAAAGTTCAGGTTATCCTACAATCTTAAATTCCAAAGTATGAAATGGAATCATGTAATAAGATTGCTGTACCCCCGTGTTCATACAGTTCTCTGCAAAAAATAGTTATAATTTTGAATATATAAATGTTCATCTTTTTCAAGCCAATGTTCTGTTAATAATAAAATATGAGGGAAAAAGTGAACTTCTATTAATAAAAAGAAATCATCAACTTTATTACAAACAGACCGAATATTTAAAAGTAAGAACGCTAAGGAGTCAACAAGATTAATGGATGGACTACATCTAAAGAAAAACTATTAGGTTCTCCTAAGTCACTAACAATAGGCTCAGTGTTTTCTACTTATTCAAATTCATTCTCATTTGGTAAAATAACTTTTAAAAGTAAATTTTGGTTTATCTTTGTATTCTTATGTAAAAACTTATTTACCATTTCTTTAATTGATAGTTTAATAAATCTTATTGAAGAGTGACGAAAAACTATAGAGAAACTTTCTGCATAATCTACTCCATATTCTTAATAGTATCCCTTTGCCACTGATTGTACTTTATATCTTTCTATTTCAGCATCTAAATTTTACTTCGTCTTAACTTTTAACATTTTCACTTAGTTGCTTTCCGGCCAGGAGGAACTTTGCAAAACCAAAACATACAGTCATATAATATTTCCTCTTTATCTTCTATTTCTACTTCCTTGTCGTCTTGAATATCACCTTCCTCCTCAACTTCTGTTTCCTCGCCTTCAACTGCATTCTCTCTTGAACTACTGATTGGTGTTGACCACCATGTGTGGGAAAGTCTTTTTCTTTTGTGAAATCATTGACATTTTTAGATAGAATCTTCATTTGGACGGTTCAAAGAATATTACATCAGGTTTTATTAATAGGTATTATCTTTACAATAGCCGACAAAAATATCTTCTTCTGACTAACACTTTCGACGTTTTTACCTTCACCTTATAGCTTCATCAGATATTGCTTCTGCAGCGACGCAATCTCCGCCTGTAGCTTTTTAAAATCTTTGGCGTTTGCCATTTATGACACTTCATATCAAATAATTCTCAAGTTTTTTGTATATAAAATATACGCTTTTCACAAGATCAGAAAGTTAAAGCTTTTAGAAAAATATGAGTACTCAAATAATTAGTTATTATGATGCTTTGTTGACGAAACGAAAGCATTTATTGTACGTACTTATTAAATGGATTGCCATAAATAACATTAAATATAATTTTATCTAGGTATTTATTTAGTATATTTCTCCTGATAAAATCAATCTCAATGATCGTTATTTTATAATGCTTTATTTGACAATTTTCACTAAATAATAATAATAATTACCATATAAGTATTTTTTTAAAGAGATTTTAGGCAAGGAAATGGCATTTACAAGGGAATTAATTTAAAGGTATTATTTGCTAAAAAAATAATGAAATCATATTAAAGTGAGTGAGAGAAAACAAAAGCAGCAAGGTCTAAAATCCCACGAGTGTTTGTCTTAATTATAAACGGAGCTCAAGACAAGCTAGTCATTAGAATAAAGTCCCATTGGACCAGGAAAACTCTGCATCTCATCAAATACCTAATCTCAATTCCATCGTTCCTGTCGTTCGAATTGTTCCACTAATAAACGAACTCACTTGACAGAACATTTATCTTAATGGGCCTTAATACGTCAATTCTTTCAATAAAACTGTTCTATTGATTTATATTGTCTTACTTGTCAGGCCAATTTTGCCGTTATTGGTTTTGTTTAACTGCTAAGATGCTATTTTTTAACATCCCCCTATATTATATCTGACACGTCGCATCAAGGGAGCTTTGGAGACTTCTTGTTCTTTCTTGCCCTTCCTTGTCCTTATGCACTGCAAGTGGTCGGCTCGACAAATGCGTCAACTGGGGAATAACACTTTCAAATGTCGTTTCCGCTTTTTTAGGTGTCGATTTCACTAACTTTAAACAGGGTTTTTTAAAATATTGAAATAGTGTTTTATTGTCCTCCTTATACTCTTTCTATTTTCGAAAGCGAAGGTATTATTTAACAACGTTTAATTTGAAATATACAATGTTTTAACAGTTTTAACAAATCCTTCTTCAGACTAAATCGAAACCCAATATTAAATATTTTTTATTCGATAATTTATTTTAAAAATCTGTCTTATTGCATTTTCCCGAAGTAATATAACAATGTAACAATGTAACAATGTAACAATGTAACAATGTAACAATGTAACAATGTAACAATGTAACAATGTAACAATGTAACAATGTAACAATGTAACAATGTAACAATGTAACAATGTAACAATGTAACAAAGTAACAATGTAACAATATAATAATGTAGCAATGTAACAATTACCAGTGCATGACTAAAAGAATTACCACGTTTCTGTTATACCTCTTACAATTGGCAATTCTAATTCAGTTTTAAAATTATTCGTTCCTTCAAAAAACAACCCATAGACAGGTTTAACACTGTTGCCAAGTTGAGAGAAAAGTCTGATAATTCAGATGCGTTTGTAGCGGAACATAAACTTTTGAACAAGAGGCTTTTTTGCTCGCAAAAAATGGTGTAACTGTAGAATTTTTCTTTAATTTTAATTATTCCAAAAATTTCTAGTTTTAACGAGTAGAATTAATATAAATTAACAATTATTCCAAATTCTTCATGATGTAATTTACTTAATTATTAATTATTAATTAATTATAGTGAACTTCACATAATTATTATTATTAGGATAGAAATAAAATAAAATAATTATACATACATACCAGGAACTCGTTCGTACTTAATTTTATTAGTTACAAACTGGTCCATCAACTCAACATTAGCATCACGAAGGAAAAATAAATGAGATGAGTACCGAAAAATCTAAATGCCCATATCAGAATCTTATATTCTTTCATTGTATCGGTTATCTGTTAACATTCCTTTGATTGGATCGCAGTTGAACAGACACATAAGAAGTTATTGGCTTCTGAAAAAATGCCGGATAATGGTTGTCTGGTTATTCTGGTCTCTCCATGCCGGTCTCTTGATATCGAAAGTGACAATGTCCACGAGCGGCATAGTAGAGGACGCGTGCTCAAGAATGGCAAACGAAAAAACCCCAACAGTTTCTCCAAGAATGAAATAAGAAGATGCGATAATGGCTATTTAGGACTCGAAACTATTTTCGACGTTTCAGAGTTATTTATTCCGAAAATGGGATATACAGGGTGGTTTCCAAAACCTTTCCGTTTAGTACAGAACGACCCAGTAAAATTCAGATAAAGTAAATAAATATAAAAATATTTAAGAAATTATCTTTTGTATATTAACATAAAATTGTTTTTTATATGATTTAATTTACACAATTAAAAATGTATGCAGTCAAATAATCACTGTATCCCACGTGATCTGGTAAAACTGGTATGATATTATCTTAGGATTACTACTAAAGTTATTAATGTTTTTTTTTTAGCCAACTGATGATATTAATTTAGTCCAGTGGAATACGGGTACTGTTGAAGACTCTGTATAACTGTATAACAGTGGCCATTTTCAATGATATTAATAATTTTTGTTGTAAAAACATCCATAAAACAAGTAACTATTTATTTCAACAAAGTTGAAATTTTAATTATACATAACATAATACATTTCTATATTTTTAGTATTAAATTGCCCAAATAAAGACAATAATTTTGTAATAAAAGTATCCCCTTGCAGCAGGCGCGTATTTTTTCGATGATGAGAATTTTATGGTAAACCGAAGTAGCCGGACCATCTGTTTTCAATAAAATTTGATAGGAGAATGATATGAATGTCCACTACTTGGTGTAACATCTTGCAGACATTTTCTGGATGGACATTTTCATTTAAACTTTTATATCATACCGAGGTCAATCGATAAAATATGGATTAAAGATTATTGTATTAGATATTACGGTGGAGTCGAATTGTCTTCCGGATTATTTTAAATCGTAATTAGTATAAGTACTTGTAATACCTTAAAATCGAAACGTTGTTGCCAAATCGATCTTATATCTTGACGACATATATGGAATGGTATTTCCTAATTTTGTTAAAATAAAACAGTAATTAGAAAATTATAATTATTTTATTATATAATATAAAACAAAATACACTCTATACAAATAAATAAAAAATAAAAAATGAAGTTCGTTACATATCTTTTATAATAACGGATATATTGTATTTCAAGACAATAATGTTTACAAAAATGATATAAAAACTTTTTTCACTGCATACACTTATAATATAAATTAAATTCTGCATTTAAAAGAAATATTTTTGCAAATTGAAAATTGGTAATGCTGCCGTCTTGTAATTTTTTAAAATTATTCTCCAAAAACTTTTTTTTCATTAATACTTTTCTATCATATACTTTGACCACGGTAACAATACTTTGAAGCTCAATATAGGTATCTATTTGAAAATGTAGAACTTTAAACTGGTTAAAATTTGGGTATGTATTATATAATGAAGCATGAAGTAAATGAAACGATTCGCATGCGTTTGTTGTCCTTTTCAGCCCAAATGTTAGGAGGAAAGGTAGAAATTTCACCTATATAAGTTTCAACTAAATAGTCATTAAATTTAATCACCTTCTCCTCATCTGCTTGAATGGCAACGAGATCAAGAACAAAGCAATCGCCAACGTCTTCTGCTTTAAGGAATGGTAAACCAAAAATATAAGTAAGGTATTTAGTTATATGTGTTTCTAAATTATCTTTTAACTGATAGTCGGTCGAAAGTCCTAGAGTTTGAATTTTTCTATACCAACTTTGACTTAGGTGAAATAGACATCCCTTAATTTCTGTTTTTGGAAAAATTTCGCGAATTGCTTTGTGTATTGCTAATTCAAAATCTGAAGTTATAGTTTTTGGAAAAAAGTCGTAACCTGTTGTATATAGGTATATTTCTAAGCTAATTTATATGACACTGTATTTGTATTTTTCAAAAGAAAGAAAATAAGAATATAATGATTATTTTTAAAACCATGAATGGTAAACAATTGTAAAAAAAATTAGGGCAATAATCGAAAGTGCCGTCAACATATAATTCACTTATTTCTTCTAGAGCATAAAGATTAGTTCTACATGAAAACATGACTATATTATTTATTTCATGATTTTTAAGAAGAAAATATTCGTCCCTATTAGTTTTTAATGCAACAGAATTTAATAAACTATGAAATTCAACTATATCAGTTGGAAGTTTTGGTGCAATTTTAAACCTAGTAGTATACATATTTTTTCTCATCCTTTGAACGTCATGAGTGGTAATAGTTTCACAATGGGATTCTCCTTCCTCCTTTCTAATCAAGCCGATTCATGGGCGTCGTTATACAATTCTATAGGGAGGGGCAAAATTTTGAAAAAAATTAGAATGTTTATTTGTTAAAAAACAAAGAATTTGAAAAATAAATTGCAACTGCCCCCCCCCAAACGACGCCCATGAGCCCATTGGTTTTGTCGAAATATCTTCTATTGCTTTAATTTTTACAGCATTGCTAAGAATCTGCCTATTTAGAAGTTCTTCTGATAATTTCCCATGGTTGCGGTTGAAACAAGATTATATCACTTCAAGACGGTCCAATTTTGTTTGCGTTTTCCTGGACGAACAAAGCCATCTTTTTAAAGTGTCTTGCTAATAACTTATGGAATGAAAATTTAATCCCATCGGTCACTAACAAATCTTTGCCTTTTTCACTTTTAATTATTATAGCCTCCATTATACGTATAGTTTCACTGTACACACTTTTAATTATTCTGCAACTTAGGTTTAAACAAACTTTACAATCTCTGAAACTTGTGAAGATTATATGAAATATGGTTTACTATTTTTAATACCCTCCTTTTATAAGACGAAGGAGGGAAAGCAGGTACCTATTTATGGATTTGAAAAATGTTGATGGATTAAATTAATATGATTTTAATGTAAATATAAATTTTAAACTTTTAACGTTTAAGATTAAAACTAGATTTAAATGCAATTATGTATTTATTAATGAATATTTAAGGTGAATATGCAGGTTATCGTTAGAAATAAATCTAAGGATTATTTTCTTACTTTTCTATTTCAATATAGTTCCTATATCCTGAGAGACATTTTACAAAAAGAAAAAGGTATCAATAGTTCAACGTACTTTTTAAAATAAAAATTTTGATTTGGCAACAACGGTGTAATTTGTGAAAATTAATACCTTTTAATGTACATTAGCTTGGGAGACAACTCGACCTATGATGGGAGACAAAAAAAACTACCTGCTCAAGACGGGAGACAACTCGACCTTGCTCAGATATTAGACGTTCATGAATTTTGGATTTTTGAATTTGAAAAACCGGTTCAGGTAATGTAATGTGAAAACTTATGCTGAGGTAAATTCTGTATCTTTGTAAGAAATGAACACTATTGAATAAAGAATTAAAATATTTATAAACCCACAGTGTCAATTAAGATTTTCTTAGGGGTTGTTCAGGAGGGGAAGGAGTCAAAAGTAAAAAGTAAAAAGTGAAATGGATATAGATATGTGAATATTTCTTAATGAGATACATATTTATTCGATAATAAGTACTTATTAAAAATTATATATTAGCTGGAACAAAAAACAATGAAAAAAATGTTTGCCTAATACATTTTATGGAGTAAAAATTTAAATGACAGGCTTTTTAAAATGGTCGAAAAATGTTTCTTATATTATTATTATCATTATTTTCGTTTTTTGTTTAAAATTGAATGAAAAAACTGAAAAACATACCGTGCATTAACTGATGATGCATTTCCTACATCGTCCATAGACGGTTTCCTGAAACAAAAAAGCTAGGCTAGTTATTTTGTAGATTAAAAGAGAATAATGATAATAATAATAATAGTGATAACGATTTTGATAAATGTTGGCTAATTTTAATGATTAAGATCTTTATTTTCAATTTCTCTCTACAAATTAATATAGAGAGTAGCTAGACGAAAACGAAACTGAGCCATTATCAGAAAGTGGGCCAACATTTTAAACAAACACTCGAACAGGTCAATTTCTGAATAAAGTGGTCACTTTTCTATCATATTCCCCTTCCCAAATGCCAAATATGACACATTATTGAAAAGGTAATTTAATGGACAATAGAATTGCATTACTTATGATTTTAAAGCCCTCTAGCGGGATAAAAACTGTTACGTATTGTAAAGTGCGACACTTCATTTGAAAGCTAACTTTATTAATAACCTAATGCACAACATAACAAAACACAATTGAATGAAACCTGGACTTAAAAATAATTGAAACAACTTACAGAGCTCTAGCATTTGGAAATACAAACTTTAATTGCAATCAACCAAAATAACACGCATTAAATTACTAATAAAATTAGCGTTCAAATGAAGTGTCACACTTTACAATACGTAACAGTTTGTTATCCCGCTAAAATCAAATCAAAAGTAGTGCAATGAATAGTCATATTGCTGAATCCTCTATAAAAGAAAGAACCTTTTCAATGATACTTAATACTTTTCCTATTTACATTGTATTGGTTAAAGCAGTGGTTCTCAAACTTTTTTGGCGACGGAACCTTTTTGAAAAGCGAAATATTTGACGGGTCCCTAAACACATTTATAAAAAAAGGGGTTTAAGCAAAATCATATCCTTCTTCCTCTTAGTGACTTCTAAAAAAAAGTCCAGGTCACTCCCTTTTGTGGCGATAGTACTGCTTCTTTTTTTTATTATGACTATTATTTTCTTCGCGGAGCCCCCACAAAGGCTTTGCGGAGCCCCAGGAAAGGAAAATTACGTATGACAGTTAATCAAAAATTGAGTGTTCGAGTGTTTGTATAAAATATAGACGCAGTTCTTGATAATGGCTTTATTTCGTTTTCGTCTGTCCACCCTGTATGTTTATTTGCGTATATTATGAAAAGAGCAGATGAATCGAAAATTTTTTGGGATCCCGTTGATAGTATTATTTTCCAAAATATTAACAATTTAGCTCATATAAATAAGATCTTGACATAAACACATTCTGTTAAATTTTTTTTTATGAAAACATTTTCTTTCTATAAAAACATTTTAATTATTATTTAATAACATTAATTGGATACTGGTATTAATTGATATCTGTAATACATTATTCACTACACAACAAATAATGTGTTTTATAGGTAATAAATAGTTACCAGTTTACCAATACTAGCAACATCTCTTAGTAAAAAAATATGTATAAGTATACAATGAAACAAGTTCACTAATAAAGAAATAATTTTCCAATGTCAAGCAAATTTTTTTAAAGTTCTGTTCTAGTATTTAAACAGTTTGTAAAACTTATTTCTATAATACCATGATAACCTTATATTGGTGCTGGCACCGGTTCTGTATACATAGCTCAAATCAACTTTTTGCCCATTTATGATAGATAGGAATTTTTCCAATTATTGAAATAATTCATTTTAAAGATAGGTACATATGATTTAAATTTTTTAATCATATATTCTTTTTGTTGTCTGTTAAATGACTAATATTCTTGTTTATGAATCTTTTTATTTAGATAACATAAACTGACAACATCAAAAAAAAAACATTGACAATTATCATAACATGAAATTATATATATACAGGGTGTTCCAACATTGTCCATCCTAGAATGTGCTACTTATGCTACAGATTAGTTGAAAAAAAAAATAACTTTTTGGAATTTAATGAATTTTATTGCTCTTCCAATTGACTACATACTTGTGTGAGTGAAAATTTATGAAATAAAATTCACTCATGTTGGATTTATTTGATATTTTCACTTAGTTTAATTTTGCCCTCTGTTTCATACGTTTCTTTTTTTTTCTTTTCGAAGTTCATCATTAATTCGGATTTTCATTATACAGAAAATAAAGATTAGGTATGCGGTGCTTCAACAACTCAAGAGGCACTTAATTATGTATCCAAGAAATCGTTTATTCGAATTTTCCTATCTTGTATTTGAACAATAAACATTTCGCCGTGAAATGTCAGGTTTAATTCGATGGAGCGTTGTAAGTAACGAGAATTGGGTTTCTAATTAGAAAAGAAAAAACAAATGGTAATAAAAACGTTCGAGAGACGAGTCGTATTTGCCGTAATTCGACTCGAGGTGTAAATGCGAGCGTGAGCATATAAAAATGCAACAAAGTAAACTTTTTAATTGGAAAGCTTTTTCAGAGCCCATTGCCACTGAGTTACGAGCTTGGCGGGGGTGCGTATGGCCTTTACCATAAATGCGATCATGATGACGAAGTCTTACTTCTTCTTGTTGCACATTGGCGATTGCCTACCCTGAGCACGTTTGCTGCTAATCGCCCGTTCTGTCACACATCCGAGATATTAATTATTACAATCGAAGGTACCTCGTAGCACCATATTCACAAACTGCATAGGAGTGAGATGAATTTTTGAAATAAAAACCCAAAATTAATATTAATATAAATTATTCTATAGTAAAAAATTATACGCCCTTGTCAAAGAGATTACTTTACTAGTGCAAAGGTTTTATTTATAATACTATAGTACAAAAAATGCATGTTTTTCAAACGAATTAAACTTAATATCTAACCATTTATACTCGATAAATCTATAAATTTAGTTACATCAAAATCTGCCGTGAAAATAAGGCGAGCCTGAGCTGAGTTTTGGTTGCAATTTTTGAACAACGAGTCTGTAGTGATCTTCTTACAATTTCGTCAGATCTGCATGGCAAGCAAGTTGACCCCGCCATGAGTCTTCCACGAAATTTTTAGTCAGATTTAGTACGTGATGAGCAAGCAAAATAACTTTCCAACGGGCCTGGCAAAATCCCGCCCCATTAGACGTGCAAATCCCTTTGAGTCTGAGCTAAAAACTGACAGAAAATGAAAAACAACGAGCCTCCTTCGAGCCTCCTTTTCGCGGAGCGTGATACGCTCGGAGCACCTATAAGTTTGACGAACTGAGCTCGTTGTTGATCAATTTGTTGTTGATGAGTAATTCACGTAGTTGGGTTGTTAATGCTACAATTTTGAAAATTGTATAAAAATTGGAATTAATGTTTTTTTATACACATAAAAATACCGTAAAAACAGAATGTATACAAGTGATGTGAGGGTCAAATGACTGTGGAAAGATCAAGCTCTTAGAACCATCAGGAAACATTGAAATTAATAAAAAAAAGATACATCATTAAATATAAAAAGAAGTGACAAAATTTGTCTTGCATGAATTATTATTAAAATTCATTAGTGAGAGAAATAAAAGAAAATACCGTCGACTGAATTACTGAGTTCCAGTTTCTTATAAATGATAAAAACGGTTATGAGCGGGTTGTGTAGCCAGAGTAATTGCTCTAAACGCAAAAAAAGCAGAAATATAAGCAGACAGTCGTCGGGGGTATGAGGCAAATAAGATTCGCAGCAAACGTTGGCAAGAATGTGCGATGGACCATCAAATATGACATCGGGCATTCCAGCGTGCTCATGTGCTGTTTATGAGATATTTAACTGGCCTATAAATCAACACCCTAGTGAAACGGTTGTAATTAAGGGCGCAGTCAATCCGAGGAGTAGGAGTATAAGGCATTGCAAGGGCTAGAAGCTGGTCTAGTTAAGTTGGGGCGTTCGTTTTCTCCGCTTACTTAATTAACTGGTAAATATTGGTGAGATCGTCGATTTTTCTGGAAATCCGATTTATTTATATTTTAGACACATGTATTCTTTCTTTAGTTTAAAACAGGCATGCACAACTGAGATTTTCAAAGGGTTAGTTCAAAAACACAAACCGTAGGTGTACGAGGGCCAAGAACGGATGTAATTTGGCGGGGAAGGAGGCGTAGGCGTAAGATTTTCGCAGGTACAACGCTCAAATACGTTGATCTTGAGGCTCAAAAAAATTCATAATAAACATTTTTTATTAAGTTTTATTTTAAATACTTACATCAATGTTTTATTTAGTCTTTTTATGTTTTACCACATAATATATGATTTAATATATATTAAGAATTAATAGATTCAATTTTGTTACTGAAAAATGTATAGCTTGACGTAGGCGGGCCAAATGATTAAGGTACAAAGGGCCCAAGAAAACGACAATGTTGTGCAGGCCTGGTTTAAAAAAAAACAGGTTTGCTCTTATTTTTAACCAGGTTAAATCAGAGAAGCATAAAAATTTTGATTTGGTTGAAACTTTTTATATTAAAGGCTGATTTTCGTTGGGGCAACCGTGCTCACTCTGCTCCAATATGTAAAATGGGGTAAAACACAGCAGATTAGGCCAAATGAAATGTTTTATATATTAATATAGTCAAGTTATACATTATTTTTGTGTGGTGTCTCATTCAATTTTGATCTGTGAAATTAAGTTCACATTTATTTGTAATATATGAATATTTGCAGCAAATTTGATAAAAATAGAAGATGTTGAACAACTAATTATCTTATCACTCCAATATTGAACAATGAGTGAAAACTGAAAATATAATCACTAGAAAACTAATCTCACATTGGCGAACAAAAATACAGACTGGGAAATATTTAAACTTGAACTTAGTAAAAAAATTGAATACTTAATTAAATCTTGTAAGATTAATAAAAAAAAACATTTGTAATCATTTGTGCCTCCTACATTATCTGCAGTAATCGCACACTTTGACTACACTATAAAAGCATCTAATTCAGACAAACTGGACTGGAATCGGTGAAATCGCCATCGTGAGCGACATCAACATCGACAGCAAGAAGAACAAACAGAAACAGTGGCCGATACGATACGATAATATGAGCTCGAGGAGAGTGAACCTTCAAGACCAGCTGTCTGGCACGCGAACAAAACGCGCCCTGAATCTCTAAGTTATAAACTCTTTCAAAATACTCATCAAATCTCTTGATTATATAGATGATCGTATATGAGATGCTTATTGATTAAATCCGATATGCGATTCTCAGTTGTATTGCTAATTTTAATCGGTCATTAGCGTATCTTGAGAGTTATATAATTAATATCTTTCAGGAGTGAATGGCAAGGGGGAAATATGTGTCAAATTTACCCGATTTTTTTGACTAGAGATTTGGTTATATATATTTAATTCCGAGGTCATTATGCAGTATTTTGTTATTGTACTCCAGCAGCATTCTTTTTGATTGAGTCATTGTAATCCTTGGTTTTTATCTGATCGTGAAAACATTCTGTCTAAATGACATATAAGTATTTTACCCAATTTTTTCTTTAAAATTTGAGAATGTTTAATTTTCCATTAATGTATTAAATAATGTCGATCAGCCTTTCAGACAAAATTACTTAAGAAATGTTGGTAGACATGGTTCAGCGTTCGAGTTCACGGGTTTAAATAATATACGAAACTTTGTTATTATAACTAGATTTTGTAATACCAAAATATAAGAATGACCATAGAACGTTCCTTTGTAGAATTTCTACGTTTACGGGTAAGAGTTCCATATCAGTTTGTCTTCAAAGTACCTACTGAAATAGGATTTGATTATTGGATACATTTGATGACAGTTTTATTTTAAAGTTCGAAAGTATTAGCAAATTTTGGGTTTGTCCCCTAAATTATTTTCCATGATATAAAATAAACTATTACCTACACTCCTATCTTGGATCTTTCTATCATATTCTCATTTCATACGTCATACGTCATTTCCCTCCGCTCTGCCATTCTATCGAATACAATTTAAATAGGGATAGTACCAAATATGAAAAATCATGGAGAATTCAGCAATATTCATTAAGTTACCTTGAATTTTAACGCCCTTTAATGAAATAAAAATTATTGCATATTATGAAGTGTGATATTTCATTTACAATCGAATTTTATTAATAATTTAATGCACAACATAAGAAGACATCGCAATCAACAAAAATATCAAATTTATGCTACGATTACTGATAAAATTAGCTTTCAAATGAAGTGTCACACTTTATAATACGTAACAGTTTTGTATCCTACTAGATGTTGCCAAAATCAATGAATAGTCATATTTCTGAATTCTCCATGAAATTATTTGTCATGCTTGGTACTACTATATGATACAATTATATCCCCCTTTAACGAAAAATTGACGCAGTTCCTGAAAATGGCTCTGGTACGTTTTCGTCAACAGATACAAAATTCTTAAATTATTAAAACTTTTTAGAATTATGACAATTTTTTAATATGAATTTCTGGAAAAAAAATCAAGATATTAAATGAAATAAAAATAAAGAAAGAATATTCTTCTGTTAACAACTATTCATTTGTGACGCCACTGGTGGGATTTGCAGTCGTTCAGATGCGATAAGAATCGATTAATGAAAATTACACGAAGAGTTAGCAAAACGAAACCCACCTCTTCTTTTGTTTAATGATATAAATTAAGTGATTACCTTAACATTTTATGCTTCTCTAATTAATGCGCTTTACATTCTTTGGGATACTATCGGTTATTAGTCAAAATGGAGAAGGATATTTCAATTTACTTGCACCGATTACATCTCGGTTTTTAATTAATGCAATTAATTTGAAATGTTGTAATCGTTTATAAGTACATTTTTAAAGGTGGTAGATATGTATTAATTAATAAAGAAGAATATGAAAGTGTGCACATACATTTTTTTATAATCTATATATCTTTATCTATCTATATATCATTATCTACGTAGGGTAGATGGTACTTAACCATACACCCTGCACGCTCAGTCATTTCTCAGCTTAACCGCATCACCACAGACAAGACATTTTACCCATTATTGCCCCAGGAGCGTCGCTGTCCTTCCTGCAAACCAGGATCGGCATTCCAAGGACAGATTAAGGAAAACAGCAGAATTAAAACATTGTTGAAATTAGAAAACTGGTAACCTATTTCATGAACAGAAACGAATTCAAGATAGACGCATATGCAGTATTGGTTATCGAATGTTTTTCAATACGCCTTACACAAGTGCGTAAGAAAAACTACGGTCTGGCCAACGTTACAACGCGGTCGGACCGTATAAACTGGCGATGCTGATATTATTCGTTTCCTGTTCGCCCTAATGCTAATTCTCTGTAGTTTTCACATGCTCTTTTGCAAAGTGTATTGGAAAACGTTCATTGGCCGACACTGTATATGTAGAGTAAGAAGCAGAAAACATAATCTCTAGTCCAACTCTTTCCTTCGTTTAATATTTTTAACAATTCTGTTTTAATATTACAAAAAACTATATTAAAAACATTGTAAACGACTAAGATGCGTGGAACATTCATATGTTTATAAAAAAAGGACTTGTTATACTTGCTTAAACATATTTCAATAGAACATGATTTTTTAATAAGGGCCAAAAAGTAGAGCATGAAGATAATGAGTAAATTTTTTCCAATGATATGCAGCCCGTTATCCATTTTTATTTAATATTAAACCAGCTATTTTTTGTTATTTATTTAAAAAATTAGTATAAATCTAGTTTATTGTTAAATTGAAGAGTTTATTCTCATTTGGAGTGAGGGTAGGGATTAAGTATACTTAGTTTATTCTCATTTATTTTATATTTTTAATGTTGTTTTACTCATGACTTACCTTTGTGGAAATAATTATTTTTTATTATAACAATTTTCTTACCAAATAAATAAAAAATAGAAAACATAATTTACAATAAAATAAAAATTGAAAAATAAAGTTTGCATTAGCATTTCCTAAAAAGTACAGAACAATACAAAGACATTTTTAACCAAAATAGGTACGATTTTAAACAAATAAATGAGTCAATATAATACTACTAAAATAACTTAAATCAAAAACCCAGACAATTTTGGAAAATGTTTTTTACTAGAACAATAAATACAAGGACATTTTACAAAACAATTATTTAAAAAATAATAATAATAACTTCAACTGTAGGTTTTTACATACAAATCATAAGGAACCTCAGAAAATAACATTATTAATTTAAGCATTAAAAAAATTAAGCAAAATTAGAGCTTTAAAAGTGAATTTTCTCGAAATTACTTTTCTAAATTGTCTTGCGATTTTAAGGGTTTACTTTATCTACCTACCACCCACTCCCCAAAAATAGCATTTAAAAGAGCAGTACCTACATTATCAGCAATAAGAAAATTTTCCAGTTTCACATAAAAACCACTTTGGCGTGTATTAAACGTTCCTGAACGAGTAACAGATTAGATAGAATTTAAAATAGGAATCAATCATCTTTGAATTCTGTCATTTGACTCAAACGTCTTTCAAAGCGATTAATGTTAACACCGAGTAAACACATCAAATCGACATGAAACATCAACTGTATGAAACCATTCCCGCTTCGCATATCCCAATTAAAGGAACAGTTATTAGAAGCAATAAATAAGAGTTCAGAAAATCAATGTTGCTTCTCAAAACCAATTAGACCATAATGGGTAGTTGCAGATTGCTGAAGGTTGGTGACATATATGGAGTTGTATTTGTTTCGAGAATCGATTGGACGAACTTCTATATGATATTATCTGCACACAGGTAGTAGCCGAAGACCGACCTAAGATCAACGATGACTTGAAAGACAATGCTTATAGTCTGGGAAAATACGTTTAAATTCAAGCATTATAAAAATATTTTTTCTTACTTAATATGCAGGAAAGTTACGGAAATATGGAAGGGTCACACAATATATTTTTCGGAGTTTTCTAGTTAGAACTCAGAAAAATCAATTTTCTTGACTTGTAACTCAGAAAAATAATTTTGTTTTACTTGTAACTCAAAAATGTCGTTTTTTTCGACTTCTAAGTCAGAAAAATGTCATGGTATACACAGTATAAGAATTTAAACCGAAGCAGTAAGTAATTTAAAACGTCGCAGAACGAATGTTTGTACTAAAAATTGCAGTTATGTTTACAGTACAACGTTTACATTGAGCCAAGATTTTATTTATTAAATTTTTGAATCATAAGAGCAAAAATATTATGGTTTTCAATAGGCATTTTTTACAGTTATTTTAAAAAAGCGTTCGAAAATTTATTCTATACATATTACCAAAGAAATTATTATATCTACGTCGCTTTCATTATTGACACATAATGACATCACATTTCAGTGCTGAAAAGAAAAGCATGCACCATTTATTTCATAAAAATAGTTTAGGGTTTGCAAATTATTTAAACAATTTATGTAAAAATATTTACCCCTATTTACCATCTAGAAATAGTTGGTTCCTTTACTCCTTAAGCATGCCCATGTAAAAATATTTAGTCCCTTTATCCCTTAAGCCTGTCCATGTAAAATATTTGAACTCTTTTTCCCTTAAGCATGCCAGTGAAAAATTATTTGGGTGCTTTTTATCCTAAGTCTCTGAACGTAAAAATGTTTGGTCCTTTTGTTCCTTACGCCTGCCCACTTACGTCTTTACCTACAAATAAAAATATTTGAGCCATTTACCCATTAAGCCTGCTCATGTAAAAATATGTGGACCCTTTACACTTTAAGCCTGTTCAAGTAACATTATTTGGTCCCTTTATCTTTTTTTTCTAATATTAAATTCAGATACGAGCTCCATTCTGGAATTCGTTAAAGATCGTGCAAAAGTCATCGTTATTTCATTAACTTAAAATAATTATTTTCCTTTATCTATCACTTGAATTGGCATTACATGGCAATATGGTTGGAAAACTTTTAAAAATTGAGAAGATATATATTTTTTTTTTTGAAGTAATATCACTTTTTCAAAGACTGTTGCCTGATTGAAGTCGAAGTAACCATAGTACACATTTTGTTATAGACGACTTTTTAAAATAATTTCTGTGGTAATATACCTAATGCATAAAATTATTTATGTGGGTTAATATTTGGTAATTTGTATGTCAAAATTTTAAAAATTCATATATAGGGTTAAAGTTGTGTCAAACTATTATAAATAATGACTAGAATCTGTGATAGAAAGAGTAATAATTTTTTTCGCTATTTGGCCACCTGGTACTTATTTGTTGCAAGAAAATTCAAATTTTCATATCAGGTTAATGGTTAATGATATAGTAATAGCTCATAGCAGCAAAAGACATCACCAGGAACAATATTACTAGCTTATCTATACAGATAGCAGACAAGCACTACTCACCCTGAACATACGACGAATTTACTCAGGGTTAGTACCAGAATGTCATGTAGCTTTGGCCAAAGTATCCATCAACAATGAGGTCACGCCAAATCGAAAGGTAACCGTCATGCTGATTCACTGACCAAGAAGACAGCCAACCAAATACTTATTGGACCTGGCCCTTCTTTTAGACTGACGACATCGGCAATAACAAACCTAATTAAATTACATTCCCTTGTGAAATTTAAGGAAAGATGGGATGAAACAAGAAACTGTAAAGTTCTCAGAAAGCTTTTAATTTATAATGACAACACTATAGCAAAACAAATACTTGACTATGACTAGACATGTATTCTGGCTGGTCATTGCCAAGTACGGAAGCATCTCTATATCATGGGGCTGTCAGAATCTGCACTCTGCAGGGGTTGCGAACAAGAAGATGATACCATCTACGAATGCCAGAGGCTCTCATTTATTAGAACATTTGTGTTCGGCGGGTATCGGCTAACACCAGCCAATGTAATAGAAGCACCTCTTGGCATCAAATCTGTAGGCTGGCTCACGAGCTAGGAGGTGCCTATCATCTTGGGAGGATGCACAATAGGTCTAGTGAGGCCTAAGTGCTGTGGGGAGTAACCCACCCTCTACACGTTACAGATACAGATGTCACTCGATACTTAAAGAAAATTAGGGCATAACGTTTTTTAAAAGAATAGGCACTGTACATAAGCGCCTGTTAACTGAACTAGATAAATATTTTTTATATACTATCTGCTCTCAGAACATAAATGCCTTTTATTTAGAAAAAAAAGCCCGTTAATTTGTCAATTTAGATTGAAGGCGAGTGTACGCCCTATCCCGAGAAGGACACACAATGGAAAGGCTAGTAGAGATTGCTCATTAAAACTCATGTATGTTGAGAATGTGGAAATGTAGCTCAACTGCAGGATGCCGTCGCATTCTGTTTACCTGCTGGACACAATAAATATTGTTTCTTTCTAGTCAACAATACCTACCAACTCCGCTTATTTTTTTACATAACAGAAACGAAAATAAAAACAACGCAGATTTGTTTCCGATGACAAGATTGATCCGCAGGAATAGTCAAAACAACTAAGTAATATTAAGGTTTTTAGGGGTTAAAAATTACTTAAATTTTAAAAACCAATTATTAAATAAAGTAAATCGAAATTACTTAAAAGCAATTTTAAACTTGACCTATTTTTTTAATTAGTGCTGACATTTTTTATTCACATTTTGCTCTATTTTATTGAAATTTTAAAGTATTTTACTATTCATTATAAATCATTATTTTGTTTTCCCTGTATACCACCTATGTACTAATAATTTGATGCTTAATTATGAATGTCCGGAATTGTTTACAACTTATATTTTTTTGCAATATGTAAGATGCACTTTTTTTCCATTTCTGTACAACTTTTTCGGACATCCTGTGTAAGCCGTTCAGATTTTATATAAATCGGGCTTGGCCAAAATTTTTATATATTTCACTGTGTATAATTTTTTATAGGGTAGCTTTGGTATTTCAATATTAGGATTTAAAGCAGTGTTATCAAATCATCTGATTTTAAAACATCTTGGTACTATAGAAAAATGTCCATATAAATGATAAATGTCCGGTAAAAATTATTTCACTAATAATGTAAATGCCTTCTTGTTAAACATTATCCCTGTTAAATAATTAATTTTTGTCCACCTTGGGATATGTATTACTAAAAAAATCTATTACGTACTTTAAAAAGAAACATTGTAAAATTACCCTTTAACTTTGGATCCCAGAGGCACTTTTCGACAAAATGAATTTGACAAACATCTTTTAAATATACTTATTTTACCATTATCGTCAGCAGAGGATAATAATTTGGTTGACTTGCTTACTTTTGTATATTGGCCTAGTCAGCCTGTTCACAGTAAATGATATTTGACTTTTATAACTAACCCCGATTTAAAAAAAAATATCTACCCTAAATAGACAAGGATAATGATCCAACTTCTTCATTCATCAATAGTTAATTATAGATTTATTTTTAAAAAGAAACTAACGGTAAACCATTTTTTAAAAAACCGTCTGAATTTTTGGGTTATTTTTTTCGCCAATACTTCAGATGGCCGCAGGCTGGAAAAAGAAGACCTTCCGCCACTGTTATTTTGGTTATTAGCCACTTGTTCTATGGTTAGTTGGCTGTTCCGGTCCAACGCCGCGCCGCCGTGTCCTCTCTATCTTGTCGGTGTCGGTCGATGTGATGACTGGTCAGTGGTCCGGAGGACCGACCTGCGAGAATGCTAACCTTCAATGGTATCATATAAAATACCTTACATTTTAATAGATTGCATCCCAAAAACGCATCTGCGACAATATATATTGGGGAATATAATAATTGCTTATTTATTGTACGAATAAATTATGTAATGAAATAAAATCAATTTTGAAAATGTTCAAGCAAATGTTCATTGACAAGAAATATAAATATATAGATTATAGATTTAAATTATGTTCAGAACATTGTTTTGTATACAAACAATAAATATGTTTAAAAGAGAAAAAACTGCATTCTCAAAAAATAATATCTTTTTGCAAAAAAAAGTTTGCTAAATTACTAAATATTTATCGATGGTTAAAAACTAGAAATACCAGGGAATATATTTTTGTTCCATATTTTCTTTTTGTAATTTTAATTAAACAGATAGTAAGAGATTGCTGTCAGCAATCATCGGTATGCTTCGATTTATGCTCTCCGTACTACATCAGACACAGATTTATGCACGACTAGCGACAGCGATCTCTATCTGATATATCCATGTTCCTATTACACCTTGTTCAACTTATAGTTTCCATGTTGCAAATTCTGTATCTACATACATTGTGTCCCAAATTCGAGTTACTAGATCTGAATCTGTAACGTGTGGAGGTTGGGTTACCCCACGGCACTTAGGCCTCATTAGGTCCATTGTGCATTCTCCTGAGATGATAGGCAGAGCTCGTGAGCCAGCCTACAGATTTAATGTAGTTGACAACGTCTTCAAGAGGTGCTTATCTTATATCGGCCGGTGTTAGCCGATACTCGCCGAACACAAATCTTCTAATAAATGAGAGCGTCGAGCAATCGTAAAGCATATGCTCGATGGTCTCATGCTTTAGTACTTGGCAATGACCAGTCAGAATGCCTGTGACTAGGCGCAGATTCTGTCTAGTCATAGTCAAGTATTTGTTTGCTGCAGTGTTGTCAGGATAACTTAAGAGTTCCCTGGCAACTCTGCAGTTTCTTGTTTCATCCCATCTTTTCTTGAATTTCACAAGGGAATGTTCTTTGATTAAGTCTATCACTACCGATTTTGTCAGGCCAATAGAATGGCCAGGTCCAAAAAGTATTTGTTTGGCTGCTTTCTTGGCTAGTGAATCAGCAAGACAAGGTTACCTTTCGATGTGGCGTGACCTTTAATCCATCTTAAGGTGACCACATTGTTGATGGATACTTCGGCCAAAGCTTCGTGACATTCTAGTACTAACCCTGAATAAATTCGTGGTCTGTTCAGGGTGAGTAGTGCTTGTCTGCTATTTGTATATATGAGCATGTTCCTTCCAGTGATATTCTTTATGGTTATTTCTTTTGCTGCTATGAGAATCCCCGTTAGCTCTATTTGAACTACACTGGCACTATTGCTCGCAGCCCATTTTATGTTTAGGTCTAAATCTGGAGTATATTCCACATCCTGAGCCTTGTTTTGTTTTAGAACCGTCAGTGGGAGCGTATCGAGCGCCTCCTGCCAAAAGTGACGTCTCGTCTCACCAGATCCCACATCAGGTTCTATTCCGACCGTGCGGAGGCGTGTCATTGTCGTCAGAGCAACCTTCTTGATGTAAATATCAAGAGGAGTGAGACTAAGAATGACTTCCATGGCTCTAGTCGGTGTTGTTTTCATGGCTCCTATTATGTTGAGACATACTGTTCTTTGAATTTGTTCTAGTTTACGGATAGCTGTTAATTTTTGGGTTTTCGGTACCCAGACAACTGCACCGTATGTTAGCATAGGTCTTATGATAGCCGTGTAAGTCCATGCGATGACTCTGGAGGAGAAACCCCAGGTGCGCCCCACGGTTCGGCGGCATTGTTCATAAGCAATGTATGCTCTTTTAACTCTGTTTTCTAAATGCGAGTTCCATGTTAACTTGCTGTCAAAGGTGAGACCTAGGTACTTCACCTTTATTGCAAAGACTAGTTTTGTGTTTAGGAGTTCTGGAGGTTTTAATTTCATTTTCATCCTTTTCTTTGTGAAAAGAACCATTTCTGTCTTCATAGGATTGATAGACAGTGAATGGTTCTCAAAATTCCCTGTTTGCAGAATGACCAGGTCATCTGCATATACTATTGTGTAGTGACTGTCATTATTGAGGCGGCTGATGAGGGTGTCGAGGACCATATTCCACAGTAGAGGTGATAGCACCCCTCCCTGTGGACATCCCCTCGCAACCAAGCCTCTTATATTCACATCTTCTACACTTATGTTTACTGCTCGCTTTGAGAGCATGTTATGTATCCACCCACTAATCATTTGTGGAACATTCCTGTTGGTTAGTAAGTGTATTATCTTTGGGAAGGTGGTTTTATCAAAAGCACCTTCTATATCTATGAAAACACCCAAGGCGGACTCCTTATTGTCCAGGGATCTTTCTATCCGGCCAGCAACTAGATGAAGGGCTAAATCTGTAGATCTGCCTGGGGTGTATGCATGTTGGTTTGGGTGTAGTGGTGATGTAATCACCGTATCCCTTATCTACCTTTCGCATAGCCTTTCCAATGTCTTCATGGAAAACGATGTCAGACTAATTGGTCGGTATGTTTTTGGGACAGTGTAATCCATCCTTCCAGGTTTGGATATAAATACCACTTTTACCTCTCTCCATTTTTGGGGGATATACCTCAGAGCCAACGATGATCTGAATATACCCACCAGGTGCGATGTGAGTTCCTCCAGACCCCACTGAAGTAGGGCTGGATAGATACTGTTAGTCTGTAGATTTAAATGGAGAATATTTTAGAAAATTTGATGCTGATTTCGAATCAATTTTTAAAATTACTAAAAGATGTAGTTTTCGACTTATTTCAAAAAAACTGAAAATGCTCTGATTTTGTTGTTTTTTTTTTTGTTACATTATTAAATTATTAAGATACTTTTTAATGAAGAATATTTTTGTGGAAAAGTTTTTAAGTTACCTACCGTAATTTTGTTATTTTTTATGGCGGCCATTTCATTAATTTGGTAACACCACATCCATCTAAAATAGGATGTGGTACACTAAAGTGCATAGCGGATAAGTAACTAAGTAACAACTTTAAGCTCTTTTTAAACCTTCCTTTGAATACAGTTTTTCACAAAATTTGGTAATACGTAAAATAAATATAATTATTGAAACTGGTTCTGCAACAATTTTATTTATTAATAGATTGAAATTAATTTATTTAACAAAGAGTAAAATAAACGTTCTATGAATTATTATGTATTTAGATCGTTTAAATGCCTTTAACACTGTGACAGTTCTGGAAATATTTTAAAACTCTTCTATTTTTTGGTTTTCGGGAGCGTCAAATGTGCAAATTTCATTTTTAGTCGATCCCCATAAATAAAAATCCAGTGGCGAAAGGTCTGGTGATCTTTCAGGCCACACCACTGGTCCATTGTTTGAAATAATGTGATTTCTAAATACTTGTGTTCATATTAAATAGTCGGAAAATTTCCTTGGAATTGAAAAACACCCTATTTGATCTTGCAAGTCGATCTCTTTAATATTAAGTAGGTTTTTGTCCATTCTTATATCAAAGTAAAAAGTTAAAAAGCTTCAGCATTTCTTCGTAAACGTATTCTAAAGGCGACTATAGCATTTTTGCTCTAGTTTTGTCCATATTTTTTCAATAATGACAGGCTAAAAAAATGTTACAGACTGAAGGGCGAGGGTAGCTGATGAGATGGAAAGTATTGGGGCTGAAGGCACGTGCCCGGTGACAAATACGCCCCTGGCTAGTGACTGGGGAGGCGACTGGGACTGCGACCGAGACCGCGACCTGGTCATTTCGGAACATCATTTATTCAGGCAAATTATCTGCCAGCATCGGTGCAGTAATCATCTCGATTATTTCATAACTGGTTTCGATTTTACGTTGATAGACTCTCTCTCCTCTCTCCGATGGATGTTGCTGATGTTGATGGCTAATCGACTCCAGATAATTTATAAAGGTTTTGTTTTCTTATTTGCGATTCTCATTAAGAGCGGTCGAACGCGAACGGCTGAATCAAGAATCGTCGAGCCCATAATCGACATCCATCGACCTAAACAAAAAGTTAGAAACGAGTATCGATACCTGTCTGTATAATGTCTGTGACAAAATAAAAACTCGACTGACCGCTACTTCAAAATAAATTGATCTAAAATTCGAACGGCGGCATCAAAACAGCTCACGGAACGTCGCACTGATACTGCACCACCGTGCCTTTATCATCCTACCATCCTTTCTATTATATATGATGTCTTACCGGCCACGCTCTCATCTCATCCAATTACAAATAAATTAAAATGTTTAATACATTCTTTTATATATTTTTAATTTTTTTGTTAATAAATACTTATAAAAAATATTAGGTATACAAGTAGAATTTTCTAATGCAGAAAAGACAAAATACATTTTGTAAATAAACCAGACATTATTTAAATATATTTTAATACCTCATTACCTTCGTTCTAATACTATAATACGCATTAGGGTGCCCCTTATTTTTCAAAGTTTTTATTTTCTAACGCATAGGTCTTTCTTTTGTTCATTTGCTCTTGTAACACTCGGAAATAATTTTTTACCTAATTTGGAATAAGATAACCCGTGCCGACTTGCATAGAATCATGTTCATACAAGTTGCGCGGAAGTAGGGTACTCGCGGTATTTGTCATTTGTTCTCAGTTAGTCTCGTGATTAAGACGTATTGTTTTGCATTTAGAAGATGGCAGTGGAATTAAGAAGCAATAAAAAAGTATTTTGTTAGTTGGTGACGTAAATGATCAAATAACAGGCACAAAGATATCGTCAAACCGTCAAGTTCTTGCAGTACTTAACATTCGCGAAACTGACTTTTCCAACACGCCCGAAAACCGTAATATTACCGTACAAATATATATATTTCAATTTATTTATCTGCATAACGGAAAGGGTTAAAAACAGCAATTTTCAAAATCTTTAGAACCCTGTCGACGTAGACAGATAAAATTTTGTATTTAAGTGAGTCTTGATAATTTTAAAAGATATACAGGGTCTGCAATTCAACTTCCGAAAAAAGAAATTTTTCTTCCATATAATGGACATCCTAATATGCATGTCACAAAATCAAAATTATACAGAGCACTGAATGGTTAATAATAATTGATAGTGGGCTGGCTTTTCTGTTTTTTTCTCACCTGTAAGTCAATTGGTAAGTAATCTGTAGATCGCCCCGCAGCGCCATGGAAAATAATAATAATAGCCGTCCCTTACCGACACAAGCTCAGTCAGATTCTGAACTTTAAATTCAGTCGTAAGGGGGTGAATTATAGGGAGAGTATCTATTATTACTATTACATCTGATACGTGTTTTTAATAAACTGGAAATACTTTGACAACGCGAGCTGTTTCCTCTAGATTTTTATTTGAAATTGTGATCACTATGAGACTGCGAAAGTATTTAGTAAATAATATTATTCAAATTTCTATTTTTGTTTTCTTAATGTATAGATAGTATTTTGGATTATTCGTAAATAAGTATAAACTGAATGAACGGTTGGTTACTCGAGAAATTTGCAGATTAATATTATTAATTTGAATAATATCGTTATTTTTCATATTATTATCATTTGTGGCACTCAAAACGATAAAGGAGACACTTCTTTCTTTCGGTAAATCTTAGTTGTATATTATAAACATAAAGTTGTGTCCAATTAATAAACATATGTCCAATATATATAAAAACAATTGTATTAACAAAACTTGCTCCTTTTTCGTTGTTTTTTAAAAACGTGACTTACCTGTCTGTCCAGCACAGGGTATCATCTCTATACCTGGAACAAAAGAAAGCCATTCATTAAATTTTTATAAAATATTTGTTGCCTAAGTGAAAAAAATATATCCAGATGTTTCTAAATTTTATTTTAAAATAAAACTATGCTAAATAATTTATTTCATTTTGCCAGATTCATATACAGGGCTAGAAACAAGGGCGGTTCCGGGAGAGGGGGAAAGCCATGGCCCCCGATATTAAAATTCTTGTAATCCATAAGCCTTTAGAAAAAAAATTAAAAAGGCAAATTGTTATTGGTAAGGCTTCCCCCCCTGAAAATTAAGCTTGGAACCGTCTTTGGCTATAGATAACAGCATAACAGGTGATTGAGAATGCAAAATTGAGCAAAACCTAATAAAAATTAAAGGATTCTGTTAGTGATTTATTTTTATTAGATATTGTTTTTTTGAATTGTTAGAAATATAAATAAATGTTTGGCTTGTCTCATATTATATATTTGATCTTGATTGACAACAAAGCTAATAAGTTATTGGTAATAAAACATATTTTATAAAAATGCTAACAAAGTAAGATGAAAATTGGTTTATTGTTTTTGGAAAAATGCCTAAACACATAAAGTCACAAAAATTATATGTATAAACAGGATTGTGGTTTTATTTCAATAAAAGTCTGAAAGAATGGTATAGAAATCAAGTACCTACATAGCATCCAGTTTTTTGCAAATTAGATACAGATTTATCATCACTTTGAAAAAACTAATATTGTATAATATTTATTTTTGCATCTAATTGATTGCGATTGCTTTCGAGGTTGAATTTAAGTAGAATTTAAAGCGCCGAGAGAACAGCCAATGGCCAATCAATGGGACAGAGCAGTAAGATATCTTGACGTTAAAAGAAATCAACTTCTTTAATCCCATTGTAGTATAAAATTCATTTATCTTCGAGCTTTGAATAAACGAGGCTGCGTATAAAAATGACATTGTTTATCGGTGTGCGTTGCCTTCACTGGCCCGTCCGTCCTCCGTCAATCCACCGAACCGAAGCAAAGGCGTTCGTGTAAAAGGAGAAATTATTTAATATGGTTTGTTTTTTAAGAAAAATGGGTGGTGAGGTAACTTGTTTACAGTATTTTCTGTACTGTACCTCTCTCTTCAGTGTTTTTCTTTTGTTGCCATTCCACTATCATTTGGACCATCTTGCCTTGTTTATTCTACTTACATAGATCCTATTAATGCTTTCTTTTATAGGACTTTAAACAGACGCGTGTAAACCTATAATACCGTTTTTATTTCGTTTATTTTTAGATAAAAAATACCATAATGTGTTGACTACAATGAAGTTACAGTGTGCGTAGAAAATTATCCCATATTTAACTTTCCCAATTTACCGGTAAAGTTGGTGCTTTATACAGTTTAAAGCACAATTTTGAGACCATCTTGCCTTGTTTATTCTACTTACATAGATCCTATTAATGCTTTCTTTTATAGGACTTTAAACAGACGCGTGTAAACCTATAATACCGTTTTTATTTCGTTTATTTTTAGATAAAAAATACCATAATGTGTTGACTACAATGAAGTTACAGTGTGCGTAGAAAATTATCCCATATTTAACTTTCCCAATTTACCGGTAAAGTTGGTGCTTTATACAGTTTAAAGCACAATTTTGAGATAAAAATATATTAATGTATTAAAATGTTTATATCCTTAATGTACATCATATTAATTTAATCCATCAATATTTTTCAAATCCATAAATAGAAATCAGAGATTGTAAAGTTTGTTTAATCCGAATTGTAGAATAAGTGTGCATAAACTATACGTATAGTGGAGGCTATAATAATTAAAAGTGAAATAAGCAAAGATTTGTTAGTGATCGATGGGTTTAAATTTTCATTCCACAAGTTATTAGCAAAAGACACTTTAACACTCTGACTGCCGGCGTACTAATTTTTTGGTTATTTAATTTTGTTTTGTCAGTCGAATAAGACTGACTGACTGTTATGCATAATTTTGCGTTGTCAGTCATTTATGGCCGACATCACTAGTATCAAGCACGGGCGCGTCAGGCTTTTTCGACCGACTTTATATTGAATTTTGTACATTAGGACCGCGGTGCTGAAAAAAATTTGACGGCGCGCGTCGGCACCCAAATGAAACCACATTTAATTGAAATTATAGAAAACTTTTAAATTGTTAAAAAATAAGTAACTTATGAATTATGATTTTTAATATGGCAGTATTGACACAATATGTTCGGACTTTTCTTACTTTTTTCTTGCTTCTGCTCTTGGCATTTCTTTTGTTAAGTTGATGTAGCAAGTTCTACATTGCTTTCGAGTTTTCTCGTCGGTTTTTTTCAATAAATGTGCTACTTTCGGTATCACTAGATACTTTCTGTTGGCATCATTTCCAAATAATAAACTTCTGGCTACGTCTTCTCTGAATTTATTTATGTTTGAGTGGACCTTTCTTTGTATATGTTGAATGTATTTACCATGGATATGCCTGTCAGCAACTCAAAAAAAAACCTTTCGGTACCACTTGACGCCTCGTCGATTACAGATACTGTAGGACGCCATTTGGTCAAACTTGTCAATGCCACACTTTCCCCTATTATAAGCAATAATAGCATCTGGCTTTAATTTTGGTGTTTCGTTTCGTTTTTTTCCGGGTGGGCTTATCATCATTAGCTGTTGGTGACAGTGCCCTCTTACGCTTACTTGAAGGCGGAGGAACTCTCATCTCAATTCCGTGTAGTGTGGAAAGCATAAGTACATCCCTAGCATCTTTCCATTTCGAGACAACAATTCCATTATTAGTCTCTCGCGCAATGTACTACTGTTTTATTTTAACAAAATTAGGAAATTACCATTCCATATGTTTCCTCAAGATATAAGATCGATTTGGCAACAACGTTTAGATTTTAAGGTATTATAAATACTAATGACGTATTAAAATCATCCGGGAGACAATTTGACCGTCACCTTGTTGAGAGTCAGGATATATTTTTATTTTGGGAGACAATTCGACTCCGCTGGCTTAAATATCTTTAATACTGTTTTCTTTAAACTGGATAGAATAGCTACCCCAGGTATTTACCATCGGGGTGGTAGAACCCCACCAAATGACCACTTCCAAAAATTGGAGCAGCTAGAGGCACCTCGCGGTGACGTTATTAACCTGCAGGACTTAGACGAGTGTCCTTGACACCTCTGCATGTTTTTTATACGTTGAGAGATAGGTTCAACTTGTGCCTGGAGGATACACAATGGGATTAGTGAGGAATAAGTGATGTGGAGCAACCCACTGTTCCAACTTACTGATACCGAAAGTTCTGTATATTTATTTCGTGAATATGCCCAATCGCATGTCATCTGTCATCAATATTATTTTTTAATTTCGGCTCGAATATTGCACATATTTATTCATAAGTTTTTCATTTTTGGATGAGGTGATTACGCCCTTTGGACATAAAATTAATGAGCTTTAGAATTTTCAGTTTTCTTTTTAAAGAGTTTCTGTATTTTACTACTTTCAATTAGTAAGCCCTTAAGAAATAATCTCCAAATAGTAAAAATGTGTTTTCGTAATAATAAATTTCAAATTATATATGTATAGACATTTCGATTAGATATTTTACTAAGTATTCCTTATAAAATGGCTTAATAAATGATTCTGTAGTTATCAGATTTTAGAAACTCATATTCAGAGATTTGCAACGCTACTTTTTATTGAAAATTTTCCCAGATTCTACGAAAAAAAATCTAAACCAGTCGGTGAAATCTCAATTTTTCTAAATTTCATATTTATTAAAACATATAGGTTATATTAATTCCGTAAAATTAAAAATCCTTTCATTAAAAACCGAAAATTTGTAACGTCTCTGCACATACCATGCGATCGGCAATCAGAAAACAGCCAGAACCGAAAGCCGATGCGAAAAGAAAGGACGTCGATGTCGTCGATCGGTGACCGAAGACTGAAAATATCGATGCCGAAGAAGTCAGTCAGAAGAGAAGAGAATCCAACAGCTAGCAATCACCTTGATCCCAAGATGGACATGTCTGGTTATACACACACCGCAACAACAACAACTGAGAGGAAAAGAGAACGATATAGACCGGACAGTCAGTCTATGAACTTACCCCCATTGTCGGCTCTATACAGATACTTTTTCCTCAATAAAAGCTGCATTCCTCTTTTAGTGAATAAAAAGTCGTTTCTTCAAGTTAGAAAAATCATCGAACGATAAAAGGCCTTTATGTTCAGATACTATTTCTGTCAAACGGCTATATAGGTATATTTTTTCAATTTGTTTTTGTTTTGCAGCGTAAATTTCTTTACTTAAGCGTTTCACTCGACCTACTAAAATACTACTAATCTTTTTTTCAATCTTAATGCGTTTTATAATAATGTGATACGAGTTATTTAACACAAATTATTTACAAATTATAGCTATTTATGAAACTAGTTGCGAAATGCCTTATTTTATGTATTTGCGAGACGAGCAGAGCGAGATCGTGCTACATGAACGAGTAACGTTGTTACATGCAATATTTTTTCTAACTTTGACTAGATTATTTGGTAAAAAATTACTAAGATCTAGGCAACCAATATTATTACTTTCTTGTATTGTTAATTGGATATGATTAACTTCATTCTTTTATTAACAAATAGAAAATAATATGAATTTATTCTCAACAACTTGTTGTACTGTACTTAAGTTATTAAGATTTCAAGAAAGTGGTTTATTTTGTCGTGTATTGTATTTTAATTATTTTGAGCTGATTTATAATGGAAAATAAGGACCAAAACAACATTATTACTAGGTTGTAAGTTTTACAAAATTCTATTTTTATGAGTTAATCTGCCCTTCTTTAATATAAACTTTCAATAACAATGAATATTATTGCATTTAAAACAAAAAAGGTTTATACTTATTTGTTTCCTTTTTGCAACTGATGACATAATGAATATTTTGACAATTACTGCGATTACATGTCACAATTAGAAAAAATATTTAGATATTAGATATTGTTTTTGATCAATATTGACGTTTAGGTAAAAAGCCATTATACATTATCCAAGTAACATATGACGGGTTTATAAAAGTTGTAAGAATATTCTTAGCGTGAGATGTCCATTTTGTTAACTCAAACATCAACAACCCAATAACGTGTTAAAATAGAAATGATGAAATGTTTCAAATTGGCTCTATTAAACCAGCGGCAGTAATATTTTTGTGTTCTTTGAGAGCATTTTACTTCATTGATGTTTTTTAAGTGTTACTAATGCAGCAGTAATACAGACTAACGGATACTTTGTAACTGCTATGTTTGCTCTCTTAAATATAGTTTTCTGTAGCTGCAATGAGAGTATTTTATATGTGTTGAATATATAACCAATGTATCTTATTGTTATATCAAACAGCATGCTTTATAAATTTTTATATTTATACTTATCTTTAAAATGTTACTAAAGACAAATATAAAACCGTTATAAATCAAAAAGCCTCAAAACAGAAATTGGTGTTATAGATACGACTTATAGCTGTTCTTAAGAAATCTCTTATAAGAAAAATTTATAACAAATAATAAATATGCTGTAAGAATATTTATATAACAATATTATAGTGCTATTTTGTTTTCAACAGCTAAATTGAATCATTTGCTATATTTATGAAATATTTATAAAACCTTTATAAGAATTGAATGTTCTATAACTCAAAGGTTATAAGAGAAGTGTGCTGGTTGGGTAGGCCTATTATATCTACAATAATTTACTTTAACAATGCAATACAAATGATAATTTGTCACCGCAAGATTATTTTTTCGGAACTTCATTATACCTATTAGCTTATCGACCATAAAATTATCATGGCGCCAAATCAGGTGAATATGGAGGATGAGGCAACACAGTATATAGAGTGCTGCTTCGTTTCTACTGGCCCATCGGGATACCAAGATTTTCCAGGTAACTAAAAAGATCTTTATGTCTAGATGAATTAAAAAAAAAATGCGTAGTGAAAATTTTAAAATGTACCTGTATATGAAGTCACTGACATCTATATTAGAATTAGGGTAATCTAAAATTTGGAATCGTTTTGGAAAAATGCTGTATAGTGATTATCTTGCAAAAATCAAACCTAATAACACTCGTATACAGAGATCTCGTAAATCGCATGATATACAATGTCGGTTAAATGGAGAAAAAGTTTCATATTTTGACGGGTAATTAAATTGTCCATAAAAGTTCTAGATTTTCCGGCCAATTCCCAAGATAGTCCAGACATCTTTGTTCCCTAGACAAATGCTCTTACCGCTAGACCATGACGATAGAAATATGATGTGCTAATTCGGACCATACGCCGTTTCAGACTCGTTCTTAAATCTTCAAATACCTCTCTACAGCATTGTTATATATGAGAAATGCATTGATGCATACTAAGCCCATATCTTCGTCTGCGTGAATTTAATATATCGTAGATCGCAAATTGAAATCCGAAAAGTCAGAAATATCTGAAATAAGTTGTAGAATAATTTGAAAATTCGGAAACAAATCTCAAAAATCCCCTTACGAATTATTAAAACCATCCCTGAACCCCACAGGTGAAAACAAATACTTGAAAATTAAAACAAGACTGTCGTCGCCTGGATTCGAACGTAGGCATCTTTGTTATCTAGGATTAAAATTAAAATATATAAAAAACGCTTTAAAATATTTTTTGAAATTTGGTAATCAATATGCTCTTTAAGAAAGTAATATTGTGACCTAAACTAACGTTTGAAAAATTTAAGCAATGGCGCGCTATCAGGGTTAGTGAAAACTTTTTTCCCTTATTTTTACCGCCACTGGAACAAATATTTTTTTATTTTTTATTTATTTTTAAATTCTCTGTTCATTTTTAGTAAAACAAGTAATAACCTTTTATTGAGCTAAAATTAACGGTATTGTAGAAATTTGCTTCTTAACAAAAGTCTGCATTTCTAATCTAGTAGGCAAGTGTCAAATTTTAAATAGTTCGTGTATTTGGCAAAATATTGGTAGATCAAATTTGAGAAAGACATTTTTAATTTATGGCAAAATTTGAATTTTGGGTTAAAACATTTAACACCAGTATCTCTGTAACTAAGCTCTCTAAGGGTTCATGTTCCTATATCAAAATTCAGAGCTCTCTGGGTTAGAGAGTTGTCAGTAGAATATATACTAACACCCTGTATAACATGATGTAGTAAAATCAGATACTAAATTATGGATTATTCTCTAGTTTATTATTGTCATATTTAAAATTAATTTTTATCATAAGCATAAGTTATGTTTCTTATTGTACTAAAAAATTCTTAATAAAAAATTGGATGCGGAGTTTTGAATGTAACAATCGGGTTTACCTAATCATAAATATGTTTTTACTTTAATATTATAGTAGGTGGTTGTAGCCAATATAAAAATACTTGTTAGCTCTTCTCTATTTTCATTTCACTTCTGCAAAAAAATTTGATTTTATCCCGATTAAAATATGCAAATTACATAAAAATTCCATGACCCAGCTGAAAATGGGCAAAATTTGTAATAGAGGGCTGCCATCAGACGTTTCGAAAGCTTTTTTGTTCGTTCGTTTCTATTGTTGGGTCCCTAACGCGTTAAAAAATGACGGTGTGATATATTTGGAGGGAAGTCGCCTTTTCAGATTCAACGGACCCTTAGAATGCACATGTAGAGCAGCCTTTATTAGAAGAAAATTCCATTTAGGAGCAAATAACGGAAAATTTAAAACTCAGGTTCCTGTCACAGTATGTTACACGTCAATAATTCATCCCTTAAAGCGAGACTAAAGAGCTATTATGCTAACTAAATCGGATAGATATTTTCGGAGTGTTTCCAATAAGGAGGTGTCAGATTTGTCATTACGAAAAAGACCAAATTTATGAACTTTTAATAAATAATAATTACAGTTAATCATTTAATAATGTAAATAAAACAATCTGGACATAAAAAAGACGTAATGTTGATTCTTAATCTGTGTTCGAATATTTTCCATTTTCGGATAACGAATTCAAAGTGAGTATGTATCATACAGGGTGTTTCATTAGTAATTGTTCATATAAAAAGAGATATATTTCCAATGCCATTTTTTGTGGATAACTGGGATGGTTAAATGTCTGAAAATGGAATTTAACATCAAAAATCTGATAGTTTGAGGAAAATATTCTCAAAAAGAAATGTATGTAAGCAATTTATTAAAAAGATTGAATTTAAATGAAATTTAAAGGAGTTAAAAAGGAGCAAGAAAGGAATATTTTGGAAAGAAGCAATGATAGAAGGAAGCAAGGAAAAGATAGTTATGCATACTTTAGGAATGGTGCAACAGCAGAAAGAAGAAGAGACAAAAGGAAGCAGAGCAAGAAGGCAAAGGGGAGGTAAACATTTAGGTCGACTAATTTAGGAAAGGTGCAGAAGAAAGAAGACGAAAAGACAAAAGTATGGAAGACAAAGAAGATTTTTGTTATATTTTATTAATTTTTTTATCTCGAGAAGAATATTATTAAAAAAATTTAGAAATTGAACACGTGCCAAGTAGGTAGTTATAAATACAGGGTGGCCAGATACATTGTTAGAAACTGCGTCAACATTTTAGACAAACGCTCGGACCCATCAATTTTTAATTAAGGGCGGACATTTTCTATCATATCTTCAACTGTCATTCCCCTCCCCTCCGACACTCTAACCAATACAATTTAAATAGGGAAAGTAACATAGCATGAAACATCATTGAAAAGGTAATTTTTGGACAATTCAATAATAGGACTTCTCATTACTTTACTTTTAATTTTGATTTTAGCGCCCTCTAGCGGAGTAAATAACAGTTACCTTTCGTAAAGTATGGCACTTCATTTTATTAATTTAATATCTAGTAAGATTTTTTAATTATTTAAGTTCGTTTCATTCTAATATGTTTTGTAATATTGTGCATTAAATTATTAATGAAATTATCTTTTAAATGAAGTGTCAAACTTTTCAATACATTCAATTTTTCCCAGTGTGTTTATGTAGCCTTACTTACCTAATTTTCTTTCTCTTGTATCATATAGTGGACTTTTACTTTACAAAAATTGTGATCATGCGTATGGTAGAGATATATATTTACAGTTTAGTGGATGATTTAGAACTTTTGTACACATTGTATACCTTCGGTAATATTTTATTTACGAGGAAAGAAAACGAGCCAAAAAAAAATTCCTAGAGGAAAACCTCTCGGTAATAAAACTTCCGAAAAGTCCGAAAATAGGTAGTAAACAGGAGTTAGAGCGCATAAAGGTATACTTAATTATAGCCTAATACACTACTTCTTGACTTTTACTACTCTCATGGACGAATTGTAATAAACACAAATATATCAGCTAGATCGGAAATATTTTCACTATGTCAATGAAAAATAAAATACATACATTTACATTTTCTTAAACTGAGTATATTTCCTTTCTTAAACATTCTTTGTTCCATCCATTTTTAGCTTTTAGAATTTCATTAAATCTGTTTAAGGATCTAGTTTAAATTCGGGCTGTATCTCACGCAGCTTGTGGCATTAAAGTAACATCGAACATCCATTAAGGATATAATTATGGGCGTATACAGGTGGGAAATTTTCCAATATAAAGTCATAAAAAAATTATTGGGAAAAGTACAAGAAATTACGTAAAATGTTTTCGATTCATTGTAGAAAATTTGTCATAT
This sequence comes from Psylliodes chrysocephalus, assembly GCA_927349885.1. NCBI lineage: Eukaryota > Metazoa > Arthropoda > Insecta > Coleoptera > Chrysomelidae > Psylliodes > Psylliodes chrysocephalus. The sequence goes on along the minus strand of OV651826.1, from coordinate 27,088,785 downwards.
AATAATTTAAAAACAACAAAATTATTGAATACCCATTGTATCATTTAACAAATTTGTTGAGATTTTCCGATAGCTGTTCATTGTCAGAAATATTTTCAATAGCTGTATATATTTTTAGACCATCAGCATACATCAAATAATCAACTTTTATAATTTCGTTTATAAAAGTATTAAATAACAGCGGTACCAAATTTGAACCTTGTAGTATACCAAGTGTGGCGTGCTATTTTCTAGACTACATGAATCTATTTAATTAAACTTAGTGTGTTCTTTGAGAGAGTTGCGATCGAAAAAGAGTAATTATCATGTACATTCAAGAAAAGCTTTAAACTTGGAAAATTACATTTGTTTGAAATAAAGCAGAGTTTGCTTCAAATAATATTTCTCGATACAATAAGAAAATAAATGTTGAGTGAAGTATAGGCATAATCTTGTATTTTAACAGTTATAATAATTAATCGGAGAATAAATTATTTCATTCGAGTATAGAATTGTGAATTAATCCAAGAAAGCTCTTACGTTTATTATTCAATGTTTAAAAGGATTCGATTCAAAGCATTTAAATTTCAGAACAAGAATTAAACAATTCGAATCAAAAACCTATGTACTTTACAAAATATTAGCTAGTACAAATTTACTGCACGGTGTTGCCAGCTGAAACTTATTTTAAAATGCAACCCCTGCACTGATACGGTAGATATATGACTGGCACATGTTTAGATGTGATACTTATTATTCGGAAGTTAGAGACACAACGCATTTATAGAGAATCTGGCAAATTTTGGCATTAGCACGTGTTCATCCTATTGTCCATTTTCTAACATGTTTGCATCGTATCGTTAGGGTTACGTTTTATTTTTTGTTAGAAATTCTTTGTGATTCAATTAACAAGTGTATGCATAAATTAAATTCAAATGGAACATTTGTTAAATGAATGAGGCCTCAGCGACCTGATACCAATATTTAAATGTAAGTATATTTAGTTCACTTCTTGTTAGGTATTATTATATATAAGTAAATTTATAATCATAGGAACACGAAACAAACTGGAATAGAAGTAAAAAAAATGTATGATGCTGGATGACGACTTTTTGGAAAGACGACTTCTGCCTTGCTAAGACAACAGGCCGGCCGTATCTACGAAAATTCTGATTTCAAGATTCTTACAAATTTAATAAGCTTACATTTTATTTTATTATAACACAAAATAATAAAGGCCTATTTGCACTAGAAAATATTTACTATAATTACAAGAAAAGGTAAGTAAAATATGCAAAACTTATTTGCGAAGTCTAAAAGGACGTACTTATCTACTTACCCACATTTACTAAAAATATTCTGTAGATACGACCTCTTATCTTAAGTAGAACAAATTTTTATGTTTCACTTAGGTTTTGAAATTATAAAATTATTTTTTTTTAATTATAGGTGGGATACCTCAGAGGACAGAGGAATTTGGTATAATAACTAAAAACAATTTTGAAAAATGTTTTTCGATGGATAGGTACCAGTGAGAACCCTATTAAAAAGCAAGAAGCCTGATCTTATTTCAAGATTATTAATTTCTTCAATGAAACTATCCTATAATTCAACCAAAATCAATATATTTATATCAAAGATCATATTATTATTGTAACAAATTTAGTTGTATTGGATTTAAGAACAAGGTGTTGTTTTAAATATACTTATATAGTACATCTTTTTTTCTGCGTGTATACTATTAGAAAAACCAAATACGCAGAATTTCTGTATCATAATGTTATGATTGTTATAAAGTGCGAAATTATCCTGTTTTTGAAACTTCCAAAAATAAATATTGAATTTATTCTTTACTTTTGACTTGCACTGTATATTCTTTATTGCGGTTAACCACCAAGAAACTAAATAAATGAAAGATTATCTCAACAAAATTGTTCAAAATTGATATATACCTGTATAAATAAATATTCCAGCGTTTATTTTATTATTTTTTGAAAAAAAAAATGATCGATCCTGAATGTATTAAATAAGATGAAGATGAAGGCGCAAAGACCGTAAGAAACAAACCGTAAGTGTAGTAAAATAGGCACAGCGCGTTGGGATATCGGCAGCAGGAGGCTCATCACACTGTCATTATGCCATGGCTATGGCGACGGCTATCGCTTTCATCCGTAGAAGCAAGTAGGATCAGGAATATCAGGAATAGGAAAGGTCTCTCTCATTTATAATTCGGGACGAGTAGGGGCCGTTACCACCACATGCCCACTGATAACTTTACGAGGAGCACCACTTGAAACCACATGTTACACTTTGGATTGCTGCTTTATGCCCAATACATGACATCAAACTAACCCCTTTACCCCACTTACGTCGTCCCTTTTCGCTGCGAACCGTTCACTTTGCATATTACTATTATTCGAAAGTAATTTAATTCTATTAAATTAGTCCGAGAACATTTTATTAATTTATAAAAAGTTGTTCTTGTAAAAGCTAATGAATTTAAAGTGTGATTCACCGTGAATAAATTTCCTTTTAAATCCAAGATAGCTGTGGAATTTTGACGAATTTCCTTGTTTATAATAATTAGTTTTCATACTAATTAATATTTTGATGTGTCATGTAAGTTTTATAATTTGAAACAACGTTGTCAAGTTGTCTTGTACAAAAACATCTCGGTACTAGAGAAATTTATATCAATGCATTATAAACATAAATGTCATTAGATTGATTGCAAAAATCTTGTCTTTTCTCTATAGTATCTCTATAGTCTATCTAGTCTCTGTAGACTAACGTTTGTTGATCATGGATTTTTATTATATACAATTAAAGATATTCCTACCTGAAAAAGATCTTCAAGCCTATATAATTATTATAGCTTCTTTATCAAAGTCTGGCTGATCATTTTTATAATGTAAATAAATTTTATTTATGTAATTTTTCGTTATTTAACTGTTAATTATTCGAGAAATTGCTTTTAAGAAGCCTGAATAAGGTTTCTAGAAAGAAAAAAATTGTTCAGTTATATTTTTTGGTATCTTAAAAGCCTTTTTTTCCCGATTCAATATCCAACTACAAATATTTAAAATTAAAATGAAATCAATATATGCTGGCAATCCACAAGGAAGTGTTCTTGGGGCAGTATTATATTTATTATACACAAATAATATTGCAGAGATACAAAATATAAAATAAGCCATATTGGCTGATGATACTACCATAGAATCAATTATAGAAGAGCTGATCTTCAAAATGGAATCAATATCATATAAACCTGGTTTACACAGTGTCGTGCACAGGAATCGGCGAAGAATAAATAATAATATAATACTCTCCCTAATTCACCCCCTTACGAGTGAATTTCAACCCCTGAAGGTGACTGAGCGACTTGTGTAAGGGAAAGGACTACTATTATTATTATTATTATTATTATTATTATTATTATTATTATTATTATTATTATTATTATTATTTGCCGTGGCGCTCCGGGGCCTCTTAAAGATGATTGATGGCGCCATTTGACTTACAGATGAGGAAAACCCGGAAAACACCACTCACCATCATCGAAAACGGTAACGCATGGCGATTTTTATAATCAAATCCTATAGAGAACCATTTAAATAAATTCACATGGTCTTTTGTAGGATTAGAAGCCCGGTGTCTTTCTACCTACGCTACTGCTAACTTAATTTTGCCAATAGGAGAATAGATTGTATACCAATAAACTTAAACAACAAAATTGACAACAGAGAGTGAGCATATTAGATAGCAGAATTATGGTATTTGTATACCAAATATAAAAACAGCAAAATACTTGGGTTTATACCTGCTAAACTAAAATGGAAGAAATCCCAAAAATTTCCGAAGGGGAGGGGGGGGGCAAGTATTATCGGCAGGTTTAAAATGTCACAGGCTATATTCGAAAGCCATGGAGAAAAAAGCCAAAATTACAAATGCGGGAGCGCAGACACCCCCTTTGGCGGCGCTCATGGAAGGAACTTGTAAAAATGAAAATTGAACGAAAAAAACAAAAATATGTTTTAGTTGATAAAAAGGCACTCTTCTCTCAAAACAAATACAACTGAAGGATGCAGACTCTACCGCATTCTAGCAAAAGATCCAATAAACCCTGTGGGGACTTTAAAAACCCAAACAGGGAATACACTAAAACTGGAATGGAAACATTAGAACTACTTCTTAAAACTCATTTTCCTGATTGAACAAACTCGAATGCAGCAAACCAAACCCACACGAACTGGAACTACTAAAAGATAGTCTCCAGCCAACAGTGGGAAACTGCTAAACGGGTAGTCACAACACAGAAAGTAACATGGGCAATACGCACCTTCAATCCATACAAATCACCGGGACCAGATGGGCTACTGCCTGTGCTTCTGCAACGGGCAATAGAAACGCTGGCCCCGCATATGTAGGCTCTACAGGGCAAGTTTGGTGCATAAACATGTACCAAATACCTGGAAACAAAGCAGAGTTGTTTTTATACCTAAACCAACGTATGCCGTGACAAAGGCCTATAGACCAATAACTCTGACGTCATTTCTATTGAAAGGATTGGAAAAATTGATTGATCAGCATGTCTGGCAAACCACTCTGATAGAGAGGCCATTTCATACAAAGCATGCCTATCAATCAGGAAAATCCTGTGAATCTGCTCTGCATCATCTCGTAACTAAGATAGAGGGGGGACTCAGTAGCCAAGAAATAGTCCTAGGAGCATTTCTTGACATAGAAGGAACTTTTGATAATACCTCCCTTAAATCAATGGTAGCTGCCGATCGCAAACATGGAGTAGAAGACACCATCTGCTGGTGGATAACTAACAAGGGAACAGGCTCTGGCGTACATAGAGTTAAACCCAAATGCGACATCATCGTCTCACTGGGAAAACATACCACTATATTTCAGGCTGAAATACATGCAATCGAATTGTGTGTACGAGAGAATTTAAGAGGGAAGTACAAAAAACAAACCATCCTAATTCTCTCAGATAGCCAAGCAGCCTTAAAGGCTCTTGATTCAAACATAATCAAGACCAAGCTTGTCTGGAACTGCCTTGGAATACTAAATGATCTGGCAACCCACAACAAGGTAAAACGTGGTAAAGCGTGGGTACCAGGGCTTAAAGGTATCCAAGGAAATGAAAAGGTTGATGAACTCGTCAAAGAGGGATCAGATCTACCATTCACAGGATCCGAACCTGTATTTGGGATAAGCAAGGCCTCTGCTCGACAGGCAGTGAACAGGTGGATAACCACAAAACACCAAATTTACTAGCAACAGATAAGAGGGCACAGAATTAGTAAGCTCATGCTCACGCAAGGCCTCAGATATCCACCATTGTGGGATTACTAACGGGGCACTACTTGCTGAAACACCTTCATGTGATGGGATTACACAATGATCCCACTAACTAACTAACTAACTAACCAAACACACAGGACTATTACAAAGACAGTACCTGAATACGGGGAAAGCAGGGAAATACAATAGACCCAAGACGCCGTAGGGCCAAACCTAACCCTACCTACTTATAACTGACAAAGATAAAGATACAAACAAGTTCTAAAGCCAGGCATGGACAACAAATATGGGGTGTACCAGAAAAAGCAATTACAATTGCCTAGAAATAGTTCAAAACCGAATTCTCAGGAACACAGTTAATGTTCCTTGGTATGTTCGGAATGAAGACCTGCACCGAAACTTAAAGTTAAATCCATTCCAGAAAAAAAATAAGAAAATTTCCAAGACATATGAATAGAGGCATTACAAACACATTAAAGTACTTCAACTTTTAGACAATCAGGACCTAGTACGAAGACTTTTAAAAGAATCGAACCATTTGAGCTTGTGAGTTAGTGGCTGTGAGTCAGAATATAGAAGTGGGCAGAATATGTTAGTAACTAATATTGAACACAGGTGAAATCTAAAGTTAAAATAGGTAGTAAATTAGTTTAAAGATTCGGTGTATTCTGAGATATTAAAATCAATTTTCAAATTAGTACTGATTTCTTATTGAATTGTAATAAATAGGTACACAAAAGAAACTAAAAAGATTTTAGATTCATAAATTGTATGTGGTTTTGGTGGCCTTGTCTTATATCATATACATATACCTTTTTTTTTGATTGGTTAAAACGGAAAACAACGTGGCAACGTTGGCGGGGCTGTTTTCAGATAAGAATAACTGACAGTGTCATTATTACTATACATGTATAGGTATTTAAATTATTATTGAAAGTGCTCTGCAAAATAACATCCGATGCAAATTATTTCATCGGATACGAGGTATTTTCAAATTAACTTGGGCCAAAATTTATAATGGACTTACGTTGTCTGTATTTCAAAAGTCATGAATTGTTATTTCTGTGAACAAAAGCAACCCTTATAATCCAAAACTTATCTGTTGCTGCATTATGCAAACTCTACTACAGGGCTAGTTCTCTTCTATATATTTATGATTAGAGACGAGGTGAAAATAAGATGCTTATAATCATTTTCTCTACTGTTTATCTTTCATTAAAGCCCTATTTCTTATCCAAACAATAACTAGTTAATATCTAAGAGTCGAACGAGATTGATCTTCTCTCTACTTTGCTTTGCTCTGACATTTAATGATAAACTCACAATATTTAATCGCTAATATCTTTTGTCGTATGTTTGCAAACATAATAATATATCGAAATAAAATAATGGTTAAATAATGATGTTAATACCAACATAAAAAATTGAAAAATAATATGGGTTAGACATCGTAATTTGCTAAACAATTATATATGTAAACTATTAGATGCATTTTTCTTAAATAATTTTGTATATTGAAACAAATCAAAGATTAAAATACTTATGTTTTTGTTGCTTTTAAATTATTTGCAATTTTGATAATCTAAGCGTTTGAGTGAAAGCGTTTCATTTAAATCGTGATTTACTCAATACGTGGGTCTCATATAATAATTCATATATTAAAATTCCGCGTTTTGTTAGGAAGCAAATGTGCACTGTTATGGAATAACGTGTTTTATTACAGTTTGTAACACTTTGCACCCCAGCACGGCAGCAGAGAAGTATACGAATGAAATTTAACAGTAGAAGCTGCGAGGCAATAGCAAACAGATGTCATATTCGAATATTTGAACTCGGGTGGCATTGCCTTAGGTAAGGGGGTAAATAAAAATGTTTAACTCCCCATATTCATTTTTAACTTTGACATTCAACAATTTTAAAAGACATTAGTTATAGAAAGACTAAAATTAGTCAAAACGTTACTATATTTATAAATATTCGAATAAATAATGTCACCACTTTTCCAGAGATGTTAGTTTTTGTATTCTAAATGAGAAACTCAATATATTTATATTTTAAACAACTGACTAAAAGTCCAAAACTTTGTACATCAGAAACTCTGCTGATAACTCAAGGATTCAATAATTCACTGGCTAGATGGACGTAAAATAAGGACCAAAGTTTAGTACAAGAAAAACTAGTTGGAAAAGGTAAACAAAACAGAATGGGGTATTAAAAGTCAGAAAAATATTTAAACGTCATAGTTATAAACAGCCTTTTAACCTGGGGATTAAAATTAACTAAAATGTTACAGAATAGACCCCTATATCGATTCAATATTTATTAATATTGTTACTAGAACCGATGACTAATACTTTAATTGTATAAAATGTTATATTTTCCCTTCGAATGTCTTTTGAACAATGCCAAATTCTGGTAATTACTACCTATGCAAATCTAAACCATAACAAGCTTTAACACACGCAACAGGAATCCACTCCTATTAAAACTCGTGGAAAAAACACATTTTTTGGAAGAAAACTTCTGAAAAGGTATACCTCAGGCGTATGGCGTATAGAGTAAGTAAAGCTTGTAAGGATTTACGAGGAGTTTACAGCTTTTATGGAATTGTAGGAATTGCTATGTACCTAATTGCTGGGGAATTACAGAAATTACTAAGGAATTGCCGGAAAATTGTGGGAATAGACAAGGAATGGCGGAAATTGCCGAGGAAATGCCGTAAAATTGCTCGAATTGCCGAAGAATTGCTGAGAAAATGTGAAAAAATTGCAGAGGAATGGTCGAAGAATGGAAAAATAACTTTAAAGAAATTGGATAGTAAAAATGTACCTATTAGGTGTACAAGTATGTTTACTAAATAAACATATTTTGCTTAGAAAATTAAATTAAATTAAATTAAATTGATTCATTTTTATAAAGTAAAATAATACAAAAACGATTTATTCTTTAAAAATTTTACGCACGCCCTTGTGTTATCTTCATCGTCTAACGGTTGTACACCTAATATTGCGATGCAAAACATATAAATGACACGAATTACCATCCCCGTTACAACTTCCACGCATAAAAAGTGCCACTGAGTGGAACATTCGCGTTTCACTTTATTTTGTGTCATCATTGATGTTGTTTTTTGTTTTATGGCAAATTCGTGTTTATTTTAAAACTTTTGTAGTTTTAAAGAAGAGGTCAATTAAACTTTAAAAACGAGTATTCCTACATTTTACATTACAATTTCAATCTAATACTTACTGTCGTATCTATTAGATACAATATCCAATTAAAATTAGCAAATCTATAAGAAAATAGTTAACATAATTGTAGCAAACTTTATCTATAATATCTTGCTATTAAAAAACTGAGGGGATGCTGTCACGGAGAGGCGATGAAAGTGGAGGCAGATTTTTTTGTTATATTATTGCCTCGATTAAAATAAAAATTCAAGCATTTTTCACATTTGTTTTAAACAACGGGGTGTATACAGGGTCCACACAGTATAGCTCAAATACTTCAGTCTTCCACATTCCATATTCAAAGTTATTTTTAGTATCATTGATCCTTATACAAAGTGCCAATGCGATTAATTTTTTTTAAATAAAATTAAAATTAACCACATCGTAACCTCAACATTGCATGCGGTATGCGATAAATGTGATACAATCACTTAAAAATTGGTTGAATACATTAAGGTGTCAACAGGTTAACATGACTATATATTTTTCTGCTCGTGTTGTATACAGTAGCCCATATCGGCGCCTTTTAAATGTCTGTGGAAGTGAACGGCGGTACCCCTCAGGGGGTAATAAAACGCCCACTGCTGCGTTACCAGCTCTGTTTATTTTAAATAAAATATAGAAACTTTTAATGATCTTTTTTTTCTTTGTTAATATAAGGATAATTTTAAATTTGAAATGTATAGTTGAAAATTTGTTGAACTAAAATAATGGAAAAAATTATGAAAAAAGGCAGTATTGCCGAATGTTAATTAACTTTATTGGAGCTAATTTTGAAATATTTAGAGAATTAACATGAAAAACGCGAGCATTGTTTTATTGTTACTTTCATGCATGAAATAACAAATAAATTCAATAAGAAAATTCAAACGGATGTTGTTGTTTACGAGATTTCACAAAGTCATCTTTGTTGTTATACACCGTGATACTTTATTAAATAAATTGAAAATCTGTTGCGGTTGGTCAAGCACTTATACTTTTTTGCTATTAAAAAAAATCTTAGTCAATGCTTAGTTTAGCTGATAACAAATTATGGAAGTAAAATAATAATTGCAAATTCTTGAAAACTAGCTTTCAGTTAATAGAGCAATTTAAACTTCCATGTTTTATTTTTTAATTTAATATCATCCTAAAATTATTTATTTTAAGAAACAATACGTAGAGTCAAAGGTAATTATAAATATTTGCAAGCACTTGTCCGAAATTAGATTCCTTACAAAATAAATAACATGTGCTTGCTAAGCGTTAATTGTATGTAACATACGAGTACTGTATGGAAAGCAATGGTTATTCAGGACCGTCTCTCACAAATTTAAAATTATAGGTACTGTTTTAAATCTAATTCGATATGCATATATCTAATCTGCAACTTCTGGAGTCTCCAAGGAAACATTTATTTGAATCTAATATTAATTTCCTATTACTGAGGCCTCCAAATATTTTTACATGAGTAGGGATAAGAAGCAAAGGGTCCTAATATTTTTAGGGACAGGCTTAAGGGATAAAGGGACTAAATATTTTTATATGAACAAACTTAAGAGGTAAACCGACCAAAAATTTTCACATGGACCTGCTCAATGGATAAAGGGACCAAATATTATTACATAAATTGTTGATATTCGAATAATTTGCAAATCCAGATCAAAGGGCGACATGGAATAGTTCTTAAAAAACCAGGGCTAGCAAAGTGAAGATCTTCAATACTTCACAAACCTGAAAAATCGACGTCTCAACACTCGTCTTTCGTTCAAAATTAAATCGTTTCTCGTTTCTTTTATTGTATGAGTTTGTTCTTGGGGGCCACGGTCTTGATAAAGTGAGAACCGAGATGGAAACCATAAAATTGTTGTTAGGATTGGCTTCATTAAATACAAGAAAGTTCAAGTAAAGCTAATTGAAATTTGTTTAAATCAGGTATATCAATGATTTTATTAACGTAAGAATGACAATTACAAGCAATAAGTGCTGGTAATAAAATAATAAACCACGACTAAGACTTTCATCAGTTTCGCAACTTATTTTATGAGAAGCGAAGCATTTTTCGTAAATATTATTTTATGGAAAATATACTTTTTCTGCTTATATCAGTTGTTTATTTAGTATTTACACATTGTAAACTTCAATTAAGACGGTTCTGGAGGAAGTCTTAACTAGAACACTTAAATAACTCGTGATAAATCACTTAATCGGCCGTCCAACTCACGCGATCTGTTCGATAAGAAAGTCTTTTGCATCGGCGTCCACATGACATGCTTCTCGTAGCAATTTTATTAAACCAGTTAAACTATTAAATCAGATATAATACTTGATTTCCTAAATATTGCTACTTTTAATTTTAATTTAAATTTTTTTTCGAATGAAATCTCATTTCTGAGATTAAATATGCTTGTCTTATAATTAAAAATTCTTGTATATTTTTAGCAGAAATTGGGCATTTTCACATAATTAAAAACAAAAATGTTTTCATTATGTTGGTTAGAGTAAGTAGCAGATATTACAGGTCAGCTCGTTACACATTTATAGGATTAGGAATATAACATAACCAGCATGAGAACTGTGTCCGGGACCTTCACTTCTGACCTCTCTCATAGCTCTTTCAGCATCAACGTGTAATGCCGCTTCTACAGGGTGTCCTAAAGAAACGGAATTAAAATTGATGTACCTACATTCTGGAGATTAAATTTAGTTCTTGTGGATATTATGAAACAGCTAGTCTAGCAAATTTATCAATATATTATACCTAACTAATTTGATAGAATATTGGTGAAAAAGCTCTAGATCTAGATGGAAAAATGCTTATTTTTTATAAATATAATATATCACATGACTCAGTAAATTATATTTAAAAGTCACTTAGTAAATTTGTGTAGACCCAATCCCAATACAACACTTTTCTATAATTGGAATGCATAGAAATCTCATTGTAAAGATTTGGACAAAAGTACTCGCTCAGCTGTTGATTACTTAAATTTTTCTGACCTTCGGTCTCAATGTAAAAATTTATCAACACTAAATTATTAAAATTATATTTCTGGTATAGATCTGAAGGTTTGTGAAAATACAAAATACTTCTGGAACCACATTAATTCTTTGAAACAAGACTATGGTATTCCCAATAGAATGTATTATAATGGTACAATTGCTGATAATGGAAAAGACATCAGTAATTTGTTTGCTACGCATTTCTTCAGTGTTTATAAAAAAGATATTGTAGATGAGCCAAACCTTCAATATAATGCTTTTAATCAGCCTGATATTCCCTTTATACAGTTTATGATGGTATTAACTCCCTAAAAGATAAATTGAGTTATAGACCAGATGGAATCCCTGCTTATTTTTTGAAAAAAATGTAAATTCACTCTTTCCAAACCACTACATTTTTTATTTAATTCCTCTTTGGAATTCAACAGTTTCCTGCAAATGGCGTGATAGTTTCATTACCCCCATATTTAAAAATGGCCAGAAAGATGACATAGTTAACTATCGCCCTGTAGTTTTACTTTCTGCAATACCTAAATTATTAGAATTATTGTTATATAAACCTTTGTCATGGCATTGCAAAAACATTATGATTGAACAACAGCATGGGTTTATGGGAGGTAAGTCAGGTTTACTCAATTTACACTGACTTCTCGAAGGCATTTGACACGGTGAACCATGATTTGCTTTTAAGGAAACTAGTGAAATTCGGGTTTCCAAACTACTTAGTGAACTGGTTGGAAAGTTACCTGCAATCCAGGGTTCAATATGTCAAAGTTAAAAGTTTTACTTCGATTCCAATAAATGTAAGTTCAGTTGTCCCCCAGGGATCTCATTTGGGACCATTACTATTTAATATATTTATTAACGATGTGGTTTCAGGATTTAAATATTGTTAGTTCCTTCTATTCGCCGATGACCTTAAATTATTCATGGAAATCTTAAACTTACCTGACTGTTTGAAGTTACAGGATGATTTAAACTATTTTATTAATTGGGCTTTAAATAATGCCATGTCTTTAAATCCACGTAAATATTTTTCAATCACCTTCACAAGATCAAAAAACCCTATAAATTTTCTTTTATAATATCAATACTACTGTTTTGGAGAAATCAAGGATCTAGGTGTAATCTTCGATAGGTCTTTGACATTTGTCCCACACATGAGATCCATCATTAGTAGAGCTCTGAAAATATTGGGATTTGTGACCAGGAACTCTAGGGAATTCTCTGTGCCTACATTCCGAACCCTTTACTTAACACTAGTGCGCAGCATCCTCTTATATGCTTTACCAGTCTGGTCACCTCATTACCGGACTCATATTTTAAATTTAGAAGCAGTTCAAAATAGGTGTCTAAGAACTTGTCAGTGGAGGTTACATATTCCTTATCTTTCTAAGAGGAAGCTTAATAACCATCTAAACTTATTGTCAGTTGATAAAACGTTAATTAGTAATGATCTTTTATTTCTTCATAACCTCCTGGAAGGGGAATGTAGCTTGTCCGGATATGTTGGAGCTAATAAACTTTAGATTAAACAACATAGATATTAGAGGGAAACCATTATTTTCAATTAGCTTCCATCATACGAACTACGGACTCAACAGTCGTTTAACCAGATTTCAAAGGCAAGGAAATGAAATTAACAGACACACTGATCTTTTGGGAGTTAGTCGGTTTAGGTTTAAAAATCAGCTGAGGGAGTTTTTTGTGATATTTAAGTTTTTTTTTCTTTTTTTTTGTGATACTTTAGGTTAGGTTTAAAATATCGCTGTTGCTAGGTACACGCTAAAGTGTACGCAAATCAAAAAATTATATACACGCGAAACGTCATATTGCTGTGGTGGGAGGTGTTTGTGTGAATGCGTCTTGTTTGTTTCCATTTACGCCGTGACTAGCACAGTAGTATTTTATAAATAACAAATAATAATAATGCCGTGACAACAAGAAAACGAAGTAACGACTTCACGTAAGGTGGCGGCTTCGCCGCCACAAAAAAATTTCAATCCATTCCTAGCTACGACCGGCGTAAACACCAACGGGCCTGCACACAGCTCACCTACTCTGTCAAGACGTTTCGCGTGTATATAAATTTTTGAATTGCGTACAAGTTAGCGTGTACCTAGATACTGTGTTAAAATATCTACTGATAATAATTATTTTGTAAAAGGAGATTTTCCGTAAATAAATAAAATAAAATAAATAATTTACCTAAATACGGTTGTTTTAAATATTGTGAGTATTCATCCCAGTTTACAGTACATTAAAGCTTCTTTTTAAAGCAAATGATTCCAGTATTAACCAAAAAGTTGTATACTGTATACCTACACACTTTATGCAATACTGAAAAAAATACTTGGGACACCGTGTAATCTCGTTTAGTCAATTCTCAAGAGTTCTCGTAAAACGTAATCTTGACTTTGCTGGACCATCTAAGGGTAATGCACTTACTCTTTTTCAAGTTTACACACTCGGTGTTCAAATATTTAGACATCTGGTCACCGACTCGTGAAAATAGAAATATTTTTATGGTGTTCTGCGGTTCACTCTAATCTAATTGCAGCGGTTACGTTCATATCTATCTCCGGCTGATTTTTTCTCTTTTTTTACTCAGGTACGAAATTTATAATATTGATGCGTTATGGTTGATGTATTTACACTTATCTACGTTTTTTGTAATGCGGAGAAAAAGTGATTACCTTTTTGTTTTTGTTAGTAGGTTCTCCGGCTATACGAACCAATATTTTAGTTCTTTCACGTTAGGAATAGTAATTGCTGCAAATCAGTTCCTCATAACACTTATATTTTCTTTAGAATTTTTAAATACAGTATGATCAAAAAGTATGATAGGTGATCCAATGTAGATTGGTATTTTCGACACAATAAATTTCAGAATTGATGTACCTACATATTTATTAAATATTACTAAGGAAAAAAATGAAGGTGAAACTAAAATTGTTTTTTAAAAAGGAGATTTACCCACTTCATCCAATATTCTTGGTAATTATGAAAGTGGAGGCCTTAAGAGGCCAAATTAGGACAGAAAGGCACTTAAGGGATTAGAAGATGACCGGACTGGTAGAAAATGGCTCGCACGACAAAACTAATTATTTTACTAAATAAATAATTATACTGTAATTTTTTTGACTTCATTTAACATTATAAAATTCAGAAAAATTGTGGACAACGTAATCTCCTTATCTTTAAAAATAAGTATAGTTGATAATTATGTTAATAGAATTAGGCCAAGCGCTGATACAAAGTATAAGTACAGTGATAGTGACAGTACAGTGATAATTTTTGTTTATTCCACACCTTATTTTGACTGTTCATAATTTGCCCAGATCGTTACTTTTGTAGATGAGTAGATAAACATTTTTAAGCGTTATTTTGTTAGTCATGGTATTCCAACACGTCATATAAAATGTCAAACGGTTTAAGTGCAACGTTAAAAAAATTCATTTAAATTTTTATCTTATACACCTTGTAACTATTTTAGGGTGCACTTTTGTATATGAGTAAGTACGGTTTAATCGGCCTATTTTTGTCCCAAGAATACGTGGTATAATTTATGACCAATCTTTTTGAAACACCCTGTATATCAACCACCCTTATCTCCCTATTTTTATTTATTTATTTATTTATTTATTTATTTATTCTCTTATGGAGCTTGATTTTCACTAAACATTTCATGTTGATATCGCTTTTACTTTTTGATTTCTCTTTTTTATTTATTTCAACCCCCTTGACCCTCATTTTATTTAGATTTTTTTTTAAATCGATAGACCTTGTCATCTTATAGAGCTTGATTTTTGCCAAAAATTTAAAGTTGATATCATATAGTTCGTTTTTGAGTTTTTTTAATATTTCAACTCCCTTTATCTGCCCCATTTTTATTCAGATATTTTTTATCTCCTTTTATCTCCCTATTTTTTTCTAAAAATTTCATGTTGATATCGCTTTTCTTTTTTTTTAATCTTAACTCCTCTTAAATCTTCCATTTTTAATCAGTTTTTTCTCAAAATCAAAGGGTTTCATTCCAAAGCTTGATTTTTACTAAAAAATTCAAGTTTCGTTTTTGAATTAGAATTTTTAATATTTCAACCCTCCTTAACCCCCCATTTTTATTCAGATTTTTTCAAAATCAGTATGCTTCGTCCCCTTATAGAACTTGATTTTTCCTGAAATGTTTATTTTTGACTTCTCGTGGGGACAAAAAACGTGACATCGGATAGTAAACCTACAATACTCTTTCTTCACAGACTTGTTCGTTAAAAGAGAACTAAAAAACTAAGGACTAAATGCGGAGAAAGAAATTTTTTTCAAGGTCTGTATAGTGAAACTTCAAATTAACTTTTACTTGCATTTAACTGAACACAATTTTTTTATATTTTTTGTGATGGTTAAGAACTAATAATCACGATAGGTCGTAATAAGAAAAAAATGTTTTTACTTAAAGTGACTGTCTAAACAATTAATAAAAATTGATCATTCAACGATTTGCATAAAATGTGATTTGTTTATCAATAAAAATGACATAGTTTAGTAATTAATTCAAATTTAAAGCAATCCGAGTGATACACTGACACTATAATGACCGGTTGTTGTTTTTAAAAAAGATATTAATGGTTTTTTATGTAAATTGATTACTACCTATATGACGAGTTATTAAAGAGAATTAGTAGGTATCTATAAATGAAATTGAAATAATATTCTTATTTTTCCAGTATGGCTTATCTATTAAAAAAAAAATTGTATAATGTATATTTATATAAATACAGGGTGATCTAGAAATAAGTTAACCACATGGGAACTCATCAAATTCAACAACTTTTATCAAATACATATTTTCGAATTTTTTCATATACGCCACTGGTGCATATACGTGTAATTTTTATAATACTAAAGTTTCAAAGTTTGAAATACGTACAAAAAATTTTTTACTAAAAATATTCATTGTTTTAGAGATTTTTATATCGGTTGGCAGGACATTAAAAAGTCGAAAGCCTTGAAAATAAAGACCCTATAAAAAGTTTTACTTACAAATTCAATATTCTAGAAATTAACCATTTTCATCATATATTGTGTAAAATCGAAATTTCAGTTACATTATACAAATTTACAAATACTCGATCATCTTTGCTATGCGTGGAAAATTTAATTGTCATAAAATACCTAAAAGAAAAGTGAATTTGTTTGATAATTTTTTCAATGTTTATAAAATACCACAATTACCTCATTATAATAAAAGTAACATTGAATTTATTTTTTATTTTTTCAAGAATTATATGAAATTAGCATATTTTCCTTTACGACATTACTTTCAAATCCTGGCCTATAATAGAATTTCCTCCCTTTCTTTTACAAATGCTTTGTATCGACAAGCAATTAGACCGTTGAAATTGGTTTAGACCCGGAATATTGTAAGTAACGTCAGGTAGTAAGGATTTACTGGCATAAAATCGAAGAAAAAATGTAGAAAATGTGCTCCATAGGCCTGCGAATGAGCCTTTTTGTAATTTTCCTTCGAAATAATTTCGTGCTAAGCATTTTAAGGTAAGAGGGTTCTGCCAGGGTCGACCTTTTTCTTTCAAGTTTTTGATAAAATTTCTATGCCACCGAAAAAATGATGTCGCCTCAAAATTTTCAAAAATATAGAAGATTTTTCAGATTGCTCAATTTTTTTGTCGTTTTTAGTTCCATGGAAGTCCTTATTAAATAGTTTGTTGATGCAGGAGTTTTACATGAGTGCAGGGCCGCCGAGAGCCAGACCGGGCCCCAGGACAATTCTCCAGATCGGGCCTCGCGACAATTTTATAAAACATTAAATAACAAATACATTTTAGAGATAGAGTCACTCATAGACCGTCAGATAGTGACCGATTTAGGTACCCCAAACAAACGTTTTAAAATTAAATTTTAAGTAATGACGCTGAATAGGTATAAAATAACAGAAATTTATCATAAAACAGATGAAAAAGCCAGATAGAACAAAACTAGTCCAAAAATATTTTGTATTTTGAAATATCTCCAAAAGTGTTTATTTTACGGAAAACAAACGTTTTAAAATTAAATTTTTAAGTAATGGCGCTAAATAGGTTTAAAATAACAGAAATTTATTATAAATTAGATGAAAAAGCTATAGACCAAAACTAGTCAAAAAACATTTTGTATTTCGAAAAATCTCAAAAAGTGTTTATTTTACGGAAAACAAACGTTTTAAAATTAAATTTTTAAGTAATGACGCTAAATAGGTTTAAAATAATAGAAATTTATTATAAAATAGATGAAAAAGCTAGATAGACCAGAACTATTCCAAAAATATTTTGTATTTCGAAAAATTTCAAAAAGTGTTTATTTTGCCGAAAATAAACGTTAAAATTTGAAACTACAATTAATTACGCTAAGTAGGATAAAAATAACAGAAATTTATTATAAAATTAGATGAAAAAGCTAGATAGACCAGAACTATTCCAAAAATATTTTGTACTTCGAAAAATCTCAAAAAGTGTTTATTTTGCCGAAAATAAACGTTAAAATTTTAAACTTCAATTAATTACGCTAAATAGGTTAAAAATAACAGAAATTTATTATGAAACAGATGAAAAAGCCAGATAGACCAAAACTAATCCAAAAATATTTTGTATTTCGAAAAATCTCAAAAAGTGTTTATTTTGCCGAAAATAAACGTTAAAATTTTAAACTTCAATTAATTACGCTAAGTAGGTTAAAAATAACAGAAATTTATTATAAAACAGATGAAAAAGCCAGATAGACCAAAACTAATCCAAAAATATTTTGTATTCCGAAAAATCTCAAAAAGTGTTTATTTTACGGAAAACAAACGTTTTAAAATTAAATTTTTAAGTAATGACGCTAAATAGATTTAAAATAACAGAAATTTATTCTAAATGAGATGAAAAAGCTAGATAGACCAAAACAAGTCAAAAAATATTTTGTTTTTCGAAAAATCTCAAAAAGTGTTTATTTTACGGAAAACAAACGTTTTAAAATTAAATTTTTAAGTAAGTACGCTAAATAGATTTAAAATAGTTTTTCTCTAATTTAAAAACTATCTGAAGTAGAAAGATGCGGTTTACGGCGTTGAATTTGTCTTTAAGAGACCTACAAGAGGTATATATAAATATTGCAATAATTCAAAATTTTGAAAATCGAAGACACTTAAATGTTCCAATGGTCCTATTTAAACATTTTTTATCTAAAAAATGTTGAAAAAAAAATTTAACCAAAAAAAATTTTAATCAAAAAATGTGTCCAATGGTCCGGCCCCAGTTGTTTATATTTTTAAAAAATTAAAGTTTTTGTTAAATATCTCGGCATCTGTTTGAAGTAGGTTTACGGGGTTGAATTTGTCTTTAAGAGACCTACAAAAAAACATTTTTACAAAAAACATTTAAAAAAAAAAATTTGAAAATACAAATTCCAAAAAAAATTTTGACAGAAAATTTAACAAAAAAAAATTTGATCAACAAATTTGATCAAAAAATTTGATCAAAAAATGTGTCCAATGGTCCCCCGTTTGTCTATTTTTTTAAAGAAATATTAGTTTTTGTTAATAGACATCGATGTTGAGTGGAATAAAAGAAAATTTAGAAAAGGATCTTGGTGATAACGCTTGCGTGGAAAAATCTGGTAAAAATCTCGATTTTTCCTTAGAAGATTACGCCCTAATTTCAAGCCTTTAGCCACTTGCAACATTAAAGCCTTTGGTTTTCCGAAGACTAGTTCTATTAATTTATCATATAGTGAAAACGGCTTGCGTGGAAATGCAATGGGCAACCAATAACCTTTCATTTTTGTTGGAAAAAATCGAATTTTCCATGTGTTATCCCCAGGAGCCACTCATAAATTTCCTTTCATTCTACTTAAAATCCATATACTTTTCACTATCGATGGTCTATCATAAAAGTCGTTTTCATTTCATTTATGAAAATTTTTTTATACTTTATCTTATCAAATAATTTAGTTAGATACTAACTTCCTAGAAACTTACCGGACAACCACTATACCCTTAAATAATGTCAAATTTTGATGTTTGAGTCAAACAACACGAAATAATCCCATAAATGGGATCCTATCTCGTTTGTAACTGAGAGACATTGTCTATAAATGTACCCCTCCTATTTGATAGGTACATATAATAGCATACCTAATTCTATATAATTTTATTTAACTTTTTAATTAGATTTTTGAGACAATTCCTTCTTTTTTTATTTTTCATTGAACCCGTCTCTGCATTTTCTTTTCTGAGTTGGCTCTGGTCCAGACCAAAGTGTATAAGAGGTTAATGTCTTTACGGGCTGCGAAGGGGGCAATCAGAAATTTGCAAGTCTGATTTTTTCAGTAGGGGCATGTTACTTGATTATTCTTTAAAACAGTAGATCTTTTACTCCCTTACCCTCACGAGTTGTACAAGTCATTGAGTCAAAAGTCCTTACGTTAATTTGTGAGTGTCGCAACAGCTTGTACTATGAATTTATTTTCTACACCCCTCAGTCGTTCTTTTCTTCGAACGCTTATTTTTAATAGTTATTTATGAATGGATTTCGAATATATCTTTAGAATATGTATGTATGCATTTTACTTTTATTCTTTTGATCCGTATACATTAGCGCTTCGAAGGAGGAGTTTTTAAGAAATAAATTGGTGTTTATTTCTGACTTTTAAGGGTATTGTCTTCAGAATATTAAATTAAATAATATAATAATATTTCCCATATTTCCCATTCTTGACAAAAAAATTACAAGGTCGGCTTAGTTTCTTGGTCAAAAAATCCAACCTCACATACACACAATAATAAGTTTATTTCCAAACTCAAAAATACAAACTATATAATTATTTTACAATTTAATAGAAATAAGCAACATTTTTATAATGCATTACTATTATAATTTTAATATTAACAGTATCCTAGGTAGCTTAGGAAAATCATATCTGCTGCTGTCATTACTTGTTTAAGCAGCTTGCTTTTTGCCAAAAATTTCATTTTTAGATTTTGAGTTAGAATTTTTGCTTACTATTTTAACCGCCCCCGATTCCGCAAAGAGACCCCCATTTCCCCTCCTCCCTTATATACTTTTCACAGATTACTATGCGAAGAGTACAATAAGGTAGTATTATCAAAAAGTATTATAATTTATACAAATCAAGATAAAAACAAAAACATTAAATTTTTCCTATTTACACCACGCGGGAAAATTAATTTAAATCGCTAATAGCCATAATCTTAATTATTCATAGCACACTCCACTGACTTCTCTTTACTCAATTCTCATATTCAAAACATTTAAACCATTCGTATTTTGCCACCTTTCATTTGAGCAACACAATGACCACCGGAAACTGTCTCTAGTTATTACCAAAATTGCATTCTACGAACTTTTTTTCTCTAATAATAAGCAGACCCCCTTTATCTCTAATTTGTTTCTGCACTGATATAACCTGTTCTTCCAGGCTGTAACCATTAAATCAAACTACACACACTCAAATAGAACAAATTTGAAACTACATATTTTATAGGTTAATATCAAACTTCGTAACCGGTTAAAATTTGCATATTTTGGAAATATTTTATAAAACTTTAAAGTTGGATGGGACATAATTACGTTTTTATTAGTCTACTTTCAGAAGCAAAATGGGTTTATGATAAAAATTAGTATTAATATTTTTTTCCTTTAATTATATCATGTAATGGATTAGTTATTATAAAGAAGTTCTCTTTATTTATTATTTTTTATGGAGCGGGGACAAAATTGCTCCACCCGGGGATTTACCCCTAAGTGGCCCCTTCTAAAAATGGGGACATCTAGAGGCACCTCTCGGCTGGTAGGCCATGATCTTGTTTTTTAATGAAGGATGCACAATGGACATATTGAAGCCCAAGGATATAGAGCAACCCACGTTACAGATGTGAAAAATCAGGCAGGCGATCATATTGGCAGATTATTTAATCCATTCAGTGGTTAAGCGTTTTAGATAATATTATGACAGTTCGGCAATTTTCGGAAAATTAGTCGCTAAGTTCACACCGGTTAAAAATTTAATAGTTACGTTTTATGAAAGTCGTTGTTTTATTAATGAAACATTCATGTTAATATTATTTATAGAATTTTAATTACACACTATTTATTTTCTATCCAATATATATTTATCAATCACAACGTATATATTACGTAATAAGTTTGATGCAATAAATCGAATGGATTATAGAAGTGAACCACTAGTGCACGTTCAATATGATATTATAATTTATGAGTTATTATAAGTCACTTATGAAGTTTACCTATGTCATGCCGATTAGCTGGTAGAATAAAATCATAATAAATATTATTAAATGGTTTAAAGTGTAAAAAATTACCCATTTAAAAAATTGTTTAAATCCCATAGTACGCCACTTGACATAATTAAGTATCTCTACAGGGTAAATCCTAAATAATGTTTTTAAATCAAATCAAAAATAAAAAGTTACACAATTAAAAAATTTAAATCCGAGCCTAGACTAAATCCGAGTCGGCCTGTATTAAAAGTTTATGTTTTTATCCTTTTTTCGGATTTTTTATGTATGAATCATGATTTAAATACTGTGTATTAGTTATTGAAAATCAGACGTGTGTCGTCTCATTTTAATTAGAAGTTTTGTGAATGGTTCTTACAAATGCCTGAATATGATCAACATATAATTTTATCTACACATATAAATTAGACAGAACCGTATTGGATACAAATATTTGAAAAGTTGTTTATTTTGTTGAATTCTATGCACAGTTAAAAAAGTATATTCAAATATTTCAAATATGAATTTAGTGACTTAGTAGTACTTAGATGTGTATTTAGTAATTTAATAAGTTACCCTTCTAGGTATTATGGATATGTATGAAGATTGTTTAAGCGAATCTTTCCACCCCCTTGTTTTTAAAGATTTAAATTCCAACCTAATGTCAATCTGTTTGCCAATTGATTGTCATCTTCAAACAATTCTTTTATGAAAAAAATAGGTACTCCGCCGTCATAGTTGTATTTGTTATTTGTTACATTAGACTATTACAGTAACTCAAGTTTTATTTATCATTTTAATGCCATTACTACGTACCTTGAGGCATTCCTCTTAATACATTATCTGTGGACACGCTATAGTGCGCGGACATGTGAAGGAACACCATCTTCGGAAGGTAAATACTGAGATCACAACTTTTGCCGCTTTCTGGTCTCACTGACAAAACATGATATTTCAATTAAGGATACTCCAATAATGAGGCTGCAGATTTATAGCACGTGTCTAAATTATTATGTCCAGAGGGTGGGTAACACGCAAAGACTGAATGATTACTTGCATGATTTAATACTTGCAGACTGCACGGAAAAAAATTGTACAAGAAAGTTCTAGAATTGTACATTTTTTCTCTACAGTGATATAGGGACAATTTGTAGTAACAATTTTCAAAATATTTGTAGAAAATTTATTGTAGAGTTATTCTCTATATTACACCCAGGGGCGGCTCGTGACCAACATTTTGGGGGTTCACAGTAGCAGAATATAGACATCGGTACAGATGTAGGTAAAAACTGTCAGTGTTTTAGTAAGGTATTGTGACGAAAGTCTAATTTATTTAAAGTTTATTTATTTAAAAACACACTATTTACAATTTATTTCAGACGTACTATTTAATTTATATAATATTTAGACACTAACTAACAATTTATTTCTTACACTTTAACTTTTCAATACAATGTTCTATATTAAACTAAACTCGGCGCTGATACGTCGGCTATTTATATTAGTTCAAATCCGCTACTGGAAAATGCCAGAGGCTCGTGAAGATTCCATTCTATGACTAAACGGCACTCCCCGCCGTTCCAGCTGTTTCTAGGGGTATTTCGTCGTTTCTTGTATATTCGAGACGCAGTACGGCTGTTTCCATACGTCAGCGTTGCTTCGATCACGAGTCGGTTGCGTGCGTACACAGGGTCGGATTAGCAATTCATGACAGTATATTATAAACTTTCTAAAATACTGAAAGTTTTTTCATACATCTGTACTGATATCTATATTCTGTTACTGTGAACCCCCAAAATTTTGGTGACAAGCCGCCACTGATTACCCCTATAGTAAAATAACTCTATGCGTAATAAGATATCCTCTAAAAGTTGTTGTAATCTTATAATAAAAATATATTGCCTTTTATGAAAATTAATACAAAAATGTTCTACAATAATATGATGTTTTGATACACTTCTGTATCTAAATGAATAGTACAAATTCAAACAAATTGTAGTCGTTTAATAGATATATTTCACAATTATAAATAAAAATGTTAAAAAATGTCCCAGTTTTTTGATAAAATATTTAAAATGGCAACAATGAAATAAATATCCATTATCTATTTTAAAAAGTAAATTATCGAAGCAATATGTTTAAAAAATAATCCGAACGACCGTAAACAAGTACTCCTTTGGCTAATACCACAACAGGCATTGAATTATAACAAAAAAAAATCCTAATCACATGGAATGTACTAGGCGCTTCAACGAAGCATCTCAGACTTGCAATTTTTGGCGAAGGCACTTCGTCGCTCTTTTCTAAAAAAATGGTGGATCCGTGATGTTTATTCTGGCGCGATTGTTGTCATAAAGTTCTAGAAAGCTACATATTATGGGTATAAATAGACTATTTTGCTGATGGAAAGGGAGTTTAAGTCAAGAGATCGTTTAGTACATATAAATATTGTCCATATAAATTAGTGTATGAATAAATCTGATATAAATTAGTGTACTATTGACTACACATATATTAAGTTAAGTAAAAAATAACGGGTAATAAAAAAGCTAGGCCCCCGACACCTCACTGTAAAATATAATAAATACAATTATTAAAATAAAGTTTTTCGTTTAGTATATTTCACAATATTTTTGTTAAAAAAAGAAAGCAAATAAAAAAATTAACACCCATCAATAAATACCAATCAAGCTAGATCCGTTTCAAGCGTTGACGAATGGACATAATAGCAATTGTTTGTATTGCACAATTTCCTCCTAGTGACGTGTATCCGGATATTGCTGTCAATGTCAGAGGGAGCTGATATAACCGTGATTCGATGATACCGTGATACCGATGCGCACTCTATTAGACATCCAACAAAAGCTCGCGAGAAGAAGAGAACGATTTAATAAAGCTTTTTCCGATTGTCCGATATCTAACACTTTTACTTCAATACATTCTCTGGAATATAGTCGAGTTGCTTATACGCAATATAATACGAACGAAATAGTAGTTTTTCGGGCGACTACGAAAGACGTAGACTTTACCTTTATAAAAACATATTTATACGTTATACTTCAAAATTTTATATTATTAATCACATTTAGTCATTTAATAGGCATTTGAAATACTTCATTTCGGAAACTGTCATTCTAGAGCCAAGAGCGGCTCCAGAGGGGTGGGGGGGCATAGTGGACATGGCCCCCGAGATGAAAATTCTTCCGATTTATGGGCCATTTATTCAAAAAAATGTGCTAAAAAGGGAATGGCTAAAGGCAATGCCCCCCCGAAAATTTATTTTGAAGCCGCCTTTGACTATAGCTTAGGAAGCGTATTGGGCCCTTAACCCAGAGATCGAAGGATCAAAACCAAGCTTTGCCAAGAATCTGTTTTTGTTTCATTATTGCTAAACATTAATTTTTACATTTTATTTTTTTTTATTTGGCGTCATCGGCATCAACTACTTAGGTTACTATTTTAGTTATTAGCAACTATGTTTAAAATTCATAATAATAACAAAAATAATTATAAAATAAGTACAATTAATAACAAAATAATAATAATAAAATTTGTATTGTTTTCATTAATTTTTAAATTTTTTCCTTTATATCTGGGTGTCTGAAGATGATTGATTTGTATGAAATTCCCTTTAGTGAAAGCTTTTTGTTATTTAGTACTAACTTATTCCCTAATTTAGAATTTTCTCGAAATTTTTCATGATTGGTAATATCTACTTTTACGGGAACTGCAACAATTGGAGAAACTTGTAGAATCTTTTTTTTTCTTTTTTTTCTCCTGGGCTCGTCTGACTATGTATCTCCGAATAACACTGAAGCCTATTGGCTTATTGTGTTTTACCCCATGTTAGTTCATAGCACCCACTCTGTCACCTTTGTACCTTGTACAAGTTTGCACAGATCCTTGGGTGAGCGGGTTCTATACGTTGTTGGATCAACCTGGGGTTGTCCAAAAAGAGCTTCGCATTCGCACAGTATGTGTTTGGCCGTTTCTGGTTTCTTGTGACATAGTTGGCACATTTCCCATTGTACATGCCAATTTTGTTCAAGTATCCCTTTACTGGGGCGTGCCCAGTGATGAACCTTGTTATCACTTTCAACTGGTTCCTATTCATTGAGAGTAGTTCTCCAGTGTAGAATCTTTTACATTTAATTCTATTTTTAGATGGTTTTAATGTTTTCAATTTATCTATTCAGGACTGATAATTTAAAAAAATTTATTTAATTCCTTTTTTTTACAATTTTTTAAAATTAAATTCTTTCTTATGGAATACCACAAAAGCTTTTGTAAATAGGTTCATTAACAGACTAGTCGATATCAAAAGCACCTTTGTTTTCACATTCCTTATACATTTCAACGACCTATTTACACCCAATCCATAGCTTTGTAGATTAAAACTTGCATGCAAGTATCCAAACCAATATTTCCCACCAATATCAACACCAGCAGTCATCTTACAAGGTTTGGTTCAAATTCTAGTGATAATGAGTCCCTGTAGACTAGATTACGAACCGCCACTGCGTGTTGAAAAAAACAAAAACCTAAACACCATTTTTCTCAAAAGTACACTATCTTGAAATAAAAATTTTAATAAAGATGAGTAATCATAACAAATACGATAACTTTGTATCTATAAATGATTGCAACTTAATTTTTTTGTAATTATGAACGTTTAAGAAAATTCCAACACGTCTGTAAAATATTTTGATAACACCCTGTATATCTAATTTGCTACTTCTAATTATTTTGTTGCTCTTTACTTGAGTTTTGTTGCATTCATGCGTACCATTCTTTACAGCTGATCCGCATTATTAGATACTTATACAATGACGATATCGACAGCATAGCACGCTATTTTAATTTCTTTGTGGCTAAATTTAAATTATCTGCCTTTTATCTCGATGGTCAAACCATAATTACCGAAACCATTATTAAATTGAACACCAGTGGACTTGTCTTCTTCTCTTTTAATATGGCAATCACGTCTTGATGCTGGAGTATCGAATTGAATTGCCATTTCAGTAATTTGTCTCATAAGGAAGCTCGCATTTTGTCGACCTGTTTCGTCTGAATCCATGTTCTCATTAATCTTGTTTCTAAGTGCTTACTAACCAATTTATTCAAATTTCACTTCTTCCAGCTTTGTATCCAATTCTTCTATTCTTTATTTTTATGATTTTACTTCTTTTGATTTACTTAAACTTTATAAAACGTAAATGCTTATTTATAGCCATGGTTTTGTGTTCTGTAAAATTAGGTTTAAAAAGGTATGCATCAAATCGTTAAAAGTATAATCATTTTGCTGGAAATTAATGAAATTGGATCACACTTGCTGGATATTTTATTTCCTATCCTATGTCAGTTAGATAATATTATGTAGATAATGTATATTTAAATTCTTAAACAAACGAAATATTTATCTTCTAGAATAAGGTTTTATTTTTAATTTTTTACGAGACGAATTATTATAAAATTTTATCATTTGCCTATGTATATAGCTCCGGGTGGTCTGAAATAATTTTAGGACCTAAGCACCTTGACTATGATTTTTAGCGTAGACATCGAACGAACAAGCTCTATTGATATGCATAGTCTATTGACTAGATTCTCCTGACGATTATTTGCCAGTTCCCTCAAAAGCTTTTGGAGCTTCCTCTCTTGCACTTTTCACGTTCAATCTCGAGAGATCTTAGATAGTGCCGGATTATATATACTCTGGTGGTCTCTTTTGCTCGCTCGACTTCTGCTCCAGGCTGATTGACGATTTTTTTACTTCCCTGCAACCAGTAAGGAAAATAATAGAAATTATGAGTTTTTTCGATGGATTAGAGGGACAACTGAAATCGTTTTGACCATTTTCGCGATGATGTCTGTCTGTGTATTTGTTTGTCTATATCCATGATAATTTAAAAACGGATAGAGAAAAAAATACCAAATTTTAAAGTTAACACGTTGATGGACAGTACGAAATTATTCAGTGTCTCAAAAAAAACACATTGATATTTTACCGGTATTCCCTACTGGAGTGTTGCTGTAGGACAGTAGTTCTTAAAGACATCAAATTTAGATCTATGAAAGGTCCTATCTGAATATTTGTTGTTTGGAAATAATCAAGTTTTTTAACAATTTTTCGCAGACTTATATTTGTTATCTTCTAAACCTCTTTTGTGAAACTCTTTTACGTTTTAGTACCTTTACGAGGCAAATACAAAGAGATTAAAAAAACTGCCAATTTTTCAGATAGGACCTTTCTTGTTAGGACGGCAGAAGTCTATTTTTAGAGACATTTTATTTTACAATATTGTACAAAATTACAAAAATGATGCAAACATTGGTGAGAAAACTAGGTACTCATGGTTTTTCCATTATTGCTAATGAAATAACTTTTTTGTCCATCCTCTGTGTACAAAATACATCGAAAATCATTTTCGTGGGCCAATTTGCAAACAAAAGTAAACATTTATAATTATCTAGAATAATATCACTTCGTTTGCCCCCACCAATTTGTTTCTGATAAAACAAATTAAAATAAAAAAACAACAATTTAAAAAAAATGCAAAAAAACAAAAAAGTAAAAAATAAAAATTAAACAAAAAATAAAGATGGAAACGAAACAAAAGCCAAAAGAAACAAAAAAATTACAAAAAAGCAATAATAAGTGTATTCTATGATTCTACCTACCGTTATTCGAAAAAATTCAAATAGGAAAAAGGATCCGATGATGATACGTCTTTATGCATTATTAAAAATGGACCAAAATGATGTTATAATAATTGAAAACAACTAAGAAAGGTATTTTGAGGATTGCCCATTTTTTTTAATTCGAACCGTTGACAATTTCACTATCAGTGATTTATTTTTTATTAAAAAAGCACTAATATCTCAGTTTTAACCTCATTGGACTAGGATATTTTGTTTAATCATCACGTTTCGTAGAAACTTACAATTTTAGCATCACTCCAGGATTGGTCAATTTTTGGAAGTTGTCCTGCGAAAATTCTTTTCGATATGTTTTGAAAACAGAAAATGGGCAGAGACAACAGAGACGTGTAACTTAATAGGAAAATTTGTTCGGTGGTCCATTTAAATTTTTAAATTACACATATGACTTTCTTTCTCTTTTACATTGATCTTTACATATATTTATCTCTCTCCAATAAAACTAACACCAACTGACAATGTTATGAATGTTGTTATGAACGTGTGCATTTTTGTACACGTTTCTTTCTAGAGGTAAGTAATTTCCAATTTATTAAGAAAACCACTATAATATGTGTGTTTAATAATATATAACAAAATGGCTATAATTATTTTAGGTAAATTGGAACATAGATTAATTGGTAGATGAATGTCTCGACAGCTTTAATGGCAGCACAAAGTTCCCACCTACTAGAAAAGAAGTAAAATATATGCTGAATAAAAAATCTCTGCACTTGTAGTATTGGCAAAGGACTTTTGAAATGATTAGTGATTGCCTATTTCTTACATACACCTACTCTAGTGGCTATTAGAAGATTGTAGAGTCATTTAAACGAAGAAAAAAAATTTAATCACAAAAGGGCAGAATTTTAAATCAGTATGCATTGAAAAATAAATTTGGGGACATCAGGTCGGTTTTGGATTTTAGAGAGAAATCAATGTCAAGAAAAGTTAATTTATCCTGCAGAACAACCAGTAGTTTAAGTAGGATCTGCTATAACTATATTAGAAGATTTCCTTTATAATAAATTGTAATATACCAATTGATTCAAATGAAATCGAAAAAGAGTTAAATTCGAAATTAGATTTTTCAAGGGTAAAATGTTATATTCATTCAAACATCGTAAGGTAATCTATAATTAAGGGAGTATGAAAAATAGGTATACCCTGGTAAGGAACAATGACAAAAAAATTACAAAAACGTATTCATCTTTAAATAGTGTTTATTATTAATATTATTATTTGCTATGTTTCAAAAGTACCTCCTGCTGCAGAGCAGATCGAATAGATTAGACGACTAGTTGGAGAAGGTCCACCTAGTCACCAAATTAGGAGACTAGGAAAACTTTTACATGACTGGGGACACAACAGGAATGCACACGCACAAGATGCACACGCACAAGATACACAAACAGACGACATAACAGGGGTAAGCCTTCAGCAACGTCCTGTTTAAATGATGATAGTATGCCATCCTTCATTCCCTTTTAGAAGGCATGGCATATAAATCTATTGATCTTGATGACCCTAAGAGGAGTTAGCAGGGGGGTCTACGGAATGGGTCTAGCAGGTTTCGATCCAGTTTACAGGATGGGAACTTACTCGACTCGGGCCTTATACATTTGTGTGAGTGTATGTGTGTGTTTGTTTCGTTTCCATGCTTTCTATTAAAATAAACAGTCATAAACATATTGATACCTTTTTGCCAGACTAACGTAAGCGATATTTGTTCAAATGGCACCTATGATAGTCTGTCAAAAAGGTGCCGATATACCCTATACTTTATAAAATATTTGTTACATTATTTTTTAAATATATTATGAATATTTAACAACTGTGACTTTCTTGTAATTTGTCACAAAATGATACGAGGTACTTTCTAAACGTAGCAATTGTAGTTTGTTTTTCTGTACCTTACAAAAATATAATTTATAGAAAAAGAGTTTGGTGTATTATTTTTCCATTTTTTAAATATTTAATAATCAATAGAATTTTCAATTTTTTTTTAGCGAAATTTACAAGAGTAATAAAAACTATGTTCACTGCTTATATTAAACTGATTAAAACTTCTTTTATTAAAATGATTATTTATATTATAAAAATTTGATTTTATTGGGCTTTTATATTTTTTAATATACAGTGAAACAATAGTTTTTGTTTCTCCTGTAAATTTGTATAAAAAAACTATTTATTTCTGAATCCATGTTTGAATATCCCGCCCTAAAGCATTTTTAATTTTCCCGCTATTTACTAGTGGCGCCATCATAGACTGGTTGTGGTTACAATCCCCCAGGCAACTTTTACCGAACAAAAAAAATACATTGAGTTACACGTCTCGCTGGGTTGGGTAAAAAAGTTATTTTAGCATCATTTCAATGTTGGCCCATCTTTTTTTAACTGGAAGATAACCATGCGCAAACAAACTTGCTATTATTCTATGGAATTTAACTCTGAAAACGTTTATTTTTGTCTGGAAGTTGTCCCGTCAAAATTATTTTCGATATATTTTGAGAATTGAAAAAATTTATTTCATTGACAATAATGGGGAAACGAGGGTCAATCCTGTAAAAAAAATTTTGCAATGTTGTGGGGCAAAGTTAAGGGATCTGTTAACACTAATTGAAAAAAAAAAAAATAACCCGGTGCTCCTGCTAATAAGGACATACTTCTAAGTATAACAAGTCCTCTACCCAACATAGATTGACATGGAACAGTTATCTCATTTTTTACTGACTTATGTAATTTTTTTCCCAACCTATTTTTAGAAATTATCACATTGTAGACTTTCTTTTCGGATTTAAAAACTTCAACATTAATGTTCTTTTCTTCGGGATTAGTTTGGCAAGTCTGGCAGTTGATGTTTTGCATTTTAAAGAGAGAGCTCTACTTAGATAGGTATAACCATATTCATACCATATTTGCGGCGGGGGGTAAAAAATCAAAGTGCTTTCTTTACTTCTCTTGATTCACCTCATGAATACGCTATATAGCTATCGCTATCGCGCCTCTCTTCCAAAGCCCTTATACACGACCTTGGCTGTCAAAGGGACTACTTATGTATAAATCATACTTTGGTGGATTTTTATTTAATGCCAATGAGGAGGGATTCTAACTTCATTTAAATATAAATAGATATAAACAAAGTGCTATTTTATATTTCAGATGCAATCTTGTTTCGTGTTAATATGGTTAGCTAGAGGGCGAATAAACGAATTACTTCAATATGGGTGAGTTGAAATATTTTAAATTCCTAAGTATATTTAAAATTTGTAATTATTATTAGTTATGACGGTTTTTTATGCGAAAATACAAAAATATAGGATAATAAATTGGTACTAACTGATTATTTAAAAAAATATGTTTTATCATGAGTATTTTAAATAAATTTTATTTTTAATTCGTATTCTTAAATTTTTTTGATTAAATCGACCGTACTCGCAATATATTTGATAACTTTATATTAAAGTCATGTAGTGGACATGGGCGTCGTTTGGGGGGGGGGGGGGGGGGCGGCAGTTGGCTTTTACGACTTTACAACGCGTAATGGCTATATGTCACAATACTAAATTAAGTACTAAAATTTAGCCCTAAATTAAGTTATTAATTTAGTACTAAATTTAGAACTAAAATAATTTTTTTCTTTTTGCAACGATACCAATTTTTAGTACTAAATTAAGTATAGGCGCACGCGCATTGACGTATTATTACGTGAAGTTAGCACAGAAATGAAACATTCTGTGTAAATGAGACAAGTGAATTAAAAGATGTTTCTATTATGATTTTGACACTAGTTGACTTGACAACAACCAAA
This sequence comes from Psylliodes chrysocephalus, assembly GCA_927349885.1. Lineage (NCBI taxonomy): Eukaryota > Metazoa > Arthropoda > Insecta > Coleoptera > Chrysomelidae > Psylliodes > Psylliodes chrysocephalus. Next base: position 27,056,474 of record OV651826.1, on the reverse strand, counting down.
TGCAGCAATGCTACTAAAAACCACGAAAAAACACAATAAAACCTACAAAATCAAACACAAGCGAAATTTATCCAAGGCGATAATGCAAAGTTGTCGCTAACCAAAATCAAAATAGTGCAAAAAAGACCGTAGCCTTTAAAATGATTGAATTGTTTAAGGAAATTATTTTTCATTTTCTTTGTTTTTCAACAAATAAACATTCTAAATTTTTTCAAAATTTTGCCCCTTCCTATAGAATTGTGTAACGACGCCCATGGTAGTGGACACATCTTTTTTTTATTTTGAAAGCATAAATAATGTTTAAATGGAATTATTCTTAGAAATGGGATTACAGAACAAATTGTAAACAAATATGATGGTAGTCTCGTTTAAATTTTTTTTGTTAGGGGCGACTTGGGCTTAAAAAAGGGCAGACGGGAATTCCTACTTCATATTATCAAAACGATTTCGAGAAATGTTTGGCACATTATTCGTTCTTAAAAAGATATGGCGATTGTCGATTGTTATAATACAGGCTTGATTGGTAAGTTTAATCAAAAAAAACTAGTCAGAAATCAAATACCTTGCAACTTGCTCAAAATATGTTTTTTTTTTAAGAAACCAGTTTAGTATTGAAACATTTTCTGTTGTATTCATTGAGTTGTGCTTTTATCTATTTTTGCAATAATAGGAAACATATAATGTAAATTGTTATCACATTATATATAGATTGAGCTGAAAAATCTTTATTAAAATTTGTAGGTTTGTCTACTTTTATCTATGTTTATTGTTTTTTTTTAAAGCTACCATGACTTATCACTTCTGTCTATTTTTTAACTAATTATCGTCAAATACCTACCTCACTAAACCTGCCTACTTTTTCATGATTAATTATTATTCCAATAATTATAATTTTTGCCTAAAACTGATAGATACAGGTGTATGAGCTCGGGAAATAAACCGCATAAAATATGTCTATAATATATAAATTCCCATAATATTACTACATTAGCTCCATTCATTTCGAACTGGACAGCACGTGCCCAACGAGCAATATATCACGTGTCAGCCCTAAATGCAAATGAGCAACAAGTGGCTACTCAGCTCGTTTACTATCACACCATGCCTATTATGGGTCTTTCACAATAGGTATCTTAGGTAATGGAAATGTGTATACCTACTATAGTGATCAGTGAACAGGAACCGCAAACGTAAATATTTAAATAACCCTTTATTTGTAAACAATAGGTTTATTATTTAAGGGATTGGTATGTAGGTAATTTTAAAAAAAAACTGTTGTGAATTTGTGTTATAAAATATTAAAGATTTAGATAGATACATAAAAAATTATACAACGAAATGCTATCCAATTTGGTACATAATTTCCATGTGTAGTTTCATAGAAAATACAGGATTTTGAATAGGTATGCATCGCGTGTAAATAGATATTACCTAACGGAAAATTTTAAAAAGAAAATATTTTCCTGATTTTTAGTAAGTATAGGTATGTGATATTAATAATTGTGTATTATGTAAGTACCTATACAAGTATCAGGTAATAATTAATTATTTAAAAGTTGTTAACTAGTCACAAAATAGAATTTTAAACATTCATAAAATTACTTAAAATAAATTATTCAGCAATGATCAGATTTCCAGGGACTTGCAAGACATTGGAAAGAACTTTATGAAAAATTTAATATGTTCACAGAAAACGAAAAAAATGCGATGTACTTAGGTACATTAGACCGAAAAAGTTATTTTTTTTATTTGTATTTGAAAATTTCATATTTTTATCTCATAATTCTAGACATTGAAAAATATGCCGATGACAGGTTGTTAGATCATATTATACATGTATAACTAGACTGGTATGTATTTAGGCTGTACTACTTATGATGCGAACTTAATTTAGTAGGTAGACAAAAATGCGCTAGGATCTATAGGTGTAAACTTTGAATTCACTATATAGAGAACAGTTGTAGAAAAAGAATACTATTATACCATTATTACTACTTATCGTTGAAAATAATACAGTACTATAGCATTGTCTGTAAAGTTTGATTAAAGTAATAAAATAAACAAATCAAGTAGAAATGTCCAGGCATTTGAGGTTATGTTTACAAACAATTGGGTTATTCTGGAGAGCAATTTTTTTGCAGTCGAAAATCTTTCGAATATTGAAGCAAATTATATTTAGTTGTAATTGGTATTGGAACTCACCGATAATATGGGAAAGCTTGCGGCACATGTAAATCAATGGGTGTAGCAGGGTGATGGGTGGCGTAAGAGTGATGGTCCCTAGTTTGCATCATACTGGTGGCTGCTGCCGCCGCGACGGCGGCAGCGGCTGTATGCTGATGCCCCAGTACTGCCGCCCAGGGCGAGGAAGGGAACCCTCCCGGGTGCTCCAGCTCGGAGGTGCACCTACGCACAGTCACACTGAAGTGCATGCAGAATATGCACCCACTCGCACTCGTTCTCGCACCGCACGCGGCACTCTTAGATCATGCAAAACAATTAGCTATAGCAAATCGGTGAGATCAGATTCGTCCGTCGCTACCGTCTGCGGTTTACACCCCGGTGTCTCGAGCCTAACATTGGCGATGTATACCTACCTCAAGCTAAAGGCTAAGATAAACTTAAACTATAACTAAAACTAAGATGCTGCCGTGTTACTAGCGAGTTCTCCTCACTGAGATCTCGGGCGTTTCGATGAAATTCGAGAGAGCGGTCGCTGTTCAGTGTTCTGTTATGAATAACTGAAGGAGTTAGCGAGGGCGGGCTGCGTGCGTGCCCAGGGGATCACGTGACCGCGTGGCCGACTCCCGTACGGCCGACCGGCGGTCGCGAAGCCCGCCTATGTGCGGTACTCCCACTCGAGGCGTGTTTCCAACTCTCAAACTAAGGTATTGCTTGCCGCACCTGAGGTGAGAGACGGCTATGCGGGCTACGGCTGTCGTCTTATATTCCATACAGCACGGCACAGTTCTTTCCCGAATGCATCGTAGTATAGTTGAGTCGGGAAATAATGGGCAGTAATAGAATGTGTGTAAAACGCTGCCATCTATCATTACGCTAAAGTTCTGTCAAGATTTCGGGGGATACGGGGGCAAAAAAAATGTTTTCAGTGGCAGCCACAGCTATTGGAGCTATGTGAAGCTGGCCCCCCGAAATTCTAAAATTTTAATTGTAAAAGCGGTATGCGTTTGACCATCTATTGACCACCCAGTAACTTTTGTTGACCACCCTTGGAAACATAAATATAAAAAAAAAAATTAAAGGCCGAGTGCCCGCTGGCCCCCCGAAGTTTATAGAGAACTGACCAATTTTTTGACCATGTTTGATCATTAGATTTTTTTAGCCGCCCCTTAAAATAATTTCAAGTAAATTATAGAAAAACAAGAATTCTGGCATAAATTACAACTTTGAAAAAATTACGAACCGTCAGGAAGGCACAATTAATATCCATTAACAGTTAAAATTAATTTGAATTATTTGACCACCTTATAAAATAATTCAAAAGACCTCAGAGGGGGTCAAAATTCGAAAAAACAATTTCAATATCAAATTTCGACTTAGAAAAAATGATCAATCGACATAAGGGCACAATAAAGATGCATAATGGTTTAGACGTATGACCAACTCCTAAAATTATTATAATGAGCCTAAAAATTTGAAAAATACAATTTCTTCCTAAGGTGCATGCAGTTTTGAAAATATTAATTTTGGGGGGCAGCGGCACTCGACCTTTAATTTTTTTTTATTTTTATGTTTCTGAGAATAGTCAAAAACAGTTACTGGGTGGTCAAACATAGTTAATAGGTTGTTAAACGCATGCAGCTTTTAGAAAAAGTTTTATAATTCGGGGGGCCAGCTTAATTCAGCTATTTATATTGGATAATGCATATGGCAACTCTGTCGGCATTCTTCATAAATTCCTATCATTCTATTACTGTCTACCTTTGTATTATATGTTATACACTATTAATGATGCCATTAAATAATGCAATAGGGGGTGAATAATAAAAAAACAGAAAGTTCTTTAAAGCCCTCATAGGCATGGGCGTCGTTTGGGGAGGGGGGGGGGGCAAGGGGGGGGGGCAGTTACCCCCCCTGGCTTTTACGACTTTACAACGCGTAATGGCTGTATGTCATAATACTAAATTAAGTACTAAAATTTAGCCCTAAATTAAGTTATTAATTTAGTACTAAATTTAGAACTAAAAATATTTTTTTCCTTTTGTAACGATACCAATTTTTAGTACTAAATTAAGTATAGGCGCACGCGCATTGACGTATTATTACGTGAAATTAGCACAAAAATGAATTATTCTTTGTAAATGAGACAAGTAAATTAAAAGATGTATTTATTATGACTTTGACACTAATTGACTGGACAACAACTAAATGCAGCAATGCTACTAAAAACCACGAAAAAACACAATAAAACCTACAAAATCAAACAAGCGAAATTTGTCCAAGGCGATAAGCAATAACAGTTGCTGTGTTGTAAATTGTAAAAATTCTAGCAGTAAAAACAGTGTAAATTATATAAATTTTCAATAGCAAAATGGAAATTAAATCAGAGAAATAAATGAATAGCTGTACACTAAGAAGAAAAAAAACCTTTATTTTTGTAATAATAACAATGATACTGGAAATAGTAGACAACAGAAAATTGAAAGGTTTTAAATAAACAATAAATTATTATTTTACAATGTTGTTCAACATCCCTTAACTCTTAAATGTCGAGCAAGGATTATATTTCTGCCTTTGATTATTGTATGTGGCTGAAATGCAATCTTGTGACTTATTGATAGGAAACAGTGGCAGCTCGTGGGGGGTTCACAGTGACAGAATATAGGTATCAGTACAGATGTATAAAAAAAACTTTCAGTGCTTTAGAAAGTTTATAATATACCTTTCTAAAACACTGACAGTTTTTTACCTATATCTGTACCGGGATCTATATTCTGCTACTGTGAACCCCCAAAATTTTGGTCACAAGCCGCCCCTGAATAGGAAACCAATTTTAATCATTAATTTCTATGGGTTTTTTCAAACTAAAAGTAAAGAAAATATAAATTACAATCGCAAATTTACCAATTATTTTTGTTAATACGTTTTGAGACTACGTTATTATATAATGGTAATGTTTTTATTTTCACATTATTTAATCTTTTCTTCAATGACAACTTATTAGGCTTATGCAACATATACATTTTCTCGTAAATATATAATAATAATAATAATAATAATAATAATAATAATAATAATAATAATAATAATAATAATAATAATAATAATAATAATAATAATAATAATAATAATAATAATAATAATAATAATAATAATACTCTCCCTAATTCACCCCTTTACATGTGAATTTTAACAGGTGAGGAAAACCCGGAAAACTCCACCCACCATCATCGAAAACGGTAATGCATGGTGATTTTATTTTAATAATCTGGATGTCATATCAACAGATATTAAATTTCTGCTAATATGCCATCCATCAAATCCTATAGAGAACCATGCAAATACATTCACATGGTCTTCCGTAGGATCTGAAATCGTGTCTCGTTTTACCAGAAAATTGGCTGACAAATGAATGCCGCGCCGTAGACACCTACACCACCGTAGTCGATATTACTGCCTGCCTATGTTTTATTTATTATTGATTATACTACTTTTTTTAGCTGAAGTACCTAATAAAAATATATAATAAATAATTTTTTCACTTGTTTTACAAATCTATATACTTTTATTAAAAACAACATATATATTTTTAAATTCCATTAAAAATTGCATTGTCAGTTTACGCAAATATCGTCCGTTAGTTCATAAATTTGTTGGCGCTGCTGTCACGCACAGAGCGAATAATGAATGAAAATAGGCTGACTGCCCTTTGCATGATGAACGTACATCGAAAAATAATCGCAAAAAACTAAAAAGAAATCATGTTTTCTGTTGTCGATTATTTTAGGTAATTAAAAATTTGCGTTTTCCTAGTGTTCGTCGACGTGTTTGAGTGAGTTAATTTGTTTTTGTGTTTCTATAAATATTATGTATGGCTCTGTCTTCTTATTCATATTTTTCTTTTATATCACATCTTCTATTTGTTTTTTAAAAATATGTGTTTTAAGTTTCTTGTTTTTTTTATTTTAGTTTTGTCTTTTTTGTTGGGTTATTTTATTTATTAAAAACTTTTGTTAATTTGTATTGCTCTTTTATTTTTCATTTTCTCTGTTTTTCAACTAATAAACATTCTAATTTATTTCAAAATTTTGCCCCTTCCTATAGAATTGGTAACGACGCCCATGCTCATAGATATGTTCGTGAGGTATAAAATATTTTATTTTCGTTTCTTCAATCTATAATTTAATTTAATGTTTGACTGTAGATAAGAGAAAATACCTATATACCCATTCTAGCGATTGGAGTTTTAGTTTTTGACAAATATCGGGACATTTTTGAGTTTTTTTAGTCAGTTATGTTTTAAGCATTTTTTATAAAATGTAATTTTTGACAGATCTTGAATTTTTTTAAGATATTCTTTACCTATAGACATTTTGTGTTTCTTTATTTTCGTATTCCATGTAATTTTTTCCCACCTTCTCATTTTTTGAGAATATTGTTGCAACATAAAACTCCGTTTTTTTTCAAGTTTTAAAATAATTAGGTATGGAAATTATTAATATATTTTTTACGTAGATATACTGAAACAGTATAAATGAACCATTTTTAAGAAATAAATGGTACAAAATGTTCGGTTAGACACCCTCCCTTTATTAGCAAAATCGCTTACACTATTTAGCACACGCTTGTTCATTTATCTTTCACCCTGCTGCCCTACTTTTCCTATTTTATACGACCAGAGAGAGACTGGGGTTGATCTGAAATTGATGTCCTCCCTCACTACATATATTTAAATAAGATTTTTCTTTCATATAGATACCTAATAATGATTAAATAATTTCTCTTAATATAGTGAAAACATATAGATAAACCATGATATAATAATAATGTAATAATAATTGTAATTTTCGGCCATTGAATTGTTTTTAATAGATTCCTACTATCAAAAAAATATATAGATATATATTCCAAAACTTTCGTACTTTTTTTTTGTTACGACTGAAAAAAAGAATTTAAAATACAAAATTAAATACCTATATATTTTTGTCTACTTATACTTCCACCCCCTGCAGCGCGAGGACTAACTTGTGACCATACCTATGCAAAGTTTTGATAAAACGAAGAAAAAACAGCGGCCCATTCCGTGTACGTGATGATTGCGTTGAACGGGTTGCAACCACGTGAGGCGCATCTTTCAACAGCTTTTCATTCATGTTACTGGTTTGCTATACCAGGAGAATACAAATTATCATATGGGTACTCAGGATTTTCCCACCATACACACACAGCATAAAATGCATTAAACGGTTTTGTCCGGTGTGACAGGCGCGAATTTAGGGGAATGGGCAGCAGCCGACCCCCTAAACAAATTATTCTTGACGCAAATGAGAGGGCGCTCTCCCCTCCCAAATTCATTATAGACGGTCGTGAAGTTAGCACTACCACTATGAAATTTTGGATTTTTGAATATTAGAGAATTTGTTGCTGTTTTTTTGGTAAATTTGTCGTGAAAAAATAAAATTTGTCGCTTCTTCCCTTTTTAATGCTAATTTTGATGGAAAGTTAGCACTACTAATCACGAAAATAAGCATAAATGAAATTTTTTTTATGGATAATTTGTCGTTTTTTTTTTGTTGTAAATTTGTTGTGGAAAAAACAATTTTTTAGCTCATTCCTTTTTTGAAATAAAGCCCAGTTAATGTTAATTTTGATGGAAAATTAGCATAAATGACATTTTCTTTTATATGGCTAATTTGTCGTTTTCGTGTGAAAAAATGTGTCGCTCATATTTAGTGGGCGATTGTTTCCACGAATCAACCTCCATTTGTCAGATCTTAATGTTCAGAGATTATTTTGAATAAGGGATTTGCGACAAATTTTATTTTTTCATGATAAATTTACGACAAAAAGCGATACATTCTCCAATATTCAAAAATCTAAAATTCCAAATTGATAGTGCTAATTTCACAGACGTTCATTATAGCAGTGTTTCATGCTCATTTTCGTGATTGGTAGTGCTAACTTTACGGTGAAGTTAGCAGGGGTTATTTTGAAAAGGAGATGTGTAATAAATTTTGTTTTTCCATGATAAATTTACGACAAAAGAGCATCAAATTTTTCAATATTCAAAAATCCAAAATTTAAAATTGGTAGTGCTAATTTCACAGACGTTCATTATAGCAGTGTTTTATGCTTATTTTCGTGATTGGTAGTGCTAACTTTACGGTGAAGTTAGCATTGTCTGGGGTTATTTTGAAAAGGGGATCTGCGACAAATTTTCTTTTTCCATGATAAATTTACGACAAAAAAAGTGACAAATTCTCCAAAATTTTAAATTGATAGTGCTAAGTTCACAGACGTTCATTATAGCAGTGTTTTCATTTTCGTTATTGGTAGTGCTAATTTTACGATGAAATTAGCACTGTCAGGGGTTATTTTGAAAAGGGGACGTGCCAGAAATTTTCTTTTTTCATGATAAATTTACGACAAAAAAGCGACAAATTCCCCAATATTCAAAATCCCAAAATTGAAAATTGGTAGTGCTAATTTCACAGACGTTCATTATAGCAGTGTTTTATGCTAATTTTCGTTATTGGTGGTGCTGATTTTACGGTGAAGTTAGCACTGTTCGAGGGCGATTTCAGGAAGGAGGGCATAGGGAACATGCCCCGTCTCCCCCCCCCTCCCCGAGAAGAAAATTACTATTTATGAGGCTTTTATTCAAAAAAAATATGCTAAAAAGGGAATATCTAAAGGCAATTAAAAATTTACGACAAACAGCGACAAATTCTACAATATTCATAAATCCATTTTTTTTAAATTGGTAGTGCTAATTTCACAAACGTTCATTATAGCAGTGTTTGTTGGATGAGCGTGAAATAACTCTCTTAACTTTAACAGTTGTTGGTCTGTTACTTACCAAGCAATAAATAGCCGAAATATAAATTCATAACAAAAAAATTAGCAACATGATGAATTGATTTTAGGACATTGTATTAAACGTTTTGGCAAGTGACATACTATGAACAGTTGAAAATGTTTTTCTAGGAAAAGAAAGAAATGTTTTGAAATGCCACGCCGTCCCTGTTACTTTAACTACAACCGACCCTATACAAGGTACTAAATAATACATTCATCCTTCTTACTTAAAAATTTTAGTAGCGTATTTCCTGTACTTGCTCAGCATGCTCAAATTTCTAGATAGGTTCTTATGATTATTTTTCTGTTCTCTTTTCTCCGCCGGTGGTTGGTGTGCATACATTTTTTACAATATGTTTTGTGTGTTTTGATGTATGGATGGGACGATGCTTTCGCTTTTTGGAGACCCGTACGGTAGACGATGAAAGTGGCTTATTAAAATGTAAAATTTATTAGTTTTTTGTAGGATCCAGACAAACATTTTATGGTCTCCCATGAACTACCTATGTCTTTTTACATAAAGGAAGTACTAAGTAGGTATGAGTCAAAAAATACAAATTATAACATGAATTTAAATATCGAGATCACTTCATCTTACCACTTATATATCAGTTACCATGGGTTCGCGCAGACAAAATTCCAGGGAGGGCGAAAAAAGTATATTTTAGTTATTTTGAATGATTTTATTCAAACAACCAACAACCAACAATTTGTCTTTATTATATCTATACTTAAAACTAAAAGTTCATCCAATAATATCTTCTCCTTTCTATCATAATGTTCAAAATATGGACATTTTTGGAAGGGGAAGCGATTGTATAAAAATACAGCAGGCCAGTAAGCACAGCGCCGCAGACGAAAATTTTTCGCAGCGCATTTTGTCAAAATCTTGCTTTTTTTTCCTCAGTAGTATACGGATATTCGAGATTGAGATTTTTGAAGTGTTACTATTACTTTATTACCTAGTTTAGTACTAGAAGCTATAAAAAAACTTACCGTTGAAAAGCTTCCTTGGTTTATTTAAACGTAAAAAAAAACATTTAACTGAAGTTTTTTTTTATTTTTTCCAGCATTTTTCGCAGTTGACATTTATTAATACTTAAGATCTATTCGCCTATCCTCAAGGGCTGCAAATTTGTTCATAACATCGTCGTAAAATTTTGGATTTTCTAATAACTGTTTAACAAGCTGTTTTTCAATGGATATTAGGGTTAAATAAGAGAGTCTGTCTTCACTTGTTGAATTTCGTATAAACTTTTAATGCGCTTTAAAGCTGAAAAACTTCGCTCAACTAACGCACTTGTGGCTGGGATGGTTAGTACTAATTCACACAACTTGACGACTTCACAAAGGGACTTATTTAAACCAGTTGTTATAAGAAAATTTAACACATTGGGCGTCTTTTTATCACTAATTTCAGTTGTTTCATAAACAACACTTAACTGGGATTTTAATGCTGGAATATCGAAAAAATTTCCATAATTTAATTTTAGTGAAATAAAAGCTTCCGATGGAAATTTTGATGAATCGTAGTTACTAATATTAAAATTGCACAATTCAACAAATTTTAATTCGTTAAAGTTTTGAAATCGAGACTTCATTTGTTGTAAAATATTATCAAAAATTTCGGCGTATAATCGACGATAGGATGTCTCTCTGTCGCTGACATTATCAATTCTAATTCTCTTTATTTCAGATTCTAAGCCAATGTTTTGAGCCTTATTCCAAAAGCATTCAAACTGATCTCGTTTTTTATTCATTTTATTTTTAAAATCATCAATTTGTTTAATGCAAAAGCCAATGTCATTTGACTTGTCTGTAAAATGTCGAATAAAATGTCGAATAAAATGTCAGTAAAATGGAAAATCTCTGCAAAAATGTTGAGCAAAAAATTGAAATCAAATACCCTTTAGCGGCAGTAACAGTTTCAGCATCCCATATTTCTTTATTATCTCAAACGTCTTGAAAAAAGTGTATCAAAGAATCACGGTATTGAAACACTGTTTGCACTAAACGTCCATTGTAGTTCCATCGCGTCGGAGCAACTTTTAGAAACCTTTTTTGAACGTGAATGTCCAAAGCGCGAGTTCTTTTCGATGACTTTGAATAGAAGGAAGCCAAAGCACTAAGCGTCGAAAAGAAAACTTTGCAATCTTTAAAATTATCCATGCTTCGCGATAAAACCAAAATAAGTCTATGTGCATGTTTAAACTTCTCTTTCACTTTAGCTTGAAGGCCTCCTAAATGGCCAGACATTACGGCAGCACCATCGTAGCTCTGGGCAACAAGCTTAGTCCCATATTCTAAACTTGAAATAATGTTACAAACAATTTTAAACAGTGCATCTGCAGTTCGTTCGCTAGTGACGTCCAAAAATCCTAAGAATCGCTCTTGAGGAATGCCGTCCAATACTATCGCACAACAATGGATAATTGACTTAAGTTTGCTACATCTGTGGTTTCATCAAGCGCAATTGGTACGAAAGGTGCTTTAATTTCACTTTTAATGTGATACATCACAACGTCGGCAGTGCATTTAATTAAATCATTTTGGATTCTGTTTGAGGTACGTCGAAAAATCGTCGTATCAATAAAATGATTTTTTAGGGTATCATCGTATTTTGCTAAAAAACTTAGAAGGTCCATGTAATTTCCTCGATTGGCGGATCCACTTGCTTCATTGTGACCCCTAAAACTTAATTCATGCTCTACCAGGAAACAATTTACATCTATTAATCGTTGTAATACGTCCCTATTTTTTTTACCCTTTCAGTGTAAATTTTGTTGCTTATTTTTAAATGATTGTCCAAACTATGTTCAATGCGATAGGTCCCGAATGTTTTTTCTTTAATTGTAGCACTTATATGAGATTTGCTATTTACATGTCGTTTTACACTTTTGTGAAAATTATTCAAGTCTGTAATACCAACTGAGTTCCAATGTGTTTTTCCGGCTATATTAAAAAGTAGGCAAGGCTAGCAAAACAATTTCTTTAAAGTTTTGCAGCCGGTTAACCATTCATACTTTTAATAGAACCCTACGTGAAAATGCCTGGTAAATTTCTTTGCTGACTTTTCTACTTTCGTCTCTAAATTGATAGGATCCTTTAGTCTACTAGAATTAATAATGTCCGTTTTCTCTTCAAAATTTCTACTTGAAAATCCTTTTTTCAATAAAGAGCACACAATACAGACACAATTTACCACATTATTATTGTTCACAGACACAGTGCATAGTTCCTCCATTTTACAAAAAGAAAAACAACTACGAAAAACAAACCGAAATCTATCTGAAGTCTACGATTTTCCTCACACATCGATTCGCGGTGCGAATTGCAATATGCGTAAGGCGACGTAAAAATCGCTGCCTCTTGACCGTATTTCACGTATCCAAACAGACTGACTATTGTCGCGGCAAAGCAGGGTCAATAACACGAAGTGAAAACAATTGGAAGATGAGCCGACTTTTTCAAGACGCGCTTCCGCTGACGGACTCAAAGTATATGATGGGTGCGTTTACACAATTAATTTTCTCATGGGTGGTGTGTGCGTTTATACAATTAATTTTCTCATGGGTGGTGCATGCGTTTACACATTACACCAATGAATTGTTAGTACATTTATGAAGTTTACGTAATGTTTCAGAGAAAACTTTAACATTAATTTCTATGCATTGTAAACTGAAAAATATTTATTTTTAAATCTCAAATTGTGAGGAAGCGGTGCTTCCCCCGCTTCCATGCACCGCACGCCCCTATGGGGATACTTTTGAAAGGCGCTTAAATGCTGTTTGTCACGACACTAAATTAGTTACTAAATCAAGTACTAAATAAGTATTTAATTAAGTACCAAACAATATATTTTTTTATTAAAAATAGTATGTGTAGATAACGTAATACATTTTTATTTTATATTTTTAATAAATCGGTTTTTCCTTGTACTGGGCGGGGGGGGGCTGTAGCTCTGCAACCATTACAGACAAGCCGCCACTGATTGTATCAATAATTTTTTTTTAATAAATCGATAAACATTTTTGGCTTATTTTAATGTATTTGTATACAGTTTTGGTGTAATTAATTTTTTTGCAATAATAAATATTATTAATTTATCTGATATTAGAAGGGGCACTAATAGCATTGGTAATGTTAAAAAAACAATAATGTAAAAAAGGACAATTATTATCAAGAAGAAAAGCAGTCCATAAGTTTAATAAAAAGTACCTACATTGAACTAAAAACAAACAATAATAGAAACAAATGCTTAAAAACTAATATACAGTTTTCGCAAATATTTGGAATACATTCAATATTTCGAAAATTGTTGTTTTTTGAGAAAAATCCAAACACTTTTTTTCTTTTAAAAATATTCCTTTACTTGATTGGTTTTTATGTAAAGGAATCTCCTGAGAGTCTTTTATTATTTAAGTTTTACTTTACACTAACGTCTTTTTTGACGTCTCTATTTTTTGGTACTAAATATCCTTGTAGAGCCCATAAAATAACTGCATATCTGCCATCTTAAAGTATATAAACGTGTTATGTAACTACTCGCTTTCAAACTTAAACTTAATTTCACACTGTATATATTACTTTAATTTTTTGATGATTAGTAAATATCCACGATGATAGTTCTGTTTTTCTTGTCTATTAACAGGAGGAATATTTCCAAATCCCAACAGCGAGACCCAACAACGACGATAGGAATAAAATACTACTTCTACCTACATTATGGAAGTGCCGCATCTACAGCCTAGAAGTAGAAATGATGTATCTAGTCGACACCTGTCTAAGGAAAACCTCCAAACCATATTGCACGAAGGATAAGCAGTGACTACAATAAGGCGGTGAGTCTTTGCTTTAATTTATTCTTACTTTTGTAACAAGTAGACTTGGCGAACCACAGTGGCAAGTGGTATGTGTCCAGAGAGGTCCACACAAAAAATTGGTTTAGGTAAGGTGTTTAATTTAAATACTCTTGAAATGATATAGATGAAGTAGCTGAACCATTTAGATTTGTTTTGCAAGATCATGTCAGGAGAGATGTAGCAGGGAGAGAAGTTGAAAAGGCTTTTGATAGGTAGAGAGGTGGTAAAGGTCAAAACCCAGTCGGAAGACTTCGATAATTTCGCGGTAATGTTTGTTCTCCATTATCGTAGCATGGAATAAAAATAATACTAAACAATTTAAATTATTATTACGGGCTACAAATAATTTAAACAAGTAATAATATCCCAAATCATAATTCTACAAAATTTCAACAGTTATTCATAATTTATAAACTATTTAGGTACGCGAAATTGTCATTAGTATCTATTAATTTTCTACGCCAATGTTTCACGTTCTCTTCGGTTAGCTCTTTGGCAAAACTGTCAAATCCTGTATATAAAGTGGAAGAACGTGCAAAAGCCTTTTCATCTTCTGTAATTGCTATGCCACCAACTAGCTGGACGCACTTTTCATGAAACATAACCCCATTTTTTAATTCCTAATTGAAAAATAATCTCTGGACCTAATTTATAACAATACAAGACTGTAATTATCGAATTCGATATCACCTCCCGCGATAATCATTTTGCGAATTATTGGACAGCATAGGCTTAAGTAGGAAAGCGTAGGATTAAATTAGTACCAAAAAATGCAGACGTGTGTGGTGGCGACCATTAATAATTGGAAGCTGCTTACATATGAATTCATTTTTTGTACGACCAAATGATAAATCCGAACTTACACTGAGAATACAAGACTGTGATTAACGAATTCGATATCACCTCCCGCGATAATCATTTTGCGAATTATTGGACAGCATAGGCTTAGGTAGGAAAGCGTAGGATTAAATTAGTACCAAAAAATGCAGACGTGTGTGGTGGCGACCATTAATAATTGGAAGCTGCTTACATATGAATTCATTTTTTGTACGACCAAATAATAAATCCAAACTTACACTGAGAATACAAGACTGTGATTAACGAATTCGATATCACCTCCCGCGATATTCATTTTGCGATTTATTGGACAGCATAGGCTTAGGTAGAAAAGCGTAGGATTCAAATAGTACCAAAAAATGCAGACGTGTGTGGTGGCGACCATTAATAATTGGAAGCTGCTTACATATGAATTCATTTTTTGTACGACCAAATGATAAATCCAAACTTACACTGAGAATACAAGACTGTGATTAACGAATTCGATATCACCTCCCGCGATAATCATTTTGCGAATTATTGGACAGCATAGGCTTAGGTAGGAAAGCGTAGAATTAAATTAGTACCAAAAAATGCAGACGCGTGTGGTGGCGACCATTAATAATTGGAAGCTGCTTACATATGAATTCATTTTTTGTACGACCAAATGATAAATCCAAACTTACACTGAGAATACAAGACTGTGATTAACGAATTCGATATCACCTCCCGCGATAATCATTTTGCGAATTATTGGACAGCATAGGCTTAGATAGGAAAGCGTAGGATTAAATTAGTACCAAAATATGCAGACGTGTGTGGTGGCGACCATTAATAATTGGAAGCTGCTTACATATGAATTCATTTTTTGTACGACCAAATGATAAATCCAAACTTACATTGAGAATACAAGACTGTGATTAACGAATTCGATATCACCTCCCGCGATAATCATTTTGCGAATTATTGGACAGCATAGGCTTAGGTAGGAAAGCGTAGGATTAAATTAGTACCAAAAAATGCAGACGTGTGTGGTGGCGACCATTAATAATTGGAAGCTGCTTACATATGAATTCATTTTTTGTACGACCAAATGATAAATCCAAACTTACACTGAGAATACAAGACTGTGATTAACGAATTCGATATCACCTCCCGCGATAATCATTTTGCGAATTATTGGACAGCATAGGCTTAGGTAGGAAAGCGTAGGATTAAATTAGTACCAAAAAATGCAGACGTGTGTGGTGGCGACCATTAATAATTGGAAGCTGCTTACATATGAATTCATTTTTTGTACGACCAAATAATAAATCCAAACTTACACTGAGAATACAAGACTGTGATTAACGAATTCGATATCACCTCCCGCGATATTCATTTTGCGATTTATTGGACAGCATAGGCTTAGGTAGAAAAGCGTAGGATTCAAATAGTACCAAAAAATGCAGACGTGTGTGGTGGCGACCATTAATAATTGGAAGCTGCTTACATATGAATTCATTTTTTGTACGACCAAATGATAAATCCAAACTTACACTGAGAATACAAGACTGTGATTAACGAATTCGATATCACCTCCCGCGATAATCATTTTGCGAATTATTGGACAGCATAGGCTTAGGTAGGAAAGCGTAGAATTAAATTAGTACCAAAAAATGCAGACGCGTGTGGTGGCGACCATTAATAATTGGAAGCTGCTTACATATGAATTCATTTTTTGTACGACCAAATGATAAATGCAAACTTACACTGAGAATACAAGACTGTGATTAACGAATTCGATATCACCTCCCGCGATAATCATTTTGCGAATTATTGGACAGCATAGGCTTAGATAGGAAAGCGTAGGATTAAATTAGTACCAAAATATGCAGACGTGTGTGGTGGCGACCATTAATAATTGGAAGCTGCTTACATATGAATTCATTTTTTGTACGACCAAATGATAAATCCAAACTTACATTGAGAATACAAGACTGTGATTAACGAATTCGATATCACCTCCCGCGATAATCATTTTGCGAATTATTGGACAGCATAGGCTTAGGTAGGAAAGCGTAGGATTCAATAAGTACCAAAAAATGCAGACGTGTGTGGTGGCGAACATTAATAATTGGAAGCTGCTTACATATGAATTAATTTTTTGTACAAAAAACGATACATCCTTAAACCGAGAATGCAAGAGTGTGATTATCGATTCCAATGTCACCTCCCGCGATAATCATTTTGCGAATTATTGGACAGCATAGGCTTAGGTAGGAAAGCGTAGGATTAAATTAGTACCAAAAAATGCAGACGTGTGTGGTGGCGACCATTAATAGTTGGAAGCTGCTTACATATGAATTCATTTTTTGTACGACCAAATGATAAATCCAAACTTACACTGAGAATACAAGACTGTGATTAACGAATTCGATATCACCTCCCGCGATAATTTTGCGAATTATTGGACAGCATAGGCTTAGGTAGGAAAGCGTAGGATTAAATTAGTACCAAAAAATGCAGACGTGTGTGGTGGCGACCATTAATAATTGGAAGCTGCTTACATATGAATTCATTTTTTGTACGACCAAATAATAAATCCAAACTTACACTGAGAATACAAGACTGTGATTAACGAATTCGATATCACCTCCCGCGATAATCGTTTTGCGAATTATTGGACAGCATAGGCTTAGGTAGGAAAGCGTAGGATTCAATTAATACCAAAAAATGCAGACGTGTGTGGTGGCGAACATTAATAATTGGAAGCTGCTAACATATGAATTCATTTTTTATACGAGCAAATGATAAATGCAAATTTACACTGACAATACAAGACTGTGATCGAATTCGATATCACCTCCCGCGATATTCATTTTGCGATTTATTGGACAGCATAGGCTTAGGTAGGAAAGCGTAGGATTCAAATAGTACCAAAAAATGCAGACGTGTGTGGTGGCGACCATTAATAATTGGAAGCTGCTTACATATGAATTCATTTTTTGTACGACCAAATGATAAATTCAAACTTACATTGAGAATACAAGACTGTGATTAACGAATTCGATATCACCTCCCGCGATAATCATTTTGCGAATTATTGGACAGCATAGGCTTAGGTAGGAAAGCGTAGGATTCAATAAGTACCAAAAAATGCAGACGTGTGTGGTGGCGAACATTAATAATTGGAAGCTGCTTACATATGAATTCATTTTTTATACAAAATACGATACATCCTTAAACCGAGAATGCAAGAGTGTGATTATCGATTCCAATGTCACCTCCCGCGACATTCTCTTTGCGAATTATTGGACAGCATAGGCTGAGGTAGGAAAGCGTAGGAATAAATGAGTACCAAGAAATGCAAACGTGTGTGGTAGCGACCATTAAAATTGGAAACTGCTTACATATGAAATCATTTTTTCATTTCAGGAAAATTTGACATAAAACAATTTTCTTCAAACATAAATAACAGATAGATTTCATAAAATATAAAAATGGCCTCCCATAAAGTACCCCCCAGATGGTCCGACTTTGTCCAAAATCTAATTATTTCACGCAAGCATGCACGCACCCACGCACACATACGCACGGACGAACGCACGCACGCTCGAACGCACGCATGCACGCTCGCACGCACGTACGCACGCACGAACGCACGCACACACAGGCACGCACGGACGAACGCACGCACGTACGCATGAATGAACGCACGCACGCACGGACATACGCACGCACGGACATACGCACGCACGGACGCACGCACGGACGGACGCACGCACAAACGCACGTACGCATACACACACACACACACACACACACACACACGACATACATCATTGCGAAAATAGTCAAAATGGATTCAGTGGACTCCAAAACGTAAAAAACCGTCGAAAACTCGAGGTCGAAAAAAATCATGATTCCTTTACTTTCCTTATCCTGTATACAAAATTACGTACCTAACCCCCGTAAAAAATGAATTGAATGTCGCCTGAAATGAGAACATAATTTTTAAAAAATTCGCTTCTCGGCCAACTGACACAGATCACAGAAAATACATTGTTGCTTCTCAGCTTAATATCACTACTTCTACAAAACAAACCTAAGTTGCCTTAGTACCTATTGATTGTTGCAGTAAATACAACATAAAATTTAGGAATATTTGTTTATTGATTTAAAATACATATTTTTCTGCAATATGCTCACAAATATTGGTAAATATATCTTTAGTAACTGCGCTATATATTTCGTACCACATAAGTAGTAGTCTTTAATAATCAATAAACACTTAAAACCTATGTAAAACCTAAAAACACAAATAAAATTGCGATAATTAAAATCAAATTCTTGACAAACGCACAAAAGAGCATCCGCGAAGCGAAATTAATAAGCTTCTATAAAGTACAAGGTAGTTTTCAACATCCGCAATAAAAAATAGTTCCAACTTGGAAATATCTTTGAATTTTGACTATAATCCGCAATTTTTTTCCAAATATCAAGAAATACCTATCTGCAGTTTTAGTTAAAACGTGTCAAATCTGTAATTTTGTGACACTAAAGTGATATGTCACCGTCACTTTCAATAGTTTTCGAATTTTTTTTTTGTAATCTTTAATCTTTTTAGGGCCTGCTCCATTTTTTCACCAAATGTACTTCGTTGTTGTATTCCAATGTCTTCTGGTGGAATTGTTCTATATATTTTATTGATAGTTGGTAGTCTCCCAAAATTTTTTCAACGAAATTTAAATTTTTGGTAGATAGTCGGATCTTTGTATCAGGATAATAGTAGAGCGAGGATGTATGGAAATTAATTTTACGTTACCTTAAATCGTACAATAACTTAAAGAGCTTATTTACCAGTCATTTTTAAAATCTCCCCTCGTTCTCCTGTTATCCTGATGCCAAAAATGTTATTAACGAATTGTAACTTTTAATACTCGATTCTTTGTATCAGGAATAACAGTAGAGCGAGGATATATGGAAATTCATTTTACGTTTCCCTAAATTATACAGTAACTTGATTAAAGAACTCGATTCCCCGCCATGTTTAAAATATCTGCTTTTTCTTCTGTTATCAGATACCAAAAATGTTATCAACGAATTGCAACTTTTGATACTCGGATCTTTCAATGCGGAACAGAAGGGCGAGCAGGTATGGAAATTGATTTAACGTTACCTTAAATTGTACAGTAACTTGATGAAAGCACTTAATGTTCCCGCCATTTTTAAAAAATCTTCTTACTCTTCTGTTATCCCGAAACCAAAATTTTATCAACAAAATTGAAACTGATACGTAGTTATTTTTCATTTTTAGTTTTAGTGAAATTCTGC
Source organism: Psylliodes chrysocephalus (assembly GCA_927349885.1). Lineage (NCBI taxonomy): Eukaryota > Metazoa > Arthropoda > Insecta > Coleoptera > Chrysomelidae > Psylliodes > Psylliodes chrysocephalus. The sequence goes on along the minus strand of OV651826.1, from coordinate 27,036,441 downwards.
CCCTTTAGGTAGGAAAATAAAATACGAGATATTTGAAAAATATATATTTTATATCTACTCACAATTTAAATAGTGATTTAAATCGATAGAATTGTACAATTTTTTTATATTTGTAAATACAAATTTATGGTAAAAATAATAAAAGCTTCAATAGATTAAACCTAGGTATTTCATTTTTAGAAAAATTTCAGTCAAGAAATTCGAAAAATTACATTTTTTATATCATTTAAAGAGGAACAAAAAACAAGTAGTGTCTAACCTAAAATGCCTCGGTTTTTTAGAAACGTGTGAAAATAAAAAAATACTGATTTTATATACCTAACGTAACACAAGCAAGTAAACAGCAATAAAATACATATTTATATTTCTGGCAAGTTTGGCCTGAGTAAAGAGTATCAAAAAAGTGTAAATCGTATAAAACAACTTAAGGGCACTTAGTGTTCTAAAAGTAAGTGTGGTTTCTGATACAATTTCGGATTTTAGTGATTTGAAATGAACTACTTAACATTTTACAAAAATATTTTTGTTACTTACTAGCCATTTAAAATAAAGTCACAAACACACTTTTTTAGTATCTATCAATCATTACTTAATTTAATGATTATTAAGGCCTCATTTATTTAGGTACTTTCAAGTAAAATCTACTTAGGTTTCATTTTGTAAGCTCTTCAATATTACTTACAATTTAACATGGTAAACTAAACAAAAAAATGATGAAAATAGTTTGTAGGTGTTTTAAGTGGTACCACAATAATATTAAGTGGTAAGTGGTACCACAAAAATATAATTACCTTTAATACTGAATTCCCACCAAAATTAATCTCATATAGCTTTATTTTTGGTCAATAAATAACTATTGGAGTAGGTGGACAACACTAAATAATCCTATGTATAATAAGCTTTAAAAATTTTAATATAAAATGTATTTCATTTTACAAATATTCATAATAATTGTACTAAGTACTGTTCATATTGGTGGACGAGCTTCATAATGGAGTTTAGGGCTCAAAGTCCACGAATAGTTATTCATATAGTCACAACAACTCGGTTCCAAAACACAGCTCAAACACACAAACGCCAACAGAACCAACTGAAATGCCACAGAAGCTTTAAAAAATCGTCTAAACCAAGATTTGGCTTTAGCGTTACTTCCTGGATCGCTATCAGGGTCTCCTGGGTTTGTTTTTGTAGATATCTTGGATTCTTCTTGTTCTGGTACTGGCCTAAAAATGAAAAGAGTTAAACTTGATTTTTTAATTATTTTTATCTTTTACCTCAATCGGTCAGTGAAATTTCCGGAGCAAGCTGATGTTCGAGCCACAAGAGATCTGCATCGTAGTTGTAGGGCTTTAAGATCTTCTTCAGCTACTCTTAACTTTTCTCTCATCAATAGTCTCGCTTTAGAATCTGGAGGTAATCCGATTTCTAACTGCCGGACTAATCGCCGAATAGCTGCCAGTCTCCTCTGCCTTTCGCCTATTTCCTGTTCGGATCCTTCGTCAGAAATTCCGCTGTCAGAAAATGACCCTTCTGTTATAATTTCTTGCATCTGCTGTGTACTCTGTAACCCAAATTATATCATGAATTTTTTTTTTCAGATATTAAGAATTATTATTTTTTATTATAGAACATCAAGTTTGCATGGAGAACGCAGTAATTGGTGTCACTGGTATCCCCTGTGCGAAGTATCGGACAGCTAGGAAAGCGAAGGATTAAATTCATACCAAAAAATGCAGACATATGTGGTGGCGATCATTAGTAATTGGAAGCTGGATATCCGGATACGTAAGATAAGTATTTATTTTTTATTATCAAGTATTGGACAGAACAGGCTTAGGTAGGAAAAATTCGTACCAAAAAATGCGGACAGGTGTGGTGGCGACCATTAGTAAATTGGAAGCTGCTTACACTTGAATTCATTTTTTGTGCGAATAAAAGAGCCAAACTTGCACCGAGAATGCAAGAGTGTGATTATCGAATCCGGTATCACCTCCCGCGACATTCTCTGTGTGAAGTATTAGACAGAATAGGCTTAGGTAGGAAAAATTCGTATCAAAAATGCGGACAGGTGTGGTGGCGACCATTAGTAATTGGAAACTGCTTACACTTGAATTCATTTTTGTGTGAATAAAAAAGCCAAACTTGCACCGAGAATGCAAGAGTGTGATATTTGAATCTCGGTATCACCTCCCGCGACATTCTCTGTGCGAAGTATTGGATAGAATAGGCTTAGGTAGGAACGATTCGTATCAAAAAATGCGGACATGTGTGGTGGCGACCATTAGTAATTGGAAGCTGCTTACACTTGAATTCATTTTTTGTGCGAAAAAAGCCAAACTTGCACCGAGAATGCAAGAGTGTGATTATCGAATCCGGTGTCACCTCCCACGACATTCTCTGTGTGAAGTATTAGACAGAATAGGCTTAGATAGGAACGATTCGTATCAAAAAATGCGGACATGTGTGGTGGCGACCATTAGTAATTGGAAGCTGCTTACACTTGAATTCATTTTTTGTGCGAATAAAAGAGCCAAACTTGCACCGAGAATGCAAGAGTGTGATATTGAATCTCGGTGTCACCTCCCGCGACATTCTCTGTGCGAAGTGTTGGACAGAATAGGCTTAGATAGGGAAAAATTTGGTATCACTTCTGTGAGAAGTAAAATTAGGGAAGAAAGCGTAGGAATAAATTCGTACCAAAAAATGCGGACATGTGTGGCGGTGACCATTCGTAATTGGAAACTGATTACACTTGAATTCATTTTTTGTGCGAAAAAAAAGCCAAACTTGCACCGAGAATGCAAGAGTGTGATTATCGAATCCGGTATCACCTCCCGCGACATTCTCTGTGTGAAGTATTAGACAGAATAGGCTTAGGTAGGAAAAATTCGTATCAAAAATGCGGACAGGTGTGGTGGCGACCATTAGTAATTGGAAACTGCTTACACTTGAATTCATTTTTGTGTGAATAAAAAAGCCAAACTTGCACCGAGAATGCAAGAGTGTGATTATCGAATCCGGTGTCACCTCCCACGACATTCTCTGTGTGAAGTATTAGACAGAATAGGCTTAGATAGGAACGATTCGTATCAAAAAATGCGGACATGTGTGGTGGCGACCATTAGTAATTGGAAGCTGCTTACACTTGAATTCATTTTTTGTGCGACAAAAGCCAAACTTGCACCGAGAATGCAAGAGTGTGATTATCGAATCCGGTGTCACCTCCCACGACATTCTCTGTGTGAAGTATTAGATAGAATAGGCTTAGATAGGAACGATTCGTATCAAAAAATGCGGACATGTGTGGTGGCGACCATTAGTAATTGGAAGCTGCTTACACTTGAATTCATTTTTTGTGCGAATAAAAGAGCCAAACTTGCACCGAGAATGCAAGAGTGTGATATTGAATCTCGGTGTCACCTCCCGCGACATTCTCTGTGCGAAGTGTTGGACAGAATAGGCTTAGATAGGAAAAATTCGTACCAAAAAATGCGGACAGGTGTGGTGGCGACCATTAGTAATTGGAAGCTGCTTACACTTGTTTTCATTTTTTGTGCGAATAGAAGAGCCAAACTTGCACCGAGAATGCAAGAGTGTGATATTGAATCTCGGTGTCACCTCCCGCGACATTCTCTGTGCGAAGTGTTGGACAGAATAGGCTTAGATAGGAAAAATTCGTACCAAAAAATGCGGACAGGTGTGGTGGCGACCATTAGTAATTGGAAGCTGCTTACACTTGAATTCATTTTTTGTGCGAATAAAAGAGCCTAACTTGCACTGAGAATGCAAGAGTGTGATATTGAATCTGGGTGTCACCTCCCGCGACATTCTCTGTGCGAAGTGTTGGACAGAATAGACTTAGGTAGGAAAAATGCAATCAAAAAATGCAGACATGTGTAAAATTGGAAGCATCTCACACTTGAATTCATTTTTTGTGCGAATGAAAAAGCCAATCTGGCACCGAAATGCAAGGGTGTGATATCGAATGTGATATCACCTCTCGCGGCCGTCCGGGTCAGTTCGTCAGACTCGGGTGAAATCGTCCTTGAACGAAAATCGAAATGGTCCCAGTGTTGCGCAGGAAGTTAGAAATGGACAGTAGCAAATCCGTAACTGTAAAAGTACATGTGCAAATTTGTTTACCCATCTCTAAATTCCCGCGATATAACCGAACTACAATTTTCGTTCAAAGACGAACTTACCTAAGTCTGTGGGCGTTTATAAATACGGACCTTTAGGCTTAGGCCCGTATGAACCGAATGGGATATCATCTCCCGCGACCGTCCGGGCCAGTTCGTCAGATTCGGGTGAAATCGTCCTTAAACAAAAATCGAAGTTCGATTATAACAGCTCAAGAGTTGCAGATGGTTCTAGTAGTGTTGCACAGGAATTTAGAATTAGACAGTAATAAATCTGTAACATTTGCAGTTTCGGATTTGTTACTGCCCATCTCTAAATTCCCGCGATATAACCGAACTACAATATTTTCATTCAAGGACGAACTCACCTAAGTCTGTGGCCGTTCATAAATACGGGTCTTAGATATGAAAGCGTAGGAATAAATTCGTACCAGAAAATGCAGATACAAATGTGGTGGCGATTATTAGTAATTAGAAGCTGCTCACACATGAATTCATGAGTATGATTATTGTTTATTTGTTCAAAAGATGTTAATGTAAGTGTTATTAAGCAATTTCCAATTACTAATGGTTACCTCTTTATTTTTTGGTGCAATTTATTCCTACACTACCAAATTTTTAAATGTTTTAAATGTTTTGTTTGTTTCAGATTGGCCGTAGAATGGTGTGACACTATAATAATAAATAATTGTAATGAAATAAATAGTATATTTGTAAAGATAATAATAAATAGTTTAATTATGAGTATAATAAAATAGTATAATTGTAATGAATATAATAAATAGTTAATGTATATAATTTGTGTAATATTGTTTTAATAAATATTTTAATTAAATTTACACTATTTGATTTACCCATTCTCAACATTACTTAGCAACATTAATGTGCTGCGTCTGTTACTTAAGACATATTGACCCTACAACCATGGCTCAAATATAGCGGCTGTATCAGGCAAATTAACTTGGTAGTTTGCCATTTTAACACTTCTCATGTAGTCTTCAACAATAACTCGTATTGACTAAATTGATGTTATCAATTGGCTAAAAGTAATATTAAACTTTAGCACTGACTTATTTGACAGAACTGATACTTAAGGTGATGAAAGTCTCTAAGGACGGCCAATTTCGTTCAATTTTTTTGTCCTACCAGCTCACGTGGGGTAACTGTTATTACTGAAGACTCGTGGAGCAAACAAAACTGTTCTAGAATAGACCATGACTGATGAAGACAGATATGAATAGTAAGGTTTCAAAACTAAGTCCGTGTTATTTCTTAGAAATAAGGAAAAGCCTAGAACTTTAAAATTACCGTAGTGTCCGATCTGCTAATACATAGGTACTCAGAAGGCTAGTCTAAGAGAATGTTGACCATATATTTAAATTTTTTGGCAGGTAGAAAAACAAATATAGCAAAAAAATAATAAGATTTGCAACCGTACGATGGATTTAGAGTTTTGATGCAGCAAAATAATGGGAAATGGTAGGTACCTAGTAAGCAGTATACAAACAAGGCCCCCTTCCCTGGAAATTAAAATTCTTACAAGGAACCACCCTTGATACAAGGTGCAGTTAGCGAGCTTTGACGTAGAAGCTGTTGTTCTTTATTTTCACAACTGAAACGATCAGTTTCGTTGAAATATTAGTTACATATTATAAGTAGAACGACAAGAATACAAGTCACCTATTACTTAAATTTTGTCGGAAATGGACTTTGAAGCCGTACTCCTCATATGATTCATGTCGGTGTTAACTACACACACCTCTAAATGAAATCCAAAAGGTCATTTAAAAAAGAATACTTTTTAATATCCGTATAGTGTCTCGCATACACTACATATTATTTCTTTTAGCTCGCCACATACGTTAAAACCTTGTCATTCTTTCGATAAAATTGATGATAACCTGCAATTATGTAGCATTAAGAAGAAAAATATTAAACTCGCTTGCTGCTAATTAACGTTGCTGCTGTCGTGATCGCTACATGTAAAGTTTCGCATTTTAACAGGAATCACTAGTGTGGAATAACATTGTTGATCTCAACTTGTGGAATTGTTTGTTGTCGTTTCCAACGTTAAAATAAAACAATTCTATAGAAGTTAGAATATAGTATATTGCAAAAGTAAAAATGTATAATGTTGACAAAATAATGATATGAATAATAATGACATAAAAACAAAAAAACTCTCGGCAACCTCAGTTACCGGGTAGTTGGGGTGAAGCGAGTTTAATTTATGATACCATAAAAAGAAGGTATATTAGATATTACGCCAATTGATACTACGTCACGGTGACGTATTGTGGTGTGAAAATAAATTTTAATTTGCTCGTGGCTATATTCCACACCACAATACGTTAAACCTCTGATATTTTTAATCTACCTTTCACTAAAGCTGCAACAGAAATGAACGTTATCAATTTTGCCAAAAGACAGTGATGATTAACGTATGTGACGAGCTAAAAGATAGTACTTGCAAGACATTACACTCCGAAATCCGTTAATTACTCATGGAGACAAAAAAATGGTTAAAAAAATGTGTACCTCTTTCAAAAAGAAAAACAACTTTTTTAAAGCACCCTGTATGTGTTAAACGCTAAGCGCTTCAAGTTTCTCATAAGTTCTGACTATGGTGCATGGAGACGTGGATTCAGCAAAGGCAGCGCAACAGCAGTGCCGTATTTAGAGGGATTTTAAATTTTTTTCGATATACCGACGGATTGCTATAATTGAGGACCTTGCTGCAAGAAAGAAGCAGCTCCATTTTTGATAAAATTTTAGTTACTTTAAGTAAAAAATTAATTCAAACCTAATCGATTAGTGTAAAAAACTATCAGCTTCGATAATAAATGGCAAAAATATATTTTTTTACATTATAAATCCTTTTTAACTTTGGTGCAAGAGGGGCAGCTCCTAGGCATAGCTTCTGATGCTGTTTGACAACCGTCTCAAACTATCGGGACACGAATTACGGCAGTATTCTGCATATTGTTTTAATGGTAATTAATCAAAAATGTACAAAATATTTGGCACCTACATCGAAGTTAAATATAATTAACAAAATCTCGCTGTTGAGAACGAAAAAAGGGGCCAAGTCAAAAAAAACCCAAACAGCAAATTAATTAAGGGTGGTAACGCGTCCATATCTAGAAAACCGTTTGTCCGATAAGTTCAGCAAAAAAATTCGACCTTTTCAATAAGAAATAATACTTCTCATTTAAATTGTAGCCGACGGCGAGAGTCAAGCTAAATCCTACACTGAACGGTGGCGGTGGCATGGCGGGATGAAGTGGACGACGCTGTGCTACGGTAATGAAAAGTGCCGTGTCGCATACTAAGCAGTCTCAGAATGTGGATGAAGTTCAGTTTTCGGTTCAGAGAGAAAGCTGGAAAGCTGCTTTTCCGCTTCTCCTCTGTTTACTATCTCTTCTCAGAGATCGTGTAGCTACAGAGCATGTGTCACCCGATACACCAAAACACACTTAAAAAGCAATAGCGAAATGCTATCAATAATTATAATTGTTTTCTGGTTCAGTTTATTTACGACCTATCCCCTGTAAAAATTATACAATATGTAATTATTTACACCCTTTTGTTAAGACTTGGACCGTACCGTTAAAAATTTAAATGAAACCTATATTTTTCGTCAGAACCGAACCGGTACCACGATATTATTATGTATATGTAAAGGGATGAGGCAAGTTGCCCTACAGCACTTTAGGTCCATTGTGCATAAAATTAATGGGATTGAAACCAAGAATAACTTCCACAGCTCATAGTTAGTGTGGTTTTCATGACTCCATTTCTATTAAGAAGTTTTTTATATTTGTTCTAGTTTGCGGATAGTTGTCAATTATTGGATTTTTGGTACCCCAGACAACTCTATCCATTTTATGATTTTCACTTGACGGCTCTGAGGGATTCTAGGTGCGCCCCACGGTTCTGCAGCAATGTTCATAAACAATGTATGTCTTTTTGACTATGTTTTCTAGGTGTGAGTTCCAGACCTCTGTAGAGACTCTAAACGATTAGTGCTGTAACACCCTTTTGATTGAAATTGAGAATTTTAATTTTGAAATCAATAATATGAAAATTTTATCTATTTAAAAACAATTTTTGTTGTTTATTGCTTTAATGTAACAAACCAATGATATGGAAAATGTATACCTACCTACCGAAGAAAAAGAAAGTTCTCTCTGGTTTAAAAAAAATCTAAATAGGGCAGGACCTGAAATTTGTAGTTTCGCTAGAACCGAGACCGTTTATTTTATTTCCCGTATACATAAAAGTTACTCGAAGATAAAAACATTATTGGAACATTCACAAAAAAGTAATCGTTTTTACTCTAACAAAAAACGGAATTGTCTCTAAAAATCCTCAACACAAACATTTTTAGATTTTTTACAACTTTCTTGGGAATTAGTTTTTCCTCTACTGAATCCTGTTCAATTGATTGAAAAATATTGCTGGATAGGCTCTTATAAACTTGGGAATTTGGAAGCACGGCAAAGACCGAGAACATATAGCAACTCTCACTTGTTAAGCTGCGAGTGGAAAGAGAGGCTGAAACTCAAATCCCGAACGACGGCCTTTTATTCCCACAAAATAAAATAAATATTAAATCTAAGAAAAACGAGATATACATTTTGCAACTCTTTATACATAATTGAAACGAGAAAAATGAGCAGAATTAATGTGAAAAAAATTTAATTAAATAACGATAGAGTGAAAACAAAATTCCTCAGTTAAGAGGAATATAGTACCTTATTCTTGAAAAAACAGAAAAGCTTAAAAATAAGATAAATTGAACGTTTTAATTTACAGTGATCACGCGTATACATTCAGTCAAAAAGAGTCTAACCAAATTTCAACTTTGTTCCTATGTTCCTTTTAATGCATGTTTTATAACGTATTAATTTTTTTATTTTTTACGATGTCATGAGATAATTATCAATGAAAAAATCTAAAATAGAAGCAACAAAATTAAGGTTATTTTTTGACTCTCGGGTTATTTCCTTGACTTTCGGCTTATTCTCAAGGAATTTTCCTGACTTTCCCGGGCTCATTTTTATTTACCCGAGTTTGAATGACTTTTTAAGTCAGTATGAAATTGCACTATCCCTCACTAGTTCTCACTAGCAGCTCGCACTTGTCCTCCCTAGCACTAACCAGCCTCGCTAGCTCCCACTAATATAATTATAGCTTTCACTCCCCTTACTAGCTTTTACTAGTCCTTACAAGTCTCACTGGCCATCACAAGCACTCACTGGCATACTATATTTCACCAACTCTCATTAGCTCTCACCAACTCTGTTCACTAGCATTCACTAACTCTCAGTAGTTTTTAACAACACTCACTGGCCCTAACTAAGGGGAAATTAACAACCAATAATATAATAGATTTAATAATGAAAAATAAGAAAAACTGGAAGCAAGTAAGTAATTTTATAAAGAAAGTGAATGGTCAACAAGACCAAACAAAAATGGGATGATGGCCTAATATACCTGCGATGGTTTCAGGTACATTAGAGGCCGAATATCGAGGAGTTTTTGTTGGTAGACTAGTTCACTAGAATCCAACATTGCGATGCGCATAGAGCGAAGCATAAGCGTTTCCCTCGAAAAGAAGAAAACTGAACAAAAACCTGGCAATGGCCAACACTCACTAGCCTCATCAGCATTAGTTTTTAGCTACTAGCTTCCTCTAGTTCTTACACACTAGGTCTCACTCACTAGCTCTCACCCTCTAACCCACTAACTTCCACTAGCTCTTAGTCCCTAGAAATTAATAGATATTACTAATTATCACAAATTATCACTAAATATCACTAAATATCACTAAATATCACTAAATATCACTAAATATCACTAAATATCACTAAATATCACTAAATATCGCTAAATATTACTTAATATCACTTAATATCACTAAATATATCTCTAGATATCACTCACTGGCTCTCACTAATTGATTCTCACTATCTAGCTTAATCACTAGCACACATTAACTCACTGGTTTTCACTAAATCTTACTAGCACATACTAGGGCTCACTACCTCTCACTCTCTAGCTCTCGCTTATTAAATCTCAGCGGTAACTCACTATCTCTCCCTATCCCTCACAAGTATAATCAAAATATGCACGATTTTCATTTAATTAATTAATGTCGAGATATGTGTAGCTATACATAGTTTAGTTACTTATAAAAACGATAAACGTTCTTTTAGGCAGTGTAGTTTAAATCGCAGGGATAGGATGGATAAGTTGGGGCGCCCTACATAAATATTTGTGTTCGAAAAGTCCTAGTGAAAATCTTCAGTAATAATCTGGGTATATCCCATGTAGTCTCTAGGCATTGCTTGACCTCGAGGCCAAAGTAAGCCTGTACGATCCGATATTAAATTTGTATTTTTACGCTGATTCCGTAGAACATTCTGACTACGTGACCAGAAAACGAAAGGAACACTATTAACGATCCGGAAACAGCCTCAGCATTACGTTTTACGTTTGTACGTTGTTGGTCAAAATCCATTCGCGCGTCGTCGCACAGACACAACTCGGCCATCATGCTTTCCTTCACGCTATACGGGGTACTGCCCAAAAACTTTTCAAACGTTTAATTTACAATCTCAAAATGTTTCGTCAGCAGATATGTCCTAATTATATAATAAGAGATTTGAAATTTGTTAATCTGAGTGGATTTAAAGTTGTCTGTCTTTTCTTAAATGTCACATTTGCTATTATTTTAATACCTATATTATTTAGTTCGGTAGGTTGTAATTCAAATTTAATTGAGATTGGGGGATTTTAAATTAAATTTGGATTATAAAATAGTTTCGATTCTATGTATTTATTGCAAGAACACTACATTCATTCATTGATAGTAGTCTTAATTAACACATGTTTAGGTATTGGTTTTTATAGCACAAATAAAATCATTTATATTCAGGATGTTCCGTGCAAAATAATTTAATTATTTAGATTTTATCAGAAGCTGTAAAATTGACAACAACGCCGATACGAGTATATATGCCGTTCAGTTTTTCAAATCAATGAAAGTTATGAAAATTTGACACAATTTACTATATATAATATTAATTATTATCATTTTAATATTAATACTTTTTTCGAGGTTGTTACTGTGACATGTCATTTTTATTACTTAAAGCAGCGTTGTCGGGTTGCCTATCAAAATATGGCCGCAAGTACTTTTATTAGTACTTTTTTTTATTTTAAGGTATATTTGTGTTATTTGGTCAGGTACATGATTTCTCTAAAATGGACCGTAATGTAGAACTTTGAGGAAAAGTGTAAAATTTGATTTTTGCAGTATTTTCGTTGGCAATGAAGTTATGAAATAATGTTCTGTAATTCGTATTCTGAACGATTTTTGATTAGATGGGTCGTACTCAATATTTTGATAACTGTGCAGGAATGTTTCCACTTTTCCTCAAATTTCTCCATTACGGTCCATTTTAGAGAAATAATATATATGACCAAAGTTATAGAGAATAACATCACAAATAACTTATGTTAAAATAATTTTCTTCTATAATCATAAATAACAGAAATATACCTTAAAGTAGATATAAAAAAAAGTTTTCTATCAATAATTATAAAAATTGTATTTTAATTAAAAACAGATGAGTGCAGAAATCAAACGGTCGGATCTTAAAAGCAATCCAGAGTATCCAGACCTCTCGCGAAAGCAAAATGTTTTAAGGATTTTATATATAAAATTGAATTTATAAGCACACCATTGGGAATACTTTAAGATGTTATGTTTCTCGAGAATATAGAGAGCTTTAAATTTGTGCAACGATAAGGCAGCATTCTGCAAATACGTTTAAAAAAAAGGTGGGAAATACTCCTATTTAAAAACTAGTAGATATTTATTAAAACAAAAAGCAGCAAGTTTTTATAGATTTAATACAGAATAGCGAGTAAATGCTTTTTTTTAATTCCTTAAAAAAATTCAAGGTTTCTCCACCTTAAATTTTGTTATTATTGGTATTTCCTGAAAATTTCACAAAAATAGGACTAAAAATAAAGACTCAAAAGGAATTATAAATTTAAGAGTTCGGTTTACTCTTAAGACTATAATTTTTGTCCAATTTCGGGTATAAAGTATATTTCAAATCAGAAAATTATTCCTATAGACAAAGACTAAAGGCTGATTTTTTATTATATTCAATATTGAGGATCTTCCCTACCTGAAAAATATGTTCAAGCCTAATTATTAATTATCATTTGCTGATCCAATGCTGGCCGATAATTTTTCGTTGTGTAATTTTTCATTACTTAATTAATCACTTTTGTCTTTTTGAATTTGATAATGAATTCGGTAATATAAGCCAAAATATGAATATATTACTATTGAAATTTTGAAGACACTTTGAAAAACTACATATAACTATTTTTGATCCGCTGACCTCTAATTGAAAAGCTTCAAAATGTTTTGTAGAATCTCGACCATAAAACGATCTGAATTAAATCATTTTAATTGATTTATTGTTGTAGAAAGGCATAAATTACAATAAACCATAAAATAGTTACTTTTGTATCTAGAGTACGAAATACTACTTTGCTGATCGAGATTATCAAAGAATTTCACGCACGAGATACGAACACTATTTTTTCTACGGCTTTTTAACGTTAAACTGTAACTAATAATTGAAATTGTTAAAAAAATTAATATTTTTGAATAATATGTTTCTTTAATAGTTGTGTATGTATTAAAAAATTATAAAAAACAAGCAATAATAGATATATGATGTGCAAAATATTTTGCACCCTAAATGACAATGAAAAATGTATCATTTTAGACACTGACGTTAATATGTGCAAACAGAGCTTTTTTGAGTTGTAGAAAAAATGTTTCGTAATCGTTTATTATTAAGCAGTATTTGTTCTTCAAAGATTTGGAAAAAATAGGAAGTATTGTTTATTAATAATGCGGTGTTGCCAAATATAGTAAGAAAAAGTATATGGCAGGAAAAAGATCGGTTAATGAGAGTTGGCTGTTTGGCAGTGGCGCCAAGCCTTACAGCGTATCCGAGAGATCAGAGCGAAGCCGGAGGCAGGGCCGCCGAGAGCCAGGTCAGGCCCCGGGACAATTTTCCAGGTCGGGCCCCGCGACAATTTTATAAACAACTTAGGCTCTTTCAATATCACATTTCTAAACTTCTCCTTCTCTTAATCTAGTGAAATCTAGTGAATTCTAGTGCAATCTAGTGAAATCTAGCGAAATCTAATGAAATCTAGTGAAATCTAGTGAAATCTAGTGAAATCTAGTGAAATCTAGTGACATCTAGTGAAATCTAGTGAAATCTAGTGAAATCTAGTGAAATCTAGTGAAATCTAGTGAAATCTGGTAAAATTTAGTGAAATCTAGTGAAATCTAGTGAATAATTGGTAAAATTTAAAAGCCTTTCCTATTGTTGCTATAAATTTAACAGCTTCATTATCATCTTGATTGTTTTCAAACCGTAAATTATTAGGATTAAAGAAATGGTTTGTAAAATCGGACATGTTCTACGCATTCTTTTTTAAATGACCAAATTTTGGAAACAACGAAAATTAAAAAAAACTCACCGTTGTAGTAGTTTCTGATAATAACTTGGCCACTTCCCTTACAGATGCTGCTGTCTGATCAGAGAAATTTCCATTGGTGAGGGAGGAATCTAAGGTTTCCATCGTTTTCTCATCCATCTTCAGATCGTTTTGGAGTTGTTCCAATCTAGATTCCAGCATTCTCCAAACTGGCAATAGGCTTTTTAATTGACTTAATTCATCAGTAATGCTGAAAAGAAACAATAAATACCAAAATCCAAAATTCTAATTTTAAAATGTCTTACAATGCACGAGCGTTTTCAAACATTTCATACAGTTCGGAAATATCCCCCTTCAAGGCAGTTCCATTAAATTCGTCACAATCTTGGTTATCTAGTGTGTAACGGTGGACAAGGGCGTTAAGAGATGCTAGATTTGCTCCTTCTTCTGAGAGCGTTCCCAAGAGTTTCTATATTAAAAATTAAAAAAAATAATATTAATAAAATTTCAAATTGTCTTTGGGTATTCAGAAATTATTATGGGGACAATTAATGAGAATGCTCGATTAACCACATTGTGTCTTATATCAAATACGTCAAAAAACAAGTCTTAAATAAAATAATGGTATTTTAAAAACTTGATTGTCGTAAACTATTTTTCCTACGACCAGGTACGAAACTAGGTAACACATATCGCATATGGAAAGTATATCATACGCGTATGGAAAAGAATTTACTTTCCGCATCAGCTGTCTATCTTGATGCATTTAATGTCTATATTAATAGTAAAATCGATTTGATGATTAAATTGCCCAACAAACAATAAATTGCCGGGATATTGCTGGCCTTTTACTGTAATTGAAGGGAAAATGAATGAGATGATTAAAAGATAGAAGCCTACTTTTGGCCTTTCGATAGTGGCCCAACATTATGTTGGTTGATGATGGTCTTATGAAGGGTAAATAACTGTATTGGATAAAAGTCAAAATGATTTTAACTGCCGCAGACCCAACTCCAACAGTCCAGGAGGTTTACGTCACGCGTTCATAGATGGAGACACCGATGATCGCTTGTTACATACTCAACTAGTGGACATGTACTATGAGGCTAATCTCACATTACTGGTATTCACTATTCAGTATTCATTGTAATTTTTTACTTTTACATGTTAATTTAGAATACTTTATTAATAATTTTTTTGAACAAGACACTTTTTCTGTATTATTTTATTATATAGCTGAATTAAATAAAATGTATACAATATTCTATATTGAAATACCTTTTGTTTTTGTATAGAATTTATAGTTCAAACGGTAAAAGAGGAACTATCGAATATCCCGTCTGGTCATGTGCCTGACACATGGCCTCTATTCAACAGTCAGTATTAATATGATAAATGGCCAGCAATTTCCCGTTAACTTCCCATCAATAAGCCATTAATTGTTAATATATTTATTTTTAGACATTACAGGGAAAATGGAGGCCTATATTAACTGGTTTTAATGGTTAATGGCCATCATTACAATTGGAGGGTAATAGTTATTGGGCCTTTTATTACCCTGCACAAAATGTTTGCTGATCGTTCTCATTCTATAAAAGTGTTTGTAAATAGAAACACAATATTTTTAATTTCGACAAAACGCCGTCAGAAACATTTTAAAACCTTGAATAAGCCACATTTTATTTGAACATTCAGCCAGATTTCCTGGTTTTTTACATTTTTTTGATGAAATTATTTTGTGACAGTAGGAAAAATATAGTACATCACTTGTGAAAAATGTCACTTTCCACACTTTTAAAGTAATATATTATAACGTTCAATATTCATTGACTGGCTTCCAGTCTATTAATGTAAAAATATAAAGCATTTAGTCGAACCTAATGATATACCCTCGTATATATACTAAAAATGTTATAGCCTTATGCAAGTTTTTAGGTAATTTAGATTGATAAAGTATCAAAATTTCTAAGTAGTCCCATTTCAATTAGGTCACAGGTTTCCATCTAATTTCATAAATTAACCGAAATCGCCATCAAGCGACATTCCCCCGACTGCGGTGAATTTCCCCTGATAGGTCTGAATTAGTAAGAGTTCTTGAAGTTTGTCAATACTAAAATGTGGTTGTGGTTCGATCCGGCGGTCATAAAGTTGTGTAATTTATATACATGTCCATGCGAACGTCTCCGGTCAGGGATATAAAGATGACCATCTAGGAGCGCTACTTGAACCTAAGGGTATTTGACTGTCCCTGGGGGCATCATCTTTGCCCTACCGACGTTGCAAAAGTCTGCAAGCCTCTTTCTGGAAAGCATCAAGTGAAAGACACTTGCATTTCGGAATATTTTTCGGGTCGACCAACGCGATTTATGACGCTTTGGCGGCGTACTCCGTAAACGGCAACCTTTTTTTTATGTAGGTATGGCAAAAGTTCTGTTCGAAAAGTGCAGATATATAAAATGAAACTAGAGAAAAATATATTGCTTGTTAAGTTTTTTGTAAAAAACGAATAATCTTGAAATAATGGATAGTTTTCAATTAAATTTTTATTGGAAAGTAGGGCAACCGTTTTTTAAAGTCATAGGCTAATAATTTCTTATATCAAACCATTGTATATATAAATACAATGATCAAACTGAATGGAATTAAATGTAGGTACCTATATGTACCTACGTAAGTATTGTCAATAGCGTGAACGGTCGGATGTCAGTTATGTGGAATGTCACTAATAGAACCTTAAAAAAAATAATTCGTGTAGGTGCATTTTAAGCCTAATAGGTACGCGAAAATAAAATTTCAATTGAAAATTTGAACTTTTACAGAATCTAAAATTTAAAAAGAAATTATTTTTTACTTTTACTTGTATATCAATAAATAAGCTTTTTTTGGATATAATACCTTAATTTTTAATAAAAGAAAAGAATCTGCCGAAACATTATCCATTTTTTGGTGTTGTTGAAAAAAAAAATTGTTCGGGTTCTTTAAAAACACATTGAGAACTATCAGATGACTAGTTGACCAGTGGACAGTTTAATAGTTGTATGCGACGAATAATTTGGAATTCAACTGTTCCATAGTTCCATTAGTTCTTGGACGGTCTGCATCGAGTTTTAAAGAAACCCAAACAAACCTATAGTAATGTTTTAAAACTAGATTGCTGCTGCCATCTACTACTAAAAGGATGTTTAAAACTTATTTTTAAATAAGGTCTCTACTATCCTACAGCAATGATGTAAGGAGGGCACTTCAACACGAGTTACTTGATTCATCTATTGAAATGTAGATGGAGCTACGTTATAAATCTTTAATAATTATACCGGGGGCTTACTGAAACTTGGGGAACAGTCACATTCTCCACTTTATTAAATTTTGTTTTACAGTCGATACCCAAAATGTAGATTTTTACAATTAAAAATAAAGCGAGTTCCGTAATATTGATTTGTATCAGAATTATTAGGCTATTGAGTGGTAAAATAAATAATTATTAAATGTTGTTTGTCTAAAAATACTTTTATGTCGGACGTTTTCAACCTGTGGCTATTAGGATTGTTAATAATTTTTTTCATCTGTCAAAATGTAGTAATATTTTGTGATTTCGGCCAATAAGAAATCAAAATGCTAACCAATTATGTATTAAGTTTTATAGTGATTTAATCGTCTCTTCGTACCCAATTATTTTTCGATAAAATTGTCACCTAGACAGCACAAATAGGTCCATTTGAGGTCCATTCGATATACAATTTGTGGATGTCTGTATATCCACTTGAAAAATTCTTAGGGTTATATAATATGGTTATAATAGAATAAGATTTTAAACTTCCTCTGATAGAATTTAATACAATAGATTCAATTTGTAATTTTTAATGACCAATTCTATTAAAAAAAATGAAATGTATATAGATATGGGTATTATTTGGCAGGCTAAATAAATAATGACCTAAAATGACCGGTGTGAACTTGGCGACCAATTTTTAGCGACTAATTTTCCGAAAATTGCCGAACTAACAGTGGCGTCGTAATTATTGTAGGAGGTATTCAAAAAACTGTATGCATATACAACTAAGATTTGCAAATAAAATAATTAGTTTAACAATATACCACTTTATTATTTTAAACTTGGTAGGACACAAAAGAGAAAATAGTCGCAATCAAATATATCAGTTCATAGACATAAAATAATAAATGTGATCAAACGGACGTACACTGGATGTCCGAATACGGATATGGACGTCCTCAAATGGATTTAAAATCTAAAAACTTTGATGCTAAAATATACCTAAGGCAAATCTATGACAATTTCCAAACTTCAAAATGGTTGTCAATTTGACTGCACAAAACCTAAATAAACTATGCAGGGTGAATTCCAGGTTGTTACTTTTTTAAACTGTGTATAGAAGTCGTAAAAATCGGTTTAGAATCGAACATTAAGGGTGGTTTTAAGAAGAATTTAGAGAGCTGAGATAACATGAGAATTTGTGTGTACCTATACGGGAATCTAAATCTGATTTACATCCAGTTTACGAATTCGGACATCAAAGCGTATGTGGTGAGATGGCTCAAATGGTTAGCACGCGGACGCCCCAATAAGTCCCAGTTTTTATTTAGTTTTAATGAAATAAACATTTCGGTAATTTTTATTTGCAATAAAATGGTTAATTTTTATCGAAAACGAAACAGTTATAGACATAATTTAGGAGACCACAAAATTTCATTTGAAAAAAAATCAGTGGTGTGCTTTTTCTTTCCAAAATCAATTAGATTGCCCTTCAGAACGCCACCGAACTTTAAATTGTCCTTTTAATACTACAACAAACCTGTTTAACTAAAATCGTCAAAAGAGTGTTTCAGATATTAATGAAAAACTGATTTTTTTTTTTAATTTAACACCATGCCACCTAAAAAGAGGCAATAGAGCAACATGTTTGTGATATTTTAGGCCAAGGATTTGTCTTTCAATATTGACATTACACCTTGTGTAACACATCAATCTAGTCTCGTCTGTTTTCCCATTGTAATTTAATTATTAATTATTATTGGAAGCTCAAAGGTAGGCAACACATTTTTCAAATATTAATAAATCAGTTTTCGCGCAAACTTATCAGAGTTTACTTGACCAGAGGGGAGATAGCTGACATAGCAGAAGATTGTGCATTTTCAATAAGGACAATGAAGATTGTTTTCTGTCCATTTTTGGCCGGTTATTTAGAATAGAAAACTAACAAAGTTGTTTTTAGGTTGGATTATTAATTACTTTTTTTAACTGAAATTAACTTGTATTTTATATTTATTGTATTATTATATATTCCTATATTCTTTCAATTTATATTGTTGGTGAAATCCTGCTTAAATTTTTTTGCGTTCGGCTTTTACATCGGTCAGTGGTGTGTTTTATTTTTGATAGTTTGTATATTTATAAATTCTAGATTCTGAATAAATACTTTTGAACGCTTTAACTGTATTTTAATCGGTAAGTCCCGGCAACCCCTAAGATATTATCTACACCTGTATAATACACATAAAAAACGATTCTTCACTACAACTTTCCGTATCCGGTACATGCTCTTTACGTGTCCCCACTTTATTATTAGTAAAAACAAGAAACTTACATTACAAGTATCAATTTCGTTGTAGATGTCTTCTACTCCACAAGGCTCCGATACATTAATTCTTCTCTCAGAAAAGTTTTGCAATTCGATGAAAGACTTCAGTTCCAAAATTTGCCTACGCAAACGCCTGTATTCGTCCATGGACGAACTCTTATTTTTTACAATTCTCCATTGATCTAGTAAATCTGAAAATAACAATATTTAAAGACTCGCATACTTTATTTATAAACACAATTACACAAATAAATATAAAACGCAGGTCGGTTAAAAAAAAAAACAAATTAAAAAGGTATTGAAGTGAGCTTCTCTTTGTTACTCTTGAATTAAAGATTTAACAAACCTTCATAATCCTAAAATTTATATATTATGGCTTACCTGCTGTAACTGCCTTGTCTACGTATGACATTTTGTATTCGTCAGATGATTCACTCATATGCTTAAGTAAAACTATGTGTCGATCACAGTTGGTTATCAAATCATCCTGAAACAAAAACCTCGATTAAAAACGGTTCTGAGGTAATAAAATAACTAATTATAACTGTTTATACGAATACGTAATTGTAGTTTCTAGTGGCATTTGTACCTAGTATCACAAATCTTTTAAAAAACAATCCAAGTCATGAATATATAACTGAAAACACAAATATTTTAAAATGCACCGAGTTAAACGTCAAGAAACAAACTTATAAATAATTTGGTAGAAAACAAAGAAACAACAGTCCGTATAAATTACCATATTTTTTTATTTACACACAAATATCATTAACTTTCTCCAATAATTCACTTCATTTAATTCACACCGTTTTATTTTATCACAGAATTATTGAGTCAGACAATTAAATCATACTTATAATTTGTTTTAAAACAAAAAAAAAAGCAGTTGTTGGCAAGGTTAAGGTGAAAGATTATACATTATGTATACATTTTATTGATGTCATCGAAGGTGTAGATGGAAAACTGACGTGTTTCATTAATTAATTTAAGTAGGACGGCAATTTTACTTTCCTTCAACAATTATTTAAACGTATTTGAACTGAGAAATAACCGGTAAATATAGTATTTTTATTCCAAGAAGATAATATACTCATTAAAATGATATTACCCAAAGTAAATAAATACAAAATGAGTATTTATGTTTATATTATGAACAATTTTTATTTGTTTTTATTACGAGGTTGAATCACTGTCATACTGGTCTTACCACTAATTTTGGCGAATCATTTAATTTTCCAATAACAGATAGTGATATTTTATTATCTCTAGTTTTTTTGGGGGACTTCATATCCCAAGTACCAACCGCGATAGTCACTGCTGATATGAAGGTATCAAAAAATCAAAGGGATCATGTTTTTTTAAGTATTTTCCTGGTGGTTACCTGTTCCAGGTACTAACAAGGTCGACACTGCTTAAATTCAGATATCTATACACCGAAGGGATCCCAGCGAAACCGTTCTCAATTAAACTGTTTAAAATAGAAAAATAAGAGAATTTGCCGAAAATTAAGGAACACAAGAAATTAAGAATATACAAAACAAATATCGTCGGCACTCTATCAAAATCTCCTAATGTAGTAATTTTTACAGAAAATACAAAAAACATGTATCTTGTCTTAATAAAAGACATACATTCTGGTATGAAAAAACTGCTCTAGATGAAGCTTAGAATTGCGCTAGACTTGCGAGATTTTGCAAGACCATGTGACGGTGTTTTAGGAATAAAGGAATAATAAAAAATACATAGGAGCTTTTAACTGTAAGCCGACGATATACTAATTATATTAACCCCCGGAAGTGTTATCGTCCCCTTCATCAAGAGAAGGAAGCTCGACAAGCTTCGACAACCTACCTTGGCCGGGGAAACCATTCCTTTCGCGAAGGAGGTGAAATATTTGGGGATTATCCTAGATAAAAAACTCACCTGTAACCCGAAATTGTAAAAAAAAACATCAACAGAAGGATATGCGGCAAAGCATGGGGATCAGTTATGAATAGATCTCCTGGATTTACCAAACAGTGGTAAAATCCATGGTTATGTACGGCTCTGTCGACTGGTGGGACAAGGGACGGCTAAAGTAAAGCTGGGATCCAGCAGTTTGCGTGGTTAGCCATATCACTGAAGCAATGTAAACCACACCGGCGGGAGCCATAGAGACCATGCTAGACCTAGCTCCTCTCCATATTTCGCTGGAAAGGAAGGCCAGGATGTTCTCCTATAAATTTCTGAAGGTGGGTAGTCAATGTATTGAAGAACTGCGATGGGACAAGACGATGAGTGAGATTAATAATCATCACATCCTCGGCATGGTCTCAGACTCGCTATTTCCCCGACAGCACATAGAAAAGTCATAAAGCGTCCTCATTCCAGAAAGAGATGTATGGAGCAAGGAAGATAAAAACCTCTCAGAGGTGGAATATAAGCTGTACACGGACGGCTCCAAAACTGAAAAAGGAGTAGGAGCGAGAGTTTTCTGACAGAAGCCAAGTGTTGACAAATCAATAAACCTAGACTCTCTGGCCCCAGATCTTTCAAGCAGAAATGATTGCTATAGAATTGGCAGCGAGAGAGTTGATTTTTTCCCCCGCAAACAAGACTATAGCCAGGCAGCTCGAATTGAGTCGACTCAAAGCTGGTTTTTGGAACTGTATTAACACTTGGATGTCTCGGCACCCGAAACAAAGTTACTTTGATCTGGATTCCAGAATCCAGCGGTGTAGAGGACGATGAAAAAGCCGACGCGCTCGTTAAAAGAGGAACATAATCTGAGTTCATCGGACGAAAACCATTCCTGGGCATTGTAAAAAGCACTGTCAAATGAATTATCTCAAAATGAACGAAGGGTGCAACACTCACGAACTGCTCCGCTTTGGAAAGATTTAGGTTCCAGATCTTAGAATGCTTACCGACTTTAAACAAGTCTCACCCAATTCAACCATGCCCTTCATCAAAAGATGTGGCTTGAACGGTGAACTATAAGTTAGACATGAGCCACAATAGATCCAGCTATCTGAGATCATCCCACTCATTTTCAACTTTACCTATACTAATTATTGATAACACTATACCAAAAATTTCTAAACGGCCAATGTAATAATTGCTGTGCATTACTAGGTCTAGCAATATCCTTTGAAAAGGAGTACCGCTGTCATCAGAGTAATACTAAGATGGATTATCCTAGGGATTCCTCACCAATGTACATCTGTTTGGATCAACCACAATCACGAACCTTAAAGCTGACTGGTATAATCGGGTCACTAATGGGAATGGCTTATACCGTCATTCGATATAGAAAATATTCTTCCGTGAATTATATGAAATTATTAAAAATTAATGCGGCCCGAAGTAGGATAAGGGCTTAAAATACCAATTCCCAGTTCAGCAGTGTGAGACCAGTTATGGTTTGGATGTGTGGTCGAATTTGTAGAGCTCGGGGCCTATCTAGATGGTAGAATCTATGAGTTAAATGAATGGGAAAAAGTAGGGCATCGAAAATAAGCCCATGAGACTGCAGTGCCGCCATCCGAACCCCAGGCTCGTTTGAAGGTAGCTTGCCTGAACCCCTCAGCGGGAACAGAGATGCCTAAAAGCATTAAGAAAAAAGGGCTCGGCGGATTCAGCTTGTTTCCATATATTGAAACTTTTAAAGTTTTTGTTTCACATAAATTCAAATCTAACACCCTCTTATCGATTTAAGAGAGAGAGATAATACTAGATTCGCTTCTATTAAAGTACATGCAACATATCTTTAAACTTCAATGCTTAAACAAAAAATATATCTTTGATTGGCTCGACTTCGTCCTTTTTTTTATTTATAACAATTTTTATTTGTCCGCCGACCAAAGTCTAATCCACAGATTAGTCACCCTCAAATAAAAATTGTTATAATATAACCAATGTTTTTATACAACTGAAAAAGATTCGAATATTGTTGATGATAAACTAGTACTTACTATTTCATTGGTAACCAAATGATTATGAATACCAAGTTTGAGCTGTTCGTAAATTTCTTTAGCATAATTGAGCTGGTCACGAGAATCGTTTATCAACTGTTTCAATGACTCTTCGTCGCTATTCGAGTCCTCGTCGTTGGGTTGCGGCCATGATTTCCTTTTCATTCGAGGCGATATATCGGAAAATGCCGACCAATCCGATTGGCTGTCAATGAATTTTCTGTAGTCCTCGCCAAAGTTTAGCAGTTTTCTAGCCGCATCAGAGTCGTGAGATTCGCTGTATGGTTCAGAAAGATAATTTTCCTGAAAAAGGAAGCATTAAATAAATTTTATTGATCAAAAACAGTAAGTAGTTTATTGAGCAGCACTTTGGGCCCTCTCATAATAATATTAGAAGTAGTTCTACTGAAATTAAGGATCAGGAAGATCAGGTAGCTTTACTAAAAGGGAAAATAACTCACTCCATTTAAACATAATGTACAATTATTCAAGTAATATTTTTTTATGTTTCTTTTGTGTCAACATTGCTATTTTTTTAAACCGTAAACACATTAGAATAATACATAAAGTTAGAGGTGAGACTTTTCATGAAAAGTAATTTTTGGACTAGTCCGACGGACATGTCCGGAAAAGAAATGAAAAGTAGTCGATCTTGAGCATAGAAGACACACAATTAAATCTCCATCCTGGATGTTTTTCAAAAACACTTCGGGAACAATATTTGCATTTGTATTTTCCTTTATTTAGGCAAATCATTCAAAAAACACTTCAAACCTTGGGATTTTTTGGTAATTTTTCCCGAGTTTTTCAATCCAAGAAGGATACTTCATCTTGTACTTAAAAAATAGCAGAATAGACAGAATAGCTGCCTTAAAGGCTTTTGATTCAAACGGAATCAAGTCAAAGCTTGTCTGGAACTGCATTGAAATACTTAATGATCTGAAAATCCACAATAAGATAAAACTAGAGTGAGTATACCATGACATAAAGGTATCCAAAGAAATGAACTCGACAAATAGGTTCCAGAACTACCATTATCAGACCCTAACCTGTATTTGGGATAAGCAGAACCTCTGCTCAACGAGCAGTGAATAGGTGGATAACCACTAACCACTGAACACCAAACTCACTGGCAACAGGAAAGAGATTACAGAAGCAGTAAGCGTATGCTAAGAAGACAAACTACACGCATGGCTGCTGATGTACTACAGCTCGTAAGGCCCCAGATATCCACGATTGTAAATTTACCATCGGGACACTACTTGCTAAAACACCTTTATGTGCTAGATTTACAACATGTGTAGATTCTGCATAGAAGAGTGAGAAACTTTCTACCACGTTATCTTCGAATGCAAAGCTCTAGCTAGGCAGGCGACTCGCTCTTTTCGGCCTAGAACCGGAAAGAGCGTCCCAGGACTAACCAAAAACATAAGACTATTCAAAAATAGTACCTGAATACGAAAAAGCAGGGGAATACAATAGATCTAAGAGGTCACAGTGTTCTAGATTATATCTTACTTTACATGCTTATAACCAAGAAAGATAAAGATAAAAATGAAAAAAACTGTAAGAGAGATGAAGATGATGGAATAGGAAAAAAGTTGGCATATTTGGGTAACGTTTCAGTAGTCGAAAAACATCTACAGGGTCTACAGTCATTCTCAAGTTGTACAGGGACAACCAAAATTGCCAAAATTGTTTATAAAAGAAATTGTATTTTAAAAATTATATATAAATGGAAAAGTTTATTTTATACAAAATTTTTTATAACAACTACCAATAAATCTTCGATATAGTTTCGATGTTACATTTAGAAAATTAGAATATAGCAAATTTAACACATAATCAAAGAACCGCCATTATAAACAAATGGTACAAAGATTAGTTATTTTAGTAGACAATGAACATTTTGTATTAATTGCTGAGTGAAAACTTTGAGAATAATTTAAGACGTGCCACTATTCTATCATTATTCTATCAGTACCTGGTAGTTATCCCATGCTTGCTCTGATAGGGAACTAGACTGCTCTTCAGTGGTTAAACTACTCTTTCCAGATTTATCGTTTCTTAATGGTTCGTTGTGAAGATAACGAGTTTTTCCTCCATATTTGAAATTTACTGGTCGACTACAAAATAATCCACTCTTAGTTGCAATAAAACAATTAAAATATGAATAAAATTACTTTCTTTGAATCTCCTCTTCACTATCTCCACCGCTAGTGGTTGAAGCTTCACTGTACCCAGGGTAGTAGATCTGCTCGGAGAGCGCTTCGTGTTTAATGTTCGTATCATTATTCGTATTCTGTGTACTATATCCAGGAAAGGAACCAGACTTAATAAGATGACTCCTGTTTTTGTAACCACTATTGTATAAGAGGTGAGTGTCAGATTTACCAACCTGAAATGAATAATTATTAATAACAATCAAAAATTATTTCTGTTTACTTACCAAAGCTCTCTTCTTCAGTTTAGATTTCTTTTTTCGGACTGGCGATATCTTTTCAGCTATTAGCGGTAACACTTCTTCTACTGTTGATGAAGTAGAATTGTTTGAATTCGCATTAATATTATTACTGCTAACTGTGGAAAAAGAGGTAGGTAGTCCCTTAGGCGATAAAATCATTTGATGAAGTGCCGACTCTGATATGGAAAAACTGTTGATACTGAAAAAGGGAATAAAGTGACACGTATTATGTTGCACTAAGTATACGGGGTAGATATTCTAAAAATTGACGATTATTGTTACTTACCTAGAGCAAGCAGTTACATCAAGCCTAGAAGCAGATCCTATCCACTTCTTGTTGCCGTTCATATGCGCCACAAGTTCTTGAATTGAATTTTGCGAATTCGAATTGTCATCTGTACCACGTAGGGTTGATGTACTAGCATCAAGATCATCGGAAGTTTGAGATTCTTTTTCGTCGTCTTCACCGCTGGCATCGCAACTGTCGTCTGGCCTTTCCAGCTTCAACCATTTATTCACTGTCGTTAGTTTGTTATTATTTCGTTTTTCGTTCACTAATTCGTCGGCTTTTTGGACTAGAATCCTTATCGTGTCGTCTGATATTGATTTAGATCTAGAACTAGAAAAAAGAAAAAAATTACAGAACTATTCCAGATGATAAGATGATTCAAAACAACCTTAAACCTAATTAAAACTCATCAATGAAAAGGAACTTGTTAGGCATTCCTAGATGTTAGCAAGGTATTTGACAAAGTGTAGCACAAATGTTTAATCTACAAATTTGAAAATAACCTCATCTGTAGAAGAGACACTTTATGGCTATGACATCAATGCAATCAAGAGTTCCAAAGGGCAGTATTTCTAGCTCCAAACTCTTATCTTCTCTTCGCCAGCAACAAGATTATGATGCTAGGTGAGTTTAGGCGATGGTCCTGTTAATAACTCTTTGGTCTGTCTCTGCCCTGGTAAATTTTTCTACCATTCCTGAGATTGTTTAAACATCCACTGCTTTGTTTATATTCTGATAGCTGTCTTTGTGACACCACCGAAGGGTTCTGGGCCAATAAGAGCCTTTGAGGCTCCTTCTCGGGCTTACAAACAGTCTCACAAAAGCTTTGAGTGTACCTGCATAGAACTGAGTGCTTTTAACGTCGCTTCACTGTTTGAGTATACGACAATGATTTTTCAATCTACCTTATGTGTTAATACCTGTTCTGTGCAGTGATGTAGTGCTGTTATTTCAGCCTGGATTACTGTCGTATGTTTATCTAAACTCAGTGAGATTCTTGTCTTTGGCTTGGTACTATATATACCTACTCCTGAACCTTCATGGATTTTGGAGCCGTTTGTATGACAGGTGCATTTTGCGTGAATAGGAGGTCCTTCCATCTACGCTTCCCTGTTTGTTATACTTACTTTATATTGCTTTTGAAAGACTATACTTTGGGAGCACTTCGTCTGAAGCCATTCCCATTATTTGGTCGTGCTTCAACTCTTTATGCTGTAGTCACGTCCATGCAAACAGCTTATGGATGATGTACCTTGTGCAGTATGTATGTAACAGACCTAGCTTCGCCTTGAATAAATATATGTAGTGGTTTTAGATTTAGCATGACTTCTAGAGCTGCTGTTGGAGTTATCATGGTACTCAGGCATGCTTGCCTTTGAATACTGTTGAGCTGATAAATGGCTCCAACTTACCGAGTCTTTGGCCATCATACCACAAACCCGTAGGTTATCACAGGCATTATGACTCTGGTATATAGCCATAGAGACATTTTTGGTTATAGTCCCCAACTTTTTCCACACAACCTTCGACATAAGTTAAAGGATGTTATGCTCTTTTGGGTGACTTTTTGCAAGAGTTGATTCCATGTTAACCTGTGGTCAATGATAACTCCTAAGTATTTGGCCTCTAGACAGTAGAAGTCTGCAGATATTGGCCTTTTTATGAGTTTGTTCACTAGGACTGACCAAAGAAGGGGTGATAGTACTCCTCCCTGAGGAAAGTCTCTGCCTGCTTTCGATGTAAGTAAGTACATATACGCATACATCCACTTAAATATATAAGTTAAAAGTGGGGATTGATATTATTGGATACCGATCCCAAACGAATGTAATTTTTCTTTAATATACTACAAAATCTTCAACAATACCCTTATCCTACGTGACTAAATTGATGTCATTAATTGGCTAAACATTAATAACTTCCGTAAGAACCCTAAAACAATATCATTGACATATTTGACAGAACTGTTATTTAAGTCATTTTTCATTTAATTTCTTGTTTACACAGATCACGAAGGCTACGTGTATTGTTGAAGAATCTGAACGAACTTTCTTATGGTTAAACATTTTGTACTGATACCCAGTTATTGACGGAACAAAAATCAAAATTGTATTAATAAGAATTTTTATATAAAACTACCTTTTGCCATTTTCGAAAGGTACGTGGATCGCATTTCCGTTTTCTTTGGGGGTAATATTTCTTTCTTCGTTTCTGTCAATATGTCCATTTGTCGTTTTTGTGTCATTCTCTGCTTCAACAACGTCATCGTCGTCATGTTCATCATTATCCATACTAGTTTCAATTTCTTCGTGTTTAAAATAATAAATAGCCAATTTAGGTGATTTTTTGTCTGATATTGTATAGTGCGAGGTGTCTTCGGAGAAATTACAGTTAATCAGGTCCAGGTTGAGCTTTTTTTCATTAGAATCAAAATGAGAAGTCTTCGTCATTCCGTTTGGTATATTTGCAATGTCATTCTGAAATTAAATTAAACAATTAATAGAAACTATTATACATAATTTATAAAATGATATTGAAACATGTTCATTCATTGTATAACACGGACAAGTTCTAAAGTGTATGTTCGATTAAAACTAGAAGATAATTTAAAGTTAATACAGACTATCAGAAACTGTAACATAATGGCTGAGAATTATTTCGAAAACATAATTATCCTTCACTAACTATTAATTTAAAACCGTCTTTGAATTAAGCCAATTTTTTATTATTTTTTTTAGTAATATAATTATACATAAAAAAACCAGTAGATTAAAATTACGGTTACTAATTTCTGAACGTTGTAAACACCACGTTACTATAAATTACGTATGCAAATGTGATTCGTATATGTACACTATTTTCCAAAATCAATCATTTTAATATGTATTGTAATTAAGTATTTAAATAACAACTAGAATTTGAAAAAAAAAAATATGAAGGAGATATTAAATGGAACCACTTTAATAAAATAATTTATTTACTATAAAAAGAATAGTACGTATTTGTATTTTTTTAAATATATACATATTTCATGTTCGTAAGTTCATTCGTTGTTTAGTTGACTAGAAAAATGCGTTTTTTTATAGGCCATTCAGTATCAATTTCCTTTTCTTTTATATCAAAACAAACCGTGCCTATCTCTCTTACTTTTCTCAACTGGGATGTGGGATGTTTTTCAGTTTTGTACATTTATGGTCTTGTATAAAATAAAATCGGCAGTCGATAGGCGGTCCATTCTAATTTAATTTAAGAAATTAAACTGCATATTTAATTTGGTAACAAAAAATTTGTGCAGAAAAAAATTCAAATTAACTGATAAGTAACGTACACTAAGTAAATGACTCAAGATATTTATGTATGGTTTATGATATGGCAATTTTTAAACTAGGGTCTGTTTTGTAATCGAATCGTGCTTGCAACCCGTATCGTTTGATAGGTAATTAGTTTCAAATTCTCATTCAGAATTTCCTTTCTCCGACAATCGGTAAATGAAGAATCAAACAAATTTGTAAAGGTTAATATTAAATCTGGGCGGAAACCAATTGCTCACAATTTTTATCTCTGTGGCAATAAGTTCCTTGACAGAACCGAACTACAATTTCAATTCAACACCACAAATTACTCTTAAAATTAATCACTTCATAATAACGTAATTTAAACTGAATAGCTTTGTCGATATAATTTTTTATTCAGTAGCAGTAGGTTTAATCTGGTTTAATTATAGAAGTTACTAATGGGTATGTATTGGTGAACTTCCTTTATTGAAAAATATAATAAATAAGACATGTGAACAGATATTGTAAAATTTATATTTTTATTTTTCGGGTCAGTGGTGTAGCGGTCTGACGCGCCTATATTCATTTATAGGCAAGTTTTCTGGTCGAAGACAGGCGGGCTTCGAATTCCAGACCAGACCATGTGGATTTTTAATTAAATTGCATGGTTCGGTATAGGATTTGATGTGTGAGGTATTAATAGAAATTCAATTTCTGTTCTTATGACATGCAGATTATAAAATCGCCATGCACTACCGTCTCGATGATGGTGGGTGAGGTTTTCCGGGTTTTCCTCTCCTGTAAGTCAAATGGCACCATCAATCATCTTTAAGTCGCCCCGGAGCGCCACGGCAAATAATAATAATAGCCGTCCCTTTCCCCGCACAAGCTCAGCTTTTGGGGTTAAAATTCACTCGTAAGGGGGTGAATTAGGGAGAGTATTATTATTATTATTATTTTATAATAATACTGATTCTGTTAATGTAATTTTTGTCATAACTCGAGTTTTCGTAGGATAACGATAAATAAAAACGTTACAGCAAAAAAAAGTAATTTATTTAAACATTTCCAAAATAGTTTTCATCGAAAATGTTATTTATTTAAATTATTATTAAACGGAATTAAAAATAAGAATTACCTATTAGTACTTATCCTGATATTACTTGGCATTACCAAGCATTACTACGAATTACATTTGAAATTACCAAAATAATGCCACAATTCGGCAATACATGTGTTTTTCAGAACTGTCATGTAAATCGTCAGACGTGGGGTTATTGGGCAACGGAAAATACACATTGATAACAGACGTATCATACTAAATACCCGGAGAAATTGAATGTGTGGTCGGGAATAATAGATAATACGAGTATAGAAATGAATACAGCATCCCTTACAATTTTCGGACAAGGATATTTCAAAAAGTAATTATGTTAAAAAATAAAAATTTTGGCATAATAAATTAGGTAATATTATCTAGATATGCATATATTTTAAAATTTAAATCCTTTCAGTTTCCGAGAAAAAAAAAGAGCTTTAAATTTTGAAATTTCATAATGAAAATAAATGCATTCCTCAACAGCACTCTTCTTATTATAATTTTGAAATTTGAGCTTTTCTCGGAAACTGGAAGAAATTAAAACTTTAAAATATATTCATATTCTAGATTTTGTTGCCTAATTTATTTTGCCAAAATTTTAATTTAAAAAAAAATACTTTTTGAGATATCATTGTCCGAAAATTATAAGGGGTGCTGTAATCACCTTAAACTTATTAATACGAGTGAATGGATAATTAAAATATATATCAATTGATGTACCGAATGAACCATCAAAAAAACCATCAAAAAAATCATCAATAAGGTCATCACATTCACACAGATAACGTCACGAATAAAAGGTATTAATGTATTTCTATCATCTGCATCATACTGTATATACAGGGTGTACTAACGATAACTAGACCTCTGAAACCCAGAAACAAAGGAGTTTTTCAAAATTAAAAAACAATTCTATTGGCTAACGGACGAATTGTCATATAAAATGCATATCCAGAAATCCAACCCCCTGGAGTCCAGCAGCAACCCTCTATTTTTTTAAATAGCAACAATTAATTCAACAATATGACTTGCTTGCTTTTGATTTTAGCGCCCTCTAGTAGGATAAAAACTGTTACGTATTGTAAAGAGTGACACTTCATTTGAAAGCTAATGTTATTAGTGATTTAATGGGTTAGTTTAGTTGACTGCGATTAAAATTTATATTTGTTAACGTTGAATTATTTAAGTGAAACACTCCTTTGTTTTTGAGATTCTGGGGTGGGGGAGCAAGTTATCGTTGGTACACCTTGTATATTACCAAACTTCAATGTTTAAAGAAACTCAAATATATATATAATATAAACATCATCAATAAGAGCAATATACGTGAGAAGAATATCATATTTCGGACCTGTTTCTTGTCGTACTATACATTACGCACCCACTTATTGCAATGAACTTTCCGTTGGATACACGTATTTTGATTTATATCTATACAACGCATAAACCTCTCCTTTAACAACAATATTTTTAGTACGACCTACACGATGTGAACTAATAGTAGAAGATTCTCACAAAAATCTCGAAACATGGGTTCGTTAGATGATTCCCAACTGATATAATCACAATATGAAGCAATACGTAGGTATTTGAATTGTGGACATCGCAGTAGCGTCCGAAATATTTTACATAGGGTCCAAAAAAACTACAATCAATTGATTCCGAATACGAACATGTCTAGTTGAAAGATATTTAAAAATACTATGACCTCTATAAATTTTCGACTAACTAAGATTGCTCTTAATATAATTCACCCCATTACGAGTAAACCCATGAAAGTAGCTCTAAAATGGTTGATTTATGCCGTTAGGTTTCACTAATATTTCTAAATATTTTGGACATGTACTTTTTTTAAAATATTTTTTTTTGGTTTAATTTATATTGAACATACATAAATCATAAATAAAATTTCTCATTTTAAATCAATGTATACAGGGTAAATAAAGAATACCAAAAACGGACATAATAGAATTTATATTGCCTTCGTTACAAAAATTAAATTCTTCGAAAATTTTTTTCCAACTTTAACAGCCTGTAGATCAGAAAGGAGCGATCTCAGACCCATTGTTGTTGAGTAAAATATTTTTATTTTTGCCTTCCGAATCTACAGTTACAATTTGACCCATTACTTATGACTCACCCTGTATATTCGTTTAAATTTACAAAGAAACCGCAAATTTTAGAAAACTGTAATAAAACTATCTAAAATCAATTCAATTATAAATATTAAGCCATACATTTTTTTAAGTTGTCAGCGTAACAGTTTGAGTGGTCCGGGGTATCATGGGTGACGCCAAATTTTGTTTTCAAGGTCGTTTTATTTTATAAATAAGTAAAAATCATAAAATAACTTAATAATTATTTTAAAAATAGTTATTTTATCTTAATAATCTCGAAATTGATTTAAAAATGTTGAAATTTTATTTATAATGAGCCGTAGCAAAAATATACTGAATAACTTAAATAGATTGTCCGTATCATATGGTAATATCTTGTTAGATGCAACTGTGTGATAATACGAATTAAAACCCATTGTTGAATGGTCGAGTAGGAAATTCTATTAAGATGATAATTCATATCTAATTAATCATTTCTCAAAAAGCTCGGCATAATTATTACTACAGAATTTTGGACAATTAGACAATTTAGGCCACTTCATCATAGGATTATACAAACTGATATGAACCACCCAGTATTACAATAAAATAGGTATGAACAAATTTTAAAATCGTCAGTCATCGGAAGTTCATTAATTTCATAATAATACCTACGCTGTGGGGACCCTCGAGCAAAAGCTTGCGCTCACTCAAGCACACTAGATTAAGTAACTTTTTAATAACTAGAATAGATAACAACAAAAAATAACGTGCTCGGTTCACTATTATAAAATAAATAATGACTTGAAATACAAAAACCATATAAAAGCATAATAATAGATTGCGTGTATAAACAAGAACTTTTATTACCAGCTAGATATTAAAATCTAATAAATTTTCTTTGAAATTGCAAAAAAGACTTCATTATAGAACAGTGTGCAGATTCCTTTACAAGATAAAAAGAATAAGATTCATACCAATCTAAATGTCATTTAATCTCATGTATAAAGTCCTCAATTTTATGAAATAGCAACGCCTCTGTAATCAAGCGCCTAGTATTTTAGCACAAACTGCCTGAACGTATTTCTCTTGCAAGCTTCAGATATATATCTATCAAATCCTATTGTATTCAATGAAATTTTTGTGATTTTGTTTTTGCCTTGCGAACTTGACTACTGTGCAATAGTCTAGTTACACAAGCACAAGAAACCATTATTAATTAAATATGTTTTAGTAAATATAATTTCATGAAGGTGATAAAAATATTAAAAATGTATACAGGGTAAAAGAGCATTCTTAATTATAAAGTACTTACTATTATATTATTTATTTATCAAACGTTGCTGAATATTTTTTTATTATTGGGTACAAGTTATAAAAGTTAAACATACTATTTTAGAAACAACATGTAAGTATTGGGTGATCGCGCAGAATATTCCAGACTCTCAACCAGTGGCGGCTCGTGGGCACTAGCGACAGAGGGGCACACACTGGAAAGGAATCCCGGGATTCGTTTTTCCCTTAGGAAAACAAGTTCTCCGCTTAATGAAAATTAAATATATTTCAAAACAATCAGTTGAGGCAATAACGATTTCTGAATGTGACTACAGGGAGCTAAATGTGACCACTCAAAATACATTTAACTATGTATGTGGCTATTTAATCAAAAAATCATTACATATCCACTCTTGCGAAATTTGCGTAAATTTCTCAAAAGAATGAAATTTACTTAACAATTCTTACTTGTTAACGCATTTTAAAGCATACGACTATGAAGAAAAGGTGTTTGGCAATTTAAAATCTCCCAGCGAAAAATTTCTGTTTTATATTTTCAAATTAGAAAAAATATTTATATCTCTATTTGATAGTTTCTACTAAGCCTGGAATTTTCAACGCATACCTTTTTGAGATGAGCAAAATATGTACACCATTAAATTATTTATAAAACTCAGAATTTTTTATACTCTTAAATTTGCAAACCGAGATTTGAAATCCTCAAAATTTTGTCCCATTTATAAATATTATTGATTTTTTTCATCATATTTTTGACTGCTTTATAAAGTTATTTTTCTTTGTAGTTTTATTTCTTAACTATTCCAATGGTCTAACTAACGTTTTTTCGTAATCACAATAAATAAATTATTATTATCATGGTCCAACAAACGCGCACCTTAAGCCGAAACCGGCATCGCCTTTGTGAGGGAGCCGGTAAAGATGCCGCTGCGTACATTCGTATCTGGTCTAGGTAATCTGTGCCATGGGTACAGCACGTCACGATGAGGACATCGCCCCGCTTGTGACGTATAATCCATCGCATGTGTTCATCTCTTGCTAAGCGATATTGTCGTTGTCCTTGTTTTTCGCATCATAATGAGAGAAAAAACAACAGAGGCACACATTTACTGTGTCCTGTGCCCACTTAATTTCGGAATTCTCGGAACGTCGCTCAACGCACGGTCGTCCAGTGTCGTGCCAACGCGGTTTGCGCTGAATATTAGATAAAATAATAATAGGCACTGAGGAAAATATAAAATATGTAAGTTATTTTGTTTTGTTTATTATGCTAGGGCACGTTCCCAAGTGCCCTTACGGGCAAACCGCCACTGCTGCCAACTTTGTTTATAGCGTCTTTAATAATTTGGTTTTCGTTTACTTTTTTAGTGTTTGCCACAGGCTTTTTAATCGGAGATGATTTGAAGCAACCAAATGCAGGCCTTAACTAAAAAAAATATTTCTTTTATCCTCGGGATCAGTTTGGGAAGTGGGATTCAATTGGAAGTAATAAAAAAATCTGATGACCTAGTATGGGGATATAAAATGTAAGCTCAAAAATTGGGCAAGATAGAGCTGTCTCCCGTCTTGAGCAGGTAGTTTTTTTATGGGTCGAATTGTCTCCCTTCATAGGTCGAGTTGTCTTCCAAGCTAATGTACATTAATAGGTATTAATTTTCACAAATTACACCGTTGTTGCCAAATCAAAATTTTTATTTTTAAAAGTACGTTGAACTATTGATAACTTTTTCTTTTTGTAAAACGTATCTCAGGATATAGGAACCATTTATTAACTACATAGCAATCTTCACAGTCGTCCAGGAATATTAGACTTTTCCTACTTGGTAAACAATATACTATTGTTTGTGTTAATTTATTTTTACTTTTTCAAAAAAAAAAAAAACGCTTAAAATTGCAGTCTGAAAAAATGACGAATAAGGTATAGATTGAACAAACATTATCTACTGTATTTTGTATAAAATAAACAATTGAGGGAAGCAACCAGACTATTAATATTAACTCCATGTTGCTGGTAGTCAACAAATGTCAATTCGGGCGTGGTACAGTTATATTACTGATCGTATCGTTTTCTAAAAGAGGTGTAGAATTAGCAACGAACTGTTTATTTTAAAAAACCTACAAGGTGATCAGTAGCCGCAAAAATCAGCTAAGCTTGACTGACTCCTTTGGCACGAATAACTATAATTGGGTCCTACTGTGTTTAAAATATTTTTTGTGTTATAAATACTTTTGTCTTTGGTCTGCTCTATTTCTTCTAAACAAATACAAATCGAAAAAGAATAAATTGTTTAAACACCTTAGTAAGAATAAATCTGTTTATCATTCCTCTAAAAATAAATCAAATCAAATCAATTCAAACTTTGCTTACAAAAATACATACTTTCATTTCACTATATGTGCGGTAAAATCTCATATGTACTCAAACAAAATGCAGTAAATTGGATTTCTTGCGACGGATCTGGTTTTTCTTAAGGCTAATTCTAATTACATATTATTTTTAAAATATAGTAGGTCGATTTGTCAGCTGCAAGCAGTCTTGAAACACCTTAATAGCGAAAGCGATTTGATTCTTTTCCCTAAAGGAATTTTCTAATGTAGCCCCAACAAGAACTATGTGGGAATTGAATCCGTGCAAACTGTCAATTGAAGTATTACGGCTCACAGTTGTGATTTGGTATTGATTCATAGTTCTTCCATCTTGATATCGGAACCCATACTATAATTAGTAGTAAACGGTATGATTACTCCTTTCGCTTAGGTTTGAAAATCGAAGCCCCAGGAGTTAATCAATTATACTGTAGATATGTTTCTGCATTGATTTCCTGTGAAAACCCGCCGGCTTTGCTCGACTTATTATACACTGAGTGTCAACATCAGTTTATTGGTTATTTAATCATACGTGTAGGTACTAAGGTTGATCGTTTCGACGATACTAATAATAGTTCAAACGTTAAATGATTCTTCTTCTGCTCAAGGATCCTGGTACCGTTAAGTTTTAAAATAAATTCATTTTAGATTTATCAAAACATTTTCTATCAGCTTAAAATTAGTGCTTTCATAAATTTATTGGATGTCTACATTCCAAATATATTTTAACCTTTAAGAAGCTGTCGAAATAATCAAGCTAGTTCTTTATATATTAATAGACTTTCTACAAAAATAAATATATATAAAAAATTAGGTAAATATATTATAATCATCTGGACGCTCATTCTCACTGACATTTTTATTACGGAAACATTGAAAATATAAAAAATATCTAAAAAATGTAGGCGTTACTTATTTATAGAATAACTGTATTTCCTTTTTTTAACATCTTTGTGATTAATTAGTTTCCTAAAGTAATTTATGACCAATTCTGACTCAATAAATTATTACTAAAAAAATTAATTCTTCATAACCTCATTAACAATGACGTAAACGCTATTTCTTTTTTGCTTCGTGTAAGGTAACGCCTTAGCAATTTACAAGTTTTATAGACTAAATATTGCAAACTTATAATTAAAATAATTCTATAAATATGAAAGGTATAAAATACATTCTTTAATCACGTTTATTAATCATTAAAGTTGATCAGATGGAGTTGCAGTAAGAAATAAGCAAAATAATTTGGGATTAAACGACTTATCTGTAAGGAAGTTCAATCATAATTATACGAGGTCCGGTCCACTAGAACAGTTTTTATAGTTGAGAAAAAACTACCTTGCTGATAAGACCCGTTGATACTCTCATTATACATTTTGGCTGCTATGTCACTAAGAACACATGGGTCAACTGAATAACTTTATAGGGATGTTCTAGTGGACCGGACTTCGTATAATTATGATTGAATTTCCTTACAGGTAAGTCGTTTAATCCTAAATTATACTTCTGTTCGGTCACTAGAACACATATTGTAGATGTTTATAGTAAACTGTAACCTAGCAATTGTATATATATATATTGTATATATATATCCATAAATTATTTTAATTTGATTATTGTTAATTACAATCCCAATTAAAAAGAGACATTAAGTGGATAAATAAGTTTATTGTTCTAATAATTATTTATTAGATACTTTTCAAAGTAATATAATTCAAAGAAATGATATAGGAGAAGGTTGCCTACATTGAACCGCCTCCTAAATTGGACCATCGCCATATTTGAATGAACAAGCGCGACGGTAGCGACATCTTTGAAATCCTCTTTGACTCTTGTTTCAAAGTCGTTAATGTACGTTTCGCCTTCCTACGACGTGTTTGGTTTTTGCTATTTCGATGTACTTTTTGTGAATAATTCGTGTTTGTGTAGCAAACGTTGGCAACTCACCTAATGCTGCTATTTTTATTAAAACAAGTAAATTTTACCCTATCCATATCGCTATTAAAAAGATCGAACCCCAATGCATTGGAATGTTAGACATGTAATTTTAGAAAATAACTGGCGATTTCCTAAATTGAACCACCACACTGTTGCCTAAATTGGACTGGTCTAATTTAGAAAACTAGAATAACTTGTTATGTTTATGTATTTAAATGTTGAAATTTGTGTCAATATAAAGTGCTATAATAATCAAAAGCCTAAGAGGCTTACAAGGGCAAAACATATAGTCTTAATTAAATATGCCGCATGTACAGTGTCCCAACAGCGACGTTGAAACGACATTTGGACTCAAAAAATAAAGTGGTTAACCAAGAGTCTAAATTCTTCGGACGAAGCACCGTCTTTTCACTGGAGTTTGAGGAAATGTTGGCGGAGAATATCCTTAAGCTAGGGATCACCATAAAGGATGTTCCTAATGCAGCGTATGAACTGGCGGAGAAAAACAACATTAAACACAATTTCAATAGACAAAAAAAGGCGGGCT
Source organism: Psylliodes chrysocephalus (assembly GCA_927349885.1). Taxonomy (NCBI): domain Eukaryota; kingdom Metazoa; phylum Arthropoda; class Insecta; order Coleoptera; family Chrysomelidae; genus Psylliodes; species Psylliodes chrysocephalus. Next base: position 26,997,841 of record OV651826.1, on the reverse strand, counting down.
GATAAAAAGTGATATGATAATATTCAGGCGAAAAAGAGTTAATTCATATTTCAGAGTTGGAGCACCTCCTGACTACCTGGTAAATATATCTGACACTGGATACATCAACAAAGAACTATTTGTTGCCTGGCTTAAATCTTTTATCAATGCAGTAAAACCAACAAAGACCAATAAAGTTTTGCTTGTTTTATACGGCCACAGTACCCACTCGAAAAATCTTGAGACAATAGAGCTGGCACGAAATAATGGACTGATTATGTTACAGCTTCGGAGGCATACCACCCACCGGCTTCAACCCCTAGACGTGGCAGTATTTAAGCCATTGGAGCTTTATTACACTGAAGCAAACAAGAAATGGGCTAAGGACTAATCCCGGATTGACAGTTTTTCAATACCAAGTTGCTCAACTCCTTGGAAAAGCTTATGCGAGGGCAGCTGTTGCAGCAAATGCTATGAATGGTTTTAAGAAAACTGGAATTTGGCCGGTAGACCGTAATGTTTTCAGCAATGTTGATTTCGCACATTCAGAAGTATTTATCCCAAAAACAAGTGTAGACATGATTCAACATAATAACACTGGAAGTAGTTTCGATTTCAGTGATGAAGATGTGCCATTGAGTCTCTACACAGGACCAGTTGCAACAAAAGAAATGAATCTCCTAGATCAAAGAGTTTCAACATCGATATCAAGATCAGCTATGGAACAAATAGCAACTGCATCAGCTGAAGTTGATCCATCCACAACAAAAAAAGGAGAATCTATAGAGTAAATATTAAAAAGATCAGTTATGTAATATGGTATAGCTCCTGGACTATGGGATTAGATTTTGTTAAATAAAATAGAATATTAAAAATTACAATAAAAATTTGTTCCATATCTGGGTACGCCACTGATCTTCACCAACATCAAGATACATCGTTGAAGCCGATTTTTCAGAAAATTTGACATGAGTTTGAATCATATAAAAATATTGTCATAGGTAATAAATGTATTTATCGGTTATAGCAAAATCAACCACTAAATCCTCTTTACAACGGAAGCAGAAAAAGTTAAAACAAAATAAATACGGCTATCATATCGAGAACGTGGGACAGATTTTATAGAACAGCTGCACATCAGAGAAGCAAATATTCGAGGCTATTTTCGTTTTAAGAAATACAAATAAAATATTTTTCCAGATCGATGTAAAAGGAAGACACACGCGTACACTAACTAACAATACGGAACACAAACGAATGGAATGCAACATATTTTAACAGCTCATTTGATATATTTTATTTGGAGATGGTTGATTGAGATTTAGCTGACGAAAAATGAAGAGAATTTTTTAAATTCATTTTAGTATAGGGACAATTAACTCGGAATATTTGAGAAAACTGGTTTCTATTTTGGAAATATTTATTTATTTCTGTAAATAGCTTTATAGTAACATCTAGTAAGTGATTATAGAGAGTACGAGGATGTATTGATAAATTGTTAGTCTAGGTACTATTCAAAAACAAAAATTTGAAACATCTCTCCTCTTCTAAGTACATTTGTTACATCAAACCTCTTTTTAAGAAAATCCGCGTATATTTTTTTATATACTTTAACAGGAATACATTTTTCTAGTTGTATTCAATGAAAAATCATTTGCAACAACAGGTGGTTCTTACCTACCTATGTATTGTGTATTTGTTTAGTGTATGTTTGTGGAAATAATAAAAAATATGTGCAACTAGTAAAAATTAAGAAGGCCGGTACTGCTTCTCAATAGAATTGCCTACACAAAATTTAAAGTCAATCGGTCATGCTTTCTTGAAGTGAATGTGCTTTGTAAATGTTGGAAGAGTGCATTTCTTGCCCAAGGCGCGATATTATCCTTTGGATGCGAAGATTGTAATAACTATTTACATTTTTTCGTATCGTTATGGATGGGTAATTCTCTAATATCAAATGAAATCGTACTTCAATCTAATGTGTATATATTTCGCAATACCTACATCATTAAAGCTTTCCAATAAGAACATTTACATGTGTTTTGTTTGGGTCTTATTAAATAATTGCGGATAAAGTATCATTACTAGCGGACATAAAGTTGCGAATACAATAACTGTTTATTTTTAATATTCTGTCATCCATGTCTTCCTTACTTTTACTTTCTTTCATCACTATGAGGAAGAAAAAGAAGTAGCGTTGAATTTTGATTATTTATTGTAAGTCCAAAATAGGTTCCTCAAGGAAAGGAAATTGTAATATATTTCCTTATATTATAGAATAGATATTTTATTATAGTATATCATGTAATGGACTGAGTTGCAGTTAAATTAATAAAAAGCACTTTATTTTCAAAATTTATTTAACTTATAATTAAATCCGCCATTTCACTCGCAATATCGGACATTTTTACAGATTTCATTTGCAAAAAGCTCAAATCTGTCAAATTTATTATATATTTTAACCATAGATAACAGAGATATACCCAGTCATTGATAAAATATTATACAGAGCGTTTTGCTAAGTTTAAATGAATTATAGGTCTAAGTTACGGAATTTTTACATGCAAGAGGACTACGAAAATGTCAGCCTTGCTCCTGTGTAGACAGTGTGTAGGGTATAGAGTGGTACTGTTTATTATCTTAGCCAGTATTGCCAATATCCGGATAATTATTCGAATAATTTTGTGTACCACCAAACTATAAAATCATTTAAAATAAAATAAATATATTTTCTAATTCTATAAAAAAAATTATTTTATTTACGGCAGTATTATACTACTATTACTAGGTGTACATTGAATTGCCTAGATTAGATTTAGAAGAAGTTGGACATTATTTGTCTTTATCCACCGCAACCTTTTTAGATATATTGTGGGAGTACGTCGTCTAGCTTGATCTTTTTTATTAGACTTAGTAGCTTTGACAGTGTTCCAATGCGTTTGGCTTTTCTTCGTCTAATGTTAGGCACAGGACGTAGATTGATGTTTCCTCTTCTTCTTTTTCTTCAAAGAACCTGTATAATGTTGCTTCTTCTGGTGGATTGATGACACTCATGTACCTTCTTAGGCAACAGTGTCCAGCAAGAAGACCTACTGTTATTCTACCGATTTGACGTTTTAAATCCAGTAGATCTTTCGTGAACTTTGCCGATTGTTCCTTGATGAACTTTTTGGTCTGTCTCAGTCTTGGATAGTTGCTCCACCATTCCTAAGACTCCTTTTGCATCCATTACTTAATGGATGCCTTGTACAATGCCTTAGCAACTACACAGAAGGGTTCGGGGCCTGTCATGGCTTTATCTGAGCCTTCTCAGGCTAATTCGTCGGCCTTTTCGTTGTCTTGATATCCCTCGTGGCCTAGCATCCATGCTAGGGTCACCTTGTTTTGACTACTTAGCTCTATCAGGTCTTCTAGGTAGTCTTCCACTAGTCGTGATTTGATTTCTGGTGAGAGAATTGCATTTAGAGCTGCTTGGCTGTCAGAGTAGATGGCAATAGTTTTGCCGGATACTTGTAGATTTATTATTTCTCTTGCACAGTGTTGTATGGCTATTAGTTCAACCTGGAACATTGTTACATATTCTTCTAGACTTCTAGAACCTAGACTCGGGTACATAGATTCCAGCACCGGCTCATTCCTTGGTTATTGAACCGTCTGTATACCAAACGAGTTCAGCCTGTATGGGAGGTCCCTGTTTCCAGGATTCACGAACTGGTATTTGATTTTAAAAGTTTCTTTCAAATTTGTCTAACAACACGGCGATATTTACGTGTAGCATAATCGAATTAGGGGATATCCCGAAAGCAATATGGACAGTAGAGTATATAAATAAACGTTCTGTCTGCATCAGCAATTTTCTTTGTTGTTTTTCGAAATTAAAACATTTTGCACTGGCAGCACTGATCTTAGTGTATTCCCGTGATTAACAACATTTTTATAACAAGGTAAATAATTATACAAAATATTTTAAAAAATTTTGTAATGGCAAGGAAAATTATTAGAAACGAATTAAAATATTCTTGAAAAATATTTTATTAAAAAAAATTTTTTTATATAAAATTTTTAGTTCAAAGAAAATATTTCATAACGATAACAAAAATAAAAAGTTATTAAATTTAAATAAACAAACAGCTATTTGGGCGATGGTCCCAAATACGCTAGTGAGGCACTGGTACTACAGCAAGTACTAAAGGAATTAGGGATTACCTATTTAGGTTCAAACAAGTAGTTTAATAAACAATTTTATTTATTTAATTTTAATACCCTATATTTTGTACAGGATGCATTTGCAGATATAAGTTAGCTATCTCAATCTGAATAATTTGACACCGGAAATGTGTTTTAGGTCATTGGTCGTTGATCTTAAAAATTCAAGAACTTTCTTTCAAGGCTCGAAAATGTTGCGAATAATAATTAAAAAGTAACTATCATAAAGTATAATAAATCATGAGGATCTTGATTTTCACAAAAATAAACATTTTTTAGTACCAGACTAGACAAATTATAAAAAATAATATTATGAATCTTACCCACTTACTTGAACATTTTTATTACAAAAAAGTTCACAGCCAGATTATGAGATTCTCGGAAATTAATTTAAAAAATACCATCAAAAAATTAAATAGCGAAAAACATATTAAATCAATTTTGTGTGTTTCTCACTCAACGCGATTATAAAGCTTGTGAAATAATTTGCCCGATTGTTCGAAGCCTTTGTGAGGTAAATACAGTAGATAAGTAAAATGAGTCAGCTTTATTGTTATTTTACATCGATAAATTCTACAAATAGCACCCAGATAGACAATGAATCGACGATTGCAGATCCGAAAAATATTCAATTTTTTTGCGAAATTGATAGAAACTTTCTAATCGGGAATGTTTTCTGTTCTGTACAGATACGATATTTTTCTTTAAATATTTTCTGTAATATTCACGTGCCAGCGATTAAAGAGTTTTTCAACTATTTCAAATCTTACATACTTATTTGTGATTCATTAACTAGACAGACATAATATTTAAATTATTTATATATGGTACATTTCTTATATCTTAATTAAATAGTCTTTAATCGAATTTTTGATATACCCATTCAATATTTGGGTATCAGATACTTGAATTTAATAAGAAAAATAGGTTTCTAAAAAATTGAATTGGATGTAACAGATCAGTACTAAAGGAAAAATAATAAGCAATTAAAGAGGTTTTAATACAAAAATGTAAATTAAATTGAACATATGATACTTTAGTATCAAGTAAGTTGTGGGTGCGGGTTTAAACAAAGTTCCTTTAACAAAACAAAACTGAAACGATTAACAATGGTTATTAAGAATAAACAAATGAATACCGGGTATAAACAATTATGAAAACACAAGTCTCGACCTAAAGTTAACGAAAGATTAAAAGCTTAAAACAATACTGTCATACTGTGGCCCCACGTTGAGCGCCAGTATGACACTTAGTTGTGGGTGCGGGTTTAAACAAAGTTCCTTTAACATTACTACTAAGTGTCGTAAACATTTTTTATTGCAAAGATTGTTATAATTTATTATTATTAATAAATTTGTGGTTATTTTAGACTAATAATTATAAATTGATTACATATTTATAGAACTAATATTTCCTCTTTTAAAAACTGGCATTCCTTACCAAATTAATAAAATTTAAAGGCCTCAAATCAACCGAAACATCCGCCATAGCATCACGATTTTGACACTGACATTCACCTTGCCCAAGAATTCCCTCATTTACATTTTCTCTGCATCAACGAAACAACAACAACCATACACATACACGTGCTGAGTTCTTTTTGACCACAAGTAGGTCTATGCTCTATGCTATTAAATGCTATACTAAAAACCAAATTGAGATTTGATCGTGCCTCGTAACAAATATCCTATAATCTTCGTAACGCCTCCTTATTTTCGACGAACGTGTAACATCACGCAGAAGTACTTTTCGAATATTCAAGGTTTTGAATATTTACAATCTTCATTCGTTTTTTTAATCTTCATCTTCACACGACTCTTTTTGTGCGGTGCGTGAGAATGAATAAAATCGAAAAAATTATAAGTCAAATTAATCTTCCGATTTTAAATGCTTTCAAAAGTAGAATTCAGTATGTTAGTGTCGAATTTTAAAATAACTATACATGTTCTTTACATTTTTTTAATCAGGCTTCGCTATCAAAGTCAAATATCGTCCATATTCTATAGTAAGAGTGACATTAATGCATTTAAATTATAAACGAGATAATTAATATGATGTTTATGTATTTATTACATTTATGGACTGACCAATCACGATCCAACCGAGAATTTCACTAGTTCCAAGACTTTTTTATTCCAAATATGTCAACACCGCATTAAATTATTAAACCTAGATTCCGCAATTTATTTTTAGAATTTTGATAGCCCAACGGTGTTTTTTCGGATCACAATTATTATATAATTCAATATTACATACACAACATTTACGGGAGTATCTTAATTAATAATAATATAAGGAGACAAATGCAAAAATACGAAAAAAAATTGAGACCCAGAAGGCGCCGGACGCAGAGTTCACATGCATCAGACTATCTTGACATCTGGCATGTTAAAATAATATTTATTTTATCCTATAAAAGTGGTAATTCCGGAATTCAATTCGTTTATTTTTAACGGGTGTTAAATTTTACGATTTTAACATAAAGTGTAATTTTGTAAAAATAAAATTAACGCATACGTTAAATTTTCAAATAAATTAACATATGTTAAAATCAGTTCAAATTTGCAATAACAGTATGGTAAAGTTTTATGGCCTGTCAAATAAATGTCATTCCTTTTGTCATATTTATTGTATCTGTCTGTTTTTACACAAGAATATTGAAAAAAATAGAGACCGAATGTACTGGCATAGGAATACCTAAGCCTGCCACCCGACTCATGATCAAAACATTCGAGAGCGTCTAGAAACAGAGTGGGCTTTTTTATAAATAGCGCAAGTTCGTCGACGGACGAGTAGTTTAAAATAAAGTATTGGACTGAAAAGATAAATTGTAATGAATAAATTAGAATCGAGAGTTAGTGTCTAAGTATTATATACAATTCGTGTAATTTTTACTGTTAACATTACTTGAGTATTTTCAAAATAATTCATTTTCATGATTTTCTTGCATTATAAGTTAAATTAAACAATCAAAAGTCATAATTTCTTATATGTTAAGTTTTGAAGCCTAGTATCTGTTAATATCACATATATATTAAATTTTTAACATATTTCTGCTTATAGAATAGATTTTTGCGGCACAAATGAACTATTATGTTAAAATTTTTCATTAATTTATAGAATTGCTTTTCAAAAAAAGGTGGGAAAGCATCCCATTTAAAAACTACTAGATATTTATTAAAACAAAAAGCAGCAAATTTTTATAGATTTAATACAGAAATGCGCGTATATTTTTTAATTCCTCTTAAAATTTTTCAAGGTTTACAAAAAATTCAAGTTTTCTCCACCCTATGTTTTGTTATTATTGGTATTTCCTGAATATTTCACAAATATCCGGACAAAAATAAAGGCTTAGAATGAATTATAAATTTTCGCCAAAAATACACAAAAATCTAGGCTAAATTAATGTCATCAAATGATCACGACATAGTTTTTTTTTTTACACATTTATCTCAATATCCCTATAACATTCAAACAGTCAAATGTCTAGTTTTCATTTTCATAATTTGTTTAAACCAATTTTTCATGTTGACATTTGCATTTTTATTCAAAATAGTACTTTCTACCACTTGTTCTATAACCATAACCACTTGAACGTTTTTCAAACAAGTAGTTTCCATATTATAAACCTACTTATTTGAAAACAACAATCTGCTTGCTGAAAAAAAAACTATTTAACACGTGATTCTTCAGGCAAAGTTATTGAGTGAAACGATTTTAAGTGGTCTCTCGGCAGCTACTTATAAAAAGATTGAAAATCATGTCGACATGATTTCTTGTAAAATCTGAAATCATTCAGTCAAACACCATTTTACAGTTATAAGGAGACTGATTTCCTCTACAAGCCGTTTAAAACAGCTATCGATAAATTGCTTGTATATTGTGATTATAAAAAATTAATTTCGCCATCAACGAAACTATTGTCAGGCGTGTTTTTGATTTATCCGATAAAAACCCAGATCAATTTATATTTCAGTGATCGACATTGAATCTAACAATTTACAATGCTGGATGGTTGAAGAATTATACAGGATATTCGGAAATTTCGGTTTTAAATACAAGAAAATCATTTCCGCAATTCATCCAATTTTTCAAAAAACAATTTACCTGGTGTGTATTGAGAAAATAATGCTCATTTTTCATGTCTATAAAGCTAGCATAGCAAAGTCATCAGCCCGCAGAGCAACTTATACTATATTTTTTGGCTTATTTTTTTTCTATTTTTTTTCTATTTTTTACCCAATTTTTAATTTTTTTTTAATTGAGAAAACCATCTCCTATACCAAATGAGATATCAAAATGATTTTATGCCATATTTTGTTGCTAATTATATACTACTCATTAGTATCTAATCAGTGTTTCAATCAGTTCAATATCATAATTCTACCCAGGATCACGTAATACCTTCAAGTAAAATAAAATATCTATAAGTGTAAGTATACTATAAAAAAACTAAAAAGGTAACAAAAATGCTCTTTTTAATTCCCTCCATAAAAGGGAAGTATTGTAATCGTGAAAAAGTCACCTTCCGAGATTATTTCAGATTTTCACGTTTTAGGGTACCTAGATTACGAAAAACATGTTTCCCTATTCTGTCTGTCTGTCTGTCCATCCGTCCGTCCACCTGTCTGTCTATCTGTCTTTCTGTGTGTCTGTCTGTTTGTTGTCAGGATAGCTCAAAAACGGCTTTATAGAAAAATATTAGGTTCTTTTCTGGCTTAAAACCAGTTATACTTCTAATCATTTTTTTTTAATGATTTTTAGAAGTCGGCCGATTTCGACCAAAATTGGTATCTGAGAATTTTAGAAGCCAAAGATAACAGATCCTTAATAACTTTTTAAAAATTCAAAATGGCGTTGTAAGGAATCGCATTTAATCGAAAAAGTCCCCCATGAATGGAAATTGGTTTGAGTAACAGGACCTTTTAAAAGCATTTCATAGTTATCTAAGGAACTCTAAAATATTCTTATCAAAATTACGTTGTAACGAAGCAATTCGTTTGCTCAGCTAGTCCGTATTTCATACAACTTTGTGAAAAATAAAATAATTTGCGACGGCAAATTGTCCCATTCGGTCCCATATCTTCGTACTTTAGGTATTTCATAAGGGCTTTAAGAATTTTATATCAACAGCCTTGAAATGTGGCTTGATAATGTAACTAAACACCCGTTCGTGGCTGATTATGGTAATCTATTATCCCTATATATTAAACGTATCCATTTGTTGACAGTTGTTCTATGATAATATTGTACAACTGTAACTTAAATGGTGCGCAAGAAAAAAAATAAAAAATATACATTGCTTTACATGAAATGTTTTTCCAGTCTGAATGTATTTAAAATGCTAATGTTTCTAAATAATTATTTTTTGATTCAACTATCCAAAAATTCTAATAATAATCAATAGAAATTAAACAAGCAGCATCAAAATTAATTAACGATAATCATTATAACATCTACATAAAAAACAGAAGTCGTTTAACTAAGTAGTTAAATATTCAAATCAACTTCAAAAGAAGATATTAAATCCACTCCTATACAGTCAGTATTCTAAACATTTTTTTAAAACAAGAGATTTAAAGTATCCGTCCACACCTCACAGTTGACTGACTCTTTTGGATACTACAGACATTGTAAGTATTCCTGGTTATTCTGATTTAGCACTCAACGATTAGTCCGTGGGAGGTATTAAATGACCCTATTCAAAGAAGTCAAGAAATAGGAGATTAAGCAGTGGTGGACCTTAAGGGATAACTAATAATAAATAAAATAAGTATAATATAGTAAAATTCCGGAAACTTATCAGCTATAGATTCGAAAAGTAAGATATTAAATTCTTTGGAAGTGCCTAACCAAATCACAAAATTACCCCTATGAAATAATAAAAATTATTTTTAAACCCAAAAAGTGTAAACAAATTTAAAGAAAAATTGAAAAAATCTGTACACCTATTCGTGTTCTAAAATCTTAAATTTCGAATCTATAATCGATAAGTTTCAGGAATTTTAAAACCGATTGTTCACTATATAGCTCACGTCTTATGTTACTTACTGTTCCCAGACGATGTTGTTTAATAGTTTGTTGAAAAATTTAAATTTTTTCTGTCACCGAGTTGAGTTGGAAAACTTATTCTCAAAAATAAACAATTTGGATGTCGGAGACTTGTATCCCGGTAGCTCGATTGGTTAAAGAAGTGTGCGTAGAACACGAATAGGTGGGTTCGAAATCACAGTGGAGATAATTATTTTCAATTTTTCATTAAATTTGTTTTCACTTGGTGGTTCAATGGTAGTTTGTGCAATAAGAGTGGATATCGACAATCCAACCAAGTTGTAAAGTATATTTTTTCTACGACTCACTAACGAAAATCTACAAATTTAAAAAATAATTATTTTCAGGTTTTCATTAAATTTGTTTTCACTTTGGAGGTGCAATAGTAGTTTGTGCAATGAAAGTGGATATCGACAATCTAACCGAGTTATGCAGTATATTTTTTCTACGACTCACTAACGAAATTTTACAAATTTAAAAAATAATTATTTTCAATTTTTCATTAAATTTGTTTTCACTTTGGAGGTTTAATAGTGGATATCGGCAATCCAACCGAGTTGTACAGTATATTTTTTTTACGACTCACTAACGAAATCTACAAATTTAAAAAGAATTATTTTCAATTTTTCATTAAATTTGTTTTCACTTTGGAGGTTCAATAGTAGTTTGTGCAATAAGAATGAATATCGACAATCCAACCGAGTTTTATAGTATATTTTTCTACGCTTCACTAACGAAAATCTACAAATTTAAAAAATTATTTTAGGTTATTAAGACAAAATAACTAATTTTTCATTATTTCGTAGGGGTAGTTTTTAGATTTCTTTGGGGACTTCCAAAGAATTTAAACTAAAATAAGTATTCAAATAACATTTTTTAATTCTGTAAAAATCTTGTACATGTGTGATTAAGCGTTGTTATTGGCTGTATCTCAGAATATTTTGAAGAAGAATTTTTTTTATCGCAAGAACAGGTCGATTTTTTTCATATCTTCAACTGTCTTACGTCATTGCCCTCCCTATCCACCCTCAAATTTAAACAGAGAAAGTACTAAGTATTACCCATCATTGAAAGGGTAATTTTATGGGAAAATCACCAATATGAATGTTCATTGCGTTTCTTTTGATTTTAGCGCCTTCCAGAGAGATAAAAACTGTAATGTATAAAGTGTGACACTTCATTTGAAAGCTAATTTTACTAGTAATTCAATGCGTAACATAAATTTGTTATTTTGAATGATTGCAATTAAAATTTTTATTTATAACGTTATGCAAGGTCATTCAATTATTTAAGTTCATGTTATGTTGTGTATTAAATTAGCTTTTAAATGAAGTATCACACTTAACAATAAATAACAGATTTTTACCTTGAAGAGGGCGCTAAAATAAAAAAAAAACGCTGAAATTCCCATTAATTTTCTTAAATAATTTTTTTTATTTTCCAAACTCAATACATACCTAATGAACTTTCTGAAATTATATCCTACTCAAAAGTATACCTTAGGGTGATAAAATGTAAACTAAATAAAAAATTAGAAATCTGCTGGGGAGCTATTTTCAAATAGGAAAAACAATTGGTTTACCGAGAGAAATGAGTACCCAAATCCATTTTATGTATTCTCCTTAATTCGTATTTTCACCTGGTCAAATTCTTTCAAGAATTTTAATTATCTCGAAATAAATAGAAAGAAACAGTCAGTGAGTAGTCATTGGCTTTCAAAATACTGTTTCCACATTAACGTACGACTTGTCGCATGAAATCTTGAGAGACATTAGTATTACCTTAGTTTGAAATTAAGCTACGCCACTGTTTAATCTGGTGTCGGTCTCGTCCATATCCATTATTTTATTTTGTTTTTAAATTAATTGTTATAATGGTTTCGACACTCGACAGAGTCGGTGACAACTATTTTTACTAAATGTGTAAAGTTATTAAATAGTTCGTTTCCTGAATCAATATACAGGGTGTTTCTAAATTCATGCGGCAAAATTCAGGAGGTGATTGCTTGTATGAAATTAAGATGGGTCTTTCCTATAACAAGATTTCCTCAGCCTACCCCTTTACGAGATATCACCCTTAAAAGGTGGTGACTAAATTTGAGTTTTTATTTTTTTTTTCTAAAATTTCAGTAAAGCTAGAAACTTGAAATTCTGTAATTTTCGTGCACTCGCAAAGGACTAACCACGGGTATTTTTTCAATATTCCTGTTACATTACAGGGGGGGGGGGGGTGAAATTAGCAACCCTTACTTTATTTCATATCAAAACTTTTTTCGAGATTAAATAAAGTAAGGGTTGCTAATTTCACCCACCTATAATGTAACAGGAATATTGAAAAAATACCCGTGGTTAGTCCTTTGCGAGTGCACGAAAATTACAAAATTTCAAGTTTCTAGCTTTACTGAAATTTTAGAGAAAAAAAATAAAAACTCAATTTTGGTTACTACCTTTTAAGGGTGATATCTCGGAAAGGGTGGGCTGAGAAAATTTTGTTATGGGAAAGACCCATCTTAATTTCATACGAGCAATCACCTCCTTAATTTTGTCGCATGAATTTAGAAACACCCGGTATATTCTATACGAAACGTTAATGATTGAAAATTACTTCATTTATGATCTACCGATTAAACTGACATTAAAAATTTGAAATCAGCATCAATTTTCAGGATAAATCACTATCACTGTAAACAAAAGGGATGTTCCTATCTATATTGGGTACTGCCGCTGTATAAAAAAAATCATTAGATTAAAATTCGTATGAATCATGCTGCCTGCTGGGATAGTTCATTGAGATTCTAATCTTTGAAATTATGCAACTTCGCTTTTGAAAGAAAAGAATTAGTACTACTATCTTCTTTCTACATCTGTTATAAGAGCTTTTCATAACCGTACAACTGGCTGCATTATTCTTGTTCAATTTTTATTGTAAAACAAAAGCCACCAAACAAAAAGAATAAATCATATTATCTTATCAATAGAAAAAAAATCGTCCATTTTTTTATTTAATTACCTGATATTTTTTTCTAGTCTGTTACAGAATATAGATATTTTTATAACTCGTTATTCACCAGAAGTTTGCTTGCGATTAAATGAAAAACAAATTAGTTAAATATTTGTTTAGAAACAGCAATCCTCACATTTACACTTAACCCACTTTTGCAAATTATAAAATAGCAAGAGTCTAAATAAAAGTGTAAATAATTTGAACCTACTTAATTCTCTCACAAAATATTGGCCGTTTTTAGATCATTACATAACTCAAGATATAATTTATATTTTCAAAATTTGAAAATCCGACCACGTCAGACAAATGAGAGGGTTTAGTATTTTCAAGAAATGATGTAAGCTACGAGATTATTGAGAGCAATAAACTCTGATTTTCTATTATTTAATTATAAAATTGTAAAACGTACAAAAAGTATAAAATTCATTTTATTAAAAAAAAAAAAAAAACTAATCATTCTTAAAGCAACCGTAGTATTTTGGTCAGCCATAAACATACTGTCAAATATACAAGTAGCGACATCTATTCGCACAATGGCAATTCTAATTTTTAGTTCGTTTATTTCTGTAGAGGTTGGTTAACCTGTCTATCATAAGTGTCAATTTTTCATATACATGTCATATGTCTTGAGTAATAATTGTAAAAGTTACTCGCATAAATTAAAATAAAACATAAGTTTACAGTCTTTTTCGATTCTATACCTCCACTGCGACACTAAAATTACTAGACATACAATTTTACAATTTTAACACAACATTTTGAACTTCCGTATTTAGGAACGATAAAAATCGTAAATTATTTATTAGATTTTTAGACTATTATTACCTATTATTTTTTATACAATAATGCATTTCCATACCTTTTGTTTTGGTTACTGCCACGTAACGGCATCTTTGTAATGTGCGTGAACTATTTTTTTATTCATAAACATGAAGCATGTTCATTTGTTGAGTACAAATATATCCTCATCCGGTTAGTAGCTATAATTATACGTTGTGTAAACAATAACATTTTTCATAATACAGGGCTTTCAGTATCGAAAATGAAAAATAAGACCTCCCATATAATGTTCATTAGTTTTATCTTGGCGAATTATAATTATTATAATTTGAGCCACATGAACTTTTTTAATTTTGAAAGAAGATCCTGTAACTATTAAAGCTATGGTATCTTTCATCAGGTAGAATACTAAATAAGGATACCCTGAAAACTACAAACCTCGAAGATAGCATCAAACTTCTGCTGTCAACACACTTCCCTGACTCGGCCATCACAGACGTGGCCGACTGGGAAGAGGAAGAATATAACCTATCTGTCTACAAGTGGCAAACTGACAGTATCTGACGGTATCTATTCAGCCTTACTTCAGTGGGGTACTGGAAGAACTCACAACGCACCTAATAGATATAATCAAATCCTCGTTGGCTCTGATGTATATTCCCCAAAAATGGAGAGGGGTAAAAGTAGTTCTTATACCCAAACCCGGAAGGGTGGATATCCAAACCCGGAAGGGTGGATATCCAAACCCGGAAGGGTGGATTATAGTGTACCAAAAACATACCCACCAATTAAAGTTTTCCATAAAGACATTGGAAAGACTATGTGAAAGGTCATAATGGATGTGGTGACTACAACAACACCACTACACCCAAATCATCATGCATACACCCCAGGCAGATCTACTGGTTCATCTCTTCACTTAGTTGCTGACCGGATAGAGATTCCTGTACAATAAAGAGTACTCCTTGGGTGTTCTCATAGAAACAGAAAGTGCTTTTGATAATACGACCTTTCCCATGATAATACATTCACTAAACAACAGGAATATTCCACATATGGTTAGTGGGTGGATACATAACATGCTCTCAAAACGAGCAGTAAACATTAGTGTAGAAGATGCGAATATAAGACGCTTGGTTGTGAGGGGATGTCCACAGGAAAAGGTCGCCTCAAAAATGACAGTCACTACAAAATACCGTATGCAGATGACCTGGTCATTATACCAACAGAGAATTTTGAGAACATACTCTGCGAAAGAATGCAAGTAGCTGTCAAAATTATAGAAAAATGGTGCAAGGGCCATTCACTGTCTATCATTCTTAAGACAGAAATGGTCCTTTTCAAAAGGAAAAGGATGAACATGGAATTAAAACCTCTAGAGTTCCTAAACACAAAACTAAACTTTGCAACAGAAATGAAGTACCTAGGTCTCACCTTTGACAGCAAGTTAACATGGAACTCACACCTAAAAAACAGAGTAAAAAAAGCATACATTGCCTATAAACAATGCCTTCGAATGGACTTACACAGCCATCAAAAGAAATATGCTAACATACGGTAACAATGCCGTCGTATGAACTTACACAGCCATCAAAAGACCTATGCTAACATACGTTGCAGTTGTGTGGGCACTGAAAACCCAAAAATTGATAGCTATTCACAAACTAGAACAAATTTAAAGAACAGCATATCTCAATATAACAGGAGCCCATGAAAACTACACCAACTAGAGTCATGGAAGTTATTCTTAGTAAATATCAAGGGGAGTTACATGAAGGAGTTTGCTCTGATGACAATGACCCGCCTCCGCACGGTTGGAATAAAACCTGACATAGGATCTGGTGAGGCGAGAGACGTCGCTTTTGGCGAACATGGACTCCATCTCACCAAGATATATATCTTTTTCATAAGCCACAAAAAGTTATAACAGAACAAATAGAAGAACCAGAAGTACAGGACAATTCATATCTACACCGATGGTTCTAAAACAAAACAAGGCTCAGAATGTGGAATATACTCCAAATCTTTAAACCTAAACATAAAATAGCAGTAGTGCCATTGTAGTTCAAACCGAGCCCACGTGGATTATCATAGCAGCAAAAGAAATCAGCAAAAATAATATTACTGATGGAAGCAACAATATACAGATAGAAGACAAGCACTACTCACCCTGGATAGACCACGAATTTACTCAGGGTTACTACTAGAATGTTACGAAGCTTTGGCCAAAGAATCCATGGTCAATGTGGTCAACTTAAGATATAGCGTGACCTTTGTCACGCTATATTGAAAGAAGGCAGCCAACCAAATACTTTTTGGACCTGACCCTTCTATTGGACTGACAACAACGGTAGTGACAAACCAAAGTAAAGAACAATCCCTTGCGAAATTCAAGGAAATATGGAATCAAATAAGAAGCTGCAGACCTGCCAGGGAGCTTCTAAGTTATCCTGACAATACTACAACAAATATTATGACTAGACAGAATGTGCGCCTGATCACAGGTATTCTGACTGGTCATTGCTAAAAAGTATGGAAGCATAGGGCTGTCAGAATCCGTACTCTATAGGGGGGTGCTGGCTCACGAGCTAGTAGGTGCCTATCTATTTAGGAGCTTCTACAATACGCCTAGTGATGTCTAAGTGCCGTGGTTTAAATCACTCTTCACACGTTACAGATACAGAAAGGTACCTATAGTTAAAAATACTAAAGTGAGATTAAATCATATAAAATTTTACAATAATATTCACTAACTGGCTCCTTAAAACAAAAACAATAGTATACTAGTATACCATCATGTACTTATAAACTAACAGGTTGTATCCGATCTAAACTTCAACGACCAGTAACATCTATACTGGAACAATATTCACACATAGTGTGCAAAACCAATTAATTCTCCATTCTTAATGATCCCATTCAGAAAAAATTTAGCTTGATTGACGACTCGAACCATATTTAACAACTCATTCCCCTCGGCTAGTCACGTGCAGTGACATTGTTCTATCGATTTATGAATAGCCACCACTTCATTGAACTTTCCTTCATTATTCGGTCACTAGCCAGATCAGCCATCCTGAACTTTCAAAAAGAATGTCACACTTTGGCACGTACAACGTTTCCAGATCATATGCTGTCACTTTTACTGCGTTGAAAGTGGGTCATGGTAGATTCCCCTGTCGCCTTCATAAAATAGGTAGTCTGCATATTGCCCTTGTGACAATACATCAATATGAGACTAATGACATTTAATTAATGGTTCTTAAAATATAGTAGTTAAGTCAAATTATTTTTAAATTATCGATCTTAATAAAGAAACAATTTTACGTTAAATATTTTATATCAAACATAGGATTATCCAGTCTATAGATAATTAATAATGAAAGGTTTTACTACCTTTAAAGACGTTAATCAATAAAAAAAATACAAGAGCTAATTTCTAACTAAAACCCCCTTTAAATTTATTGTGAAATGGATTCTAAGTTTGATTACTTTGCCCTGAACCAAGACGAAACATATTAGCGAAAAACTGCATGGTTTTTATTGCGATATTATACTTAGATAAAATATTAAAAAAATTGCCGCTCTATTAACTTAACAAATTAATTTACTTTTGTAAAATATATTACCGGATTCAACATTTCATTAATGATATTTCTAGTTCCGGACGACTTAATTTTTTTACAACAAAAAGAATTAAAAATATTAAATGCTGATTACGTACGAACTTTCACCAAAATATTAGGTTTTTATTGAATGCAATAAAATTACTGTGGCTCGATCTTTTATCTCCCAAATATCTCTTCCGATTTATGCAAATTTTTACTGTACTCATTTTCAGACTGGCTGACCGCTTCAATGTTGCCCTCGTTGAAAATTTGGATCATCTATAATAAGTGTCCTAATTTTTTTATTTCATTCTTGAGAATGTCGCTTGGCAAAAACCCAACAAAATAGTGTTAACCTATCACACGGTTTAACTAGTAGAACCTCAGGAATCATGATTTTGTCATCAACAAATTTAGAACGGAACACTGGAGAAGCAATACCTATAGAATTTCCTGTGTATTACAAAATTTGTTATCAGATGAAGAATATTTTGTTTATTATTAATGTCGTACTTAAACACTAAGAATTGATTAATTTAATTAACATTTGTCTTTTTAGAACAATTCTCATCACTTAAGGGGATACTTAACGATTAAAAAATAAGGTTGAACAATCTCATTTAATAAAATAAATAGTACGCACCTTTTTCTATTTTGTAGTTTATAATGGCTAACATCTGTTCTGTTAAATGTTATCTAGATCAACGTATTTTTCATCTAAAACTCGTAATACTTGATTAACAAAATAAAATAAAATGACTTTCCATATTAATATTGTTTATAATTAGTGCATTTGTCCTTCGGTATAATAAAATGAGTAAAAGTAACTTCATTTATCTATATTTTCACTTATATAAATTAAAGTTAGAAATTGAACTTTTACTATAAAAGGAAATAAAGGAAACTAGCAAAGATGAAAAAATGATTTTTACCAGATACCAGCAGGAAACATTGAATAACATAAACATTTATCAAGAATTTTTAGTTTGTTTGAGTGTTGTTACTAGTTATTATTTATTGCATGATCTACAATTTTAATCTAAAAAGTCTCCATTGGGATTGTCTTAATCATTTCTATGGTGTATAATAAGTAAAGAACCGGTCCTAGCACACTGCCTTGTGGGACACCTGCTGTATTTTGTTTTATTTCGCAGTATGCCTCCTCTTGCTTCACTGTAAACTTTCTCCCCGTTAGATATGATTGAAGAATGTCGACAAATTGTCTAGGGAGCATTTTTTCAAGTTTCTGTATGAGGCCACAACGTGCCAAACTTTGTCAAATGCTTAGACTATACATTTTTCTTCGTATGCTTTTTCGATGATATTGGCTATACTGTGTACTTGATCTATTATAGAGTGTTTGTTTCTACTCGTAAAACCAAATTATTGCAAAAGGATCAGGTTTTTATTTTCAATAATTAGTTTTAGTCGTTTTAGAAGTAGCTTTTCAAATAAATTAGATATTATTGCTAACAATATTATAGGTATATATAATAACACTTCATTCGGAGGTATTCCTGGCTTAAAAGGAAAACTTCAGCCATTTTCCATGCATCTGGTATATATTTAAGGCTAGATGCTGCATTTATGAGGTATGACAATTTAACGGTAGCCTTCCTTGGCAGTTTCTTTAATATTTCTCTAGTAATAAAACAATAAGGTGGGACCTTCTGTGGGTTGATGTTTGTCTGAATTTCTTTCGCAACTTCATTGAGAGTAACTAGTCTAATTTTAAATTTTTCCATATTATGGATCGTCTTAGTAAGAGTGTCTTGATTTTTTTCTAATTAGGTCGTCTTCTGTAGGTGATAAGCAAAAATATCAGCTTTTCCATTTATCTGCTATTCTGATAGAACAACAGTAGTTACACGAGTTTTTTTCTTTTTAGTTGCCTTTCAGAGCAAATTATCAGTTTCTTTGTCATCTGTTAGCCCTACTAGGAACCTGTTAAAGGATTTATTTTGTGATTTAGAATTTATTTTCTCAGTCTTTGGGTAGCCCTAATCCTCTGATGATCTTGTCATCTGCCATTTCTTTGTTAGTTTTCTCTCTTCTGCTACCAGTTCTCTTATCTTCTTACCTCGACTGAGTAGTTATTCTAGTTGTTAATCTTCTTACTTTTGGTGTTTTCCTCCATGCAGCTTACTGCATGATCACTATAAACTTTTCTAGTTTTCATCTAGCTGATTTTTCGGTTTTAGTGTTGAAGAATATTTGAAAACCTTCCGAATTGGTTTTCCGGTTTTCTAGAATCGGTTTTGCTTCTATTTGAATCCATATGAAAGTTTTTTTCTACTTGTGTACAGTCCAGTGAATTCCAAAAAGTCTGAAATAGGTGGATTTTTCAGAAGATTGTTATGTACATCCAAGTTCTGCTGCAGCTCGATGCAATTCTTTTCCTTTGACTGTGGTTAATCTTGAACCCTAGCTGGTATATTTGGAGTTTCTTTTTTTCTGGTTGTGTCTTGGTGGGCAATAGATTGTAGCTATTGTAATTTTTTCCCCATTAGTGTTAATGGTGCTAATAGTTACCTGATTTTCTGATGCCTGGTTCGTCATATTGGGTAATGTTATTTTTAATAATTAATGCACTTCCTCCTCTTGCTGCATTTGATGGGTTGATAGTATGATAGAAATGATATCCTCCGTTATAAGGTAGGTTTCAGAAAACTTGGAAATCAGTATGTTACCATTAGCTTCTGGAGCCTGTCAGACAGTGAATTTATTCTGGAATATTAAAAATAATAATAATAATAACAATTCATGAGTGGTACTTTCTTCCAGGCTAGCTGTACAATATGCTGCGCCATTTGTGGTGTGGGATTCACAGCTGGTCGTGACCTTTAAATTGGTTGCTCCTGTGAGTTTGTTAACGTTTCTGACAGAAGAATAAGCATTTATCAAGAATGTAATAATTTTATTAGCATTGTTAACGTGAATGTCTATGTTAACTACAAATAGGAATTAAATAAACTATTTTAACATAGCCAGAGTCATTGGATAATTTTAAATATATTTCATGGTTAAATTTACCAACAACGTGTCATGGTACAAAAAAAGACAAATATTAACGTAAAGAAATATGTCAGGGTCGCGAGAACAGAACCAGAACCAAATTATCAAAAATAAATAAATGTTTCGAGGTCTGATAAAGATTCCAAACCATAGCTGAGTAGAGAACTATTGACCATTTAAATTTAAGAGATGAGAAGGAATAGCACTGACTCTACTAGGCCAGAGGATTAGAGGGCGATAGGCGTAACTAGATCATAACTTATGTAAGTCCTAGTCCAAAAAAGAAGGTTAAATCAGAAAAAAGTAAAAACCTAATGAAACATTTTTAAAATTGAAAGGCAGCAAGAAAGTTAGAGTGAAAATGCTTTTATTCGCATTTTAATAAGCAGCTGTGTAATAGGGAGCCTAAATTCTAAAACCGCAAGGGAGACAACGGAACAATTAAAGCAATTACTAAGAATATAGTAGATTAAGTAGTGTTCTGTTGCTGCAGCTCTTCCAATATTCGAGATTAGGCAAATACAGCATTAGGAGGTTAGATGGGAATAAATAGTTCCTTGCTCTGAATAAGAATTGTCAATTTCTTTTCAACCAATAGCAATGAATAATACTATGCCGAATCATATCTTAAGAGATAATTACACTAACTAGTTTACAGTAGGTCTTCAAAGACACAGGATTATAAAATTTTTGATGGGGACAGAAAACATAATTTTATCATTTATTCTAAATAAATAAACTAACGGTACCTGGACTGTTTAAATACGTCAATATAAACATATTGAGTTCGAGTACCTGTTCTGTGTTCGTATTGTCACGTAGACACTTTCAAAATCGGCAAAATATGTACGGGTATTTTAGTTTTGTAAATAAGTCACGATAAATCTCCCGTCAATATTGATATCACTATCAAGAAGTCATTGAAAGGTACAACAAAATACGAAAAATTTAAATCCAAAAAATTTTTACAAAAAAAGTATTAAAGATCACAAAAGTTTTCCAAGTTAAAACCGTGTGGGGGTAACTTATTAAATATAATTATTTAAATTCTGAGGTTTAGGAGACACGTTGTCTTTAATCACCTAAACTGAAGGTTAAACTAAAATTTGCTAACGTGAGCTATCATTATCTGATTACATCATAAAGAAGTAAACATAACAAAAAAAAATAAACAATGTTCTCGAGAAATATAATTAATTACAGTTTAATTGTTTGTGATATAAGAGATATATTTATATTTTTTGATACCAAAAAGTTTAATTATTTTTAATGATTCACAAAACTTTTTCTCTTCATGTTGGACAAAATGAAACAATTGCGGATGAAAAATGAAACTTTGATACTAAATTACATATATCATAAAATAGAACATTCGAGGAAGTGATGAATATCAATGAAAAAAGCAAATTTGAAATGTTTCAGGTCGAGGTCATCGAGACGTGCTTAGAAATCAGTTGATTTTTTATGTGTACAAGGATTGTTCAATTGAAACACGTTTAAAGACTGTAAAACATTTTTCAATTAAAGATTTTAAAAAAAGTCGCTATTAATATTTAGACATGAGTCATCTAATCTGTAGACTTCTTACTAGTAAAATTCTTGCGGGTGTTTCCATCTACCTCAACATTCAAAATGAATCTCCTTTCTTTCTTCTTTCAGTGATGTCTTTAATGGGCCAAGAACGTGAAAATCACATGTGAACAGGTCGGGGCTATAATGTTTCATACGAATAAGCAGATTTTGAATTATTTTAGTCTTGGGGTCGAGCATTATCATTCATGAAAATAATACCATTTGTGAGCTACTCAGGAAGTTTATGTTTAGGGTTGCCAGATTTACGAAAATGAAAAGCGTGACAACCGTGCCGACAGATCATCAGGTTCAAATATCAAGCATTTTTATACAATAAGGTCCTCACCTTGGATTATTTATCTAAAAAAAAAACCTTACAATTACGGCTTTGAATATTAAAAAGCGGGACATTTTCGTACTATGGCGTTGAGCGTACAAGCAAATCAAAAAGCGTGGAAAATACGCCTAAAGCGTGACGTCTGGCAACCCTATTTATGCTTGATGAGTTTTTCTGCATAGAGGAAATACAATAAATTTTATTTTAAGATTTATGTACAACATACAATTATTAGACATAAAAGCACTTAACCGGATGTATCAATCATGTTTACTACATAAGTTTCGCATGTACTCGTATTTTAAATAATATCTGAACCAATTTAATTCCGACTATTATTGGATATTATTAACAAATCGCTGTATTCGCTTTATATGGTAATCTAAATGAGAGAAAATGTAATATGCAATATTATGTGATTATATAAGTAATTTATTTCAGTTACTCATTGTAATGAAGGAGAAAATCGTAAATGTATTAAATTCAAATGGTTTTTAAAGATATTGAACAAGCCTTACTATAATAGCAAAGTTATGAATACAAACTCTCTCAATGCAAAAGACCGTAATTCTCAAACCAATAATTAATCATTAAATATTTAAACTGTCAAATCATAAAATATCTGTTAGAAGCTTATTCGGGCAGAAAGGTCATCTTCAGTTGAGTGCTAAACAGTTCTAAAATATGAATACAATTACGGAAGTACTAGAGGTTATTCGCAGAACGAGGTGAAATCTACCTAATTTTGGATCAATATTATTTTAAAACAATGAACATTATTACTATTGCATATTTTTAATATTTCGTCAATTTATAAATATTTGTAGTATTGGAAATTTTTGAAGAATCTATTATTTTGAACTTGAAATATACAGAGTGGCCAGAGAAAAACGTCCTATTTGACAAAATTTCTGTTTGTGAGTTAAAGGCATATTTGTGATGCAGATGTTTTTCTACGCAAAAACGTCCTAACTACAATATAAAAATATAAAGCAATTACATTCATTTTCGTCCTGATATTTAGATAGTGGACAATATGAAAAGAAAATCATTAATATCTTAAAACAGTCCTTATGTCAGATAGGACGTTTTAGCTGTATAAGCAGGACAGCATTATCCAGAAGCTACATTAACATTTTAGACAAACGCTCGGAACCGTCAATTTTGATTAAAGGTGGTCATCTTTCTATCACTGTCGCACGGTATTTTCAATCAAAAATTATTATTATTATTTATTATTATTACAATAAGGGCAAAGGACGATGTCCTATTGAGCCCAGTAAAAAAAGTGCAAATTAATTATCCTATGGTTAAAACTATTAAGGAGGTCCTTTCGCCACCAATGTTAAATAAAAAATCTGATGTGTCCAACACATGACTTTCCTATCTAGGTATTACAGGCTTTTTCCGGTTATTTTGTACAATCTATTGCAGCATCTCTATAAATGTTTAGAGGATAAACTAAATATATACATTGTCCACATACATCTACCGCGAAACATTTTTCTATAGATATTCATTGAAAATGAAAATACTGAAAAATTTAAATTTAGCACTTTTCCTACAATTTTTCCATTACGGTCCATTTTAAAAAAATCATGTATAAACAAATATTATAGAGATCGATATCGCAAACAACTTTTATTTCAACAATTTTCATAAAAATCAGAATTTTGCACATTTTGTCAAATTTTTCGAATACGGACCATTTCAGGAAATTTTTACATAAAGCAAAAATTATAGATAATAATATTAGAAGTAACTTTTATTTGAACAATTTTTTTCTTCAAACATAAATAACATATATTCCATAAAATATAAAAACGGCCTCCCATAAAGTACCCCCCCAGATGTTCCGACTTTGTCCAAAATCTAATCATTTCACGTCAGGCCGAAATAAACCTTAAGTTTAAAATTTAATGTTTTTTCCTTTATCCGTTTTTGAGTTTTCTTAAAATTTCGAAATTTACACATTTTCTCAAATATCTCGAATACGGTCCATTTTAGAGAAATTATGTATAGGACAAAAATTATAGAAAATTATATTACAAACAACTTTTATTTGAACAATTTTTATAAAAAATTATTTTTTTTACATTTTGTCAAATTTCTCGAATACGGACCATTTTAGGAAAATTTTGCATTAAACAAAAATTATAGATAATTATATTAGAAGTAACTTTTATTTGAAGAATTTTCTTCTCCAAACGTAAATAACAGATATATTCCATAAAATATAAAAATGACCACCTAAAAAGTACCCCCCCAGATGTTCCGACTCTGCCCAAAATCTAATCAGCTCATTGGACGCTGAAACAAAGCTTAAGTTTAAAATTTGGTGTTTTTCTGTGTATCGGTTCATGAGTTATGCGTTATACAGACACACACACAGACACACAGACACACAGACACACACACACACAGACATCATCACGAAAATAGTCAAAACGGATTCAGGGGACCTCAAAACGTAAAAATCCGTCGAAAACTCGAGGTCGAAAAAAATCATGATTCCTATACTTTCCTTATATCTGTATACAGATAGGAAAGTAAAAATATTAGAATGACTAAAATTAATTTTTTTTAATAGTAGAAGTCCTTATTTATCTAATAGTGAACTTTTAACTATACCTTACCGTGCAAATTTTTGAGAATTTTTTTTTTAAATGTGTGTTTGTACAGTGTCTTACGAGAAAGTAAGACTTCAACAACAATTTTCGAATTATAATTAATTTTACTATTATTTATTGATTAGATGGAGTAGAAAAAAACTAAAAATAAGATTTTTGAAATATTTAGGTTTTGCTTTTTACAATAAAATATATAGGTTACCGTGGAATTTATTGAAAAATTAATATTAAAAAATCACAAAAAATTTTCAACAAGTTTACTTCAAATTTTTTTTTAATATTAATTTCTCAATAAATTCCAAGGTAACCTATATATTTTATTGTAAAAAACAAAACCTAAATATTTCAAAAACCCTATTTTTAGTTTTTTTCTACTCCATCTAATCAATAAATAATAATATAATTCGAGAATTGTTGTTGAGGTCTTATTTTCTCGTAAGACACTGTACAAATACTCACATTTAAAAAAAAAATTCTCAAAAATTTGCACGGTAAGGTATAGTTAAAAGTTTAACATTAGATAAATAAGGACTTCAACTATTAGAAAAAAAATAAATTTTAGTCATAATCTAAATTTTTTTATTTAACATTGGTGGCGAAAGGGGTGGCGAAAGGACCTCCTTAAATCAAGAAATGATTTTAAAATAAATCTAAAGACTAAATACAAGTATAGTTCCAAAATTAAATCCGAAAATGAGCTACATGCAAATGTACGTTTCGAACATTGTGGTAAATCCAAAAATATATCATAATTATGAATTCTAAATGATATGCCTGTCTATATTGTTTTTGTAAATATCGACCCTTTGGAAATCTATAATTTCTTGAGGTGGCTTGCAGTCTTGCATACCAAACCGTTTTAACAATTTATTTATGTAGGCACTTTGGTTGACGGTGATTATTCCATCTGCTCTTCTATTTATTTCTAGACCAAGAGAATAAAAAGCAGGTTTTATGGTAACTTTAAATTCACTTTTTAGATCTTTCAGAAATGTATTTTTCATGTCTTCATTATCAAACCATCATCTACATGTAATGCCAAAATAACCATATCGCCGTTTTTTTTTTTCTTCATAAAAAGACATGGGTCTGCCTCACTTTTTGTAAAGCCTTGAAGAATAATAAAGTCAACAAATCTTTTATTCCAGCATCGAGGGCTTGTTTGTGACCGGAAAGGCTTCTATTCAGGCGACATACTCGATTAGTATCATATTGATAACCTTCTAGTTGTCTCATAAATATCTCTTCTTTTAATTTTCCATATAAAAATGCTGTACAAATATCAAATTGTGTTAAAACCATATTTTCTCTAGCAGCTATACTTAGCAAAGCCCTTATAGTACCCAACTTTGCAACTGGACTAAAGGTTTGTTCATAGTCTTCATTTTTTTCTGTGAATAACCTTTTATTACTAATCTTGCCTTATACTTGTCAATCGAACCATCTGGATGTGTTTTAATTTTATAGACCCATTTGCAAGAAAGAGCTTTCTTCCAGGAGATAAATGACCAATAGTCCAAGTGTTGTTTTCTGCAAGAGATTATATTTTTTTTCTCATTGTGTTTTTTCACTGCTCTCTATCATTTCTTCTCATGGCTTCTTGATAAGTTAAAGGCTCCTTAGACTGGAGTATATCAGTTGCAACAGATATTGCAAAGTCTTCAGATCTGACTAGCTTTCTGCGATTTTCTCTATTTCTGAGAATTCTACCAGATTCTTCATGGTTTTCATTATCTGTATCTTCATGTTCTTCACTTATTGCTTTTTCAATGTATGTTTCATTCTCATCTCTGTCTTCATCGCTTTCTTAAATATTTTGTTCTATATACTCTTCTGAATGCCTATTTACATACCTTTCTGACCTTGTATCAAACTGACTTTGAGTTAGTTAATCATTGCTTTGATTTGAATCAGATGGTAGGTACGCATATTTACAGAAGATAAAATTATTTTGTCGAAAGTGACATCACGAGACCTTATTAATGTTTTTGTTTCTGTACACCAAATACGGTAACTATCATTGTTGTCATATCCTATGAGTATTCCCTTTACAGCCTTTTTAATTTTATTTCGTCGTTGTTTAGGAATGTGAGCATAGCAGGTGGTTCCTATGACTCTTAGGTTTCTTACCGAACCATACTTGTACATGGATACAAAATTATACAGGACGAATAATTATTCCTATGATCTTAACACCTTACACCCCCGAACTAGACTTTTTTTTTCAACGTTTCAATTTTTATATTCAAATATTTGATTGGAGTTCGGACTGTTTAAGTAAATGTAGAATATTCAAAATTATCAAAAAATCTACTTTCACTCTTGCTTGTATAATTTATTACATTTTTATTTGATATTAATTCAGGTGTATATACAATAGGCAATTTATTTTTATATTCTAAACTTCAGAGAACAGTAATCATAAAGTGAATGATTATAGGTACTATAATCCTTATTTAAATGCATTTCATCGATTGTTTTTGTTTAGACGTGTATGTTAATTTAATTTAATTTTGCTCTTGACCTCTAATTATGCAAACGTTGAATGCATAACTAAATATAAACATAGTATTACAATATTAATAGTAATAAATAAGAGTAATTATAAATAAAATAAATAAAATTAAAGAACTACAGTTTTATGAGATTGTAAAAGTACATTTTTTTTGGAACGGTAATCTTTAATTATAAAAAAAATACCGTGTTTTAATTATCGATGAATAAGGTTTGGAATGTATAATTAGAAAGTTTAAAAAAATGGTTTTTTTCATGGACAAACCATTTTCTGTAGATTGTTTTACTTTTTATACATATCTATTATTCCACATTGTCTCAGAATATGCTCTCACTTGACACATTAAATATTTTTTCAAATAGTTGTATTCTATAGTTTTTCTAAGTATATTTGCATCAAAATAATGCGTATTTTACGAGGAAGATTATAAAGAATCTTTTTATACAATCCAATATATTATTTGACTTAAATTGCTGCTTATTTTTTATCGAATACCACGATCAAACTATTTGTTTCCTTTGATCCAAACTAATCTATCTATCTGAAATCTTTATGTACAGTTAAAATCTTTATTTGACACTTGGCTTGGTGCTTCGTGCGGGCCCGGGGACCATGGCAGACATATCTGCCTGTTAAAACCATTGTGGGACGTGGGATTAGTGTTGGGATAATAGCGAACCTCACTCCTTACCGTTTCGGTATAATTGAGGAATTTGAATGACTTGAAACTAATATTTATTTAATAAATTTTAAGGATTTGTTTGCCATATAAGTAAGTGTCCCCTTAATTAATTTACAATAAATAAATATGGAGTTGCCCTAATCATTTACTGGAAAAATGTTATCTAAATAAATATTTATTTAATCATATTCTCCTTATGTACAAGTCAAATATGTATAGTATAAAATCTACTCAGTGCAAAATTCAAAGAAATATTTATTTAAAATATGGAAATAGTTCCAGCTCAAATGTAACCAAGATGTAAAATAAAATTCAAACTTAAAACCAGTGTCACATAAATACGAGGACCGGTACAATATTGACGTTCAATGGTAGAGTCGTGAACATTATGTTTTATCTAAGTCGTTTTCCATTGGATTTAATTCAATTTCCTGTTGAGCTATTATTAGCCAAAGGAGTAGTTGTTTTCCTGAGGGAAAAGATCACTCGTATTTATGTGAATTATATTCCTGTTTTATTTTAAATATTTATTTGCTTTAAATAGCCAAAAAAAATATATTTAAATTTATTTGCCTCTTCGAAAAATAAAACAACTATTTATTGCATTATACTCTAGGTTTCTCAATGCAAAATCAACGAACTATGTATTTGCTTTAGATATCCTATAAATATGCACATGTATTTATTTAATAATAAGCACCTACTGGAAAAATAAATCAAATATTTATTTCATAATACTTTTTTGAACAATTTTCACACTCAAGTTTACGTCTCTTAACGTACATTGAAAACGTATGCATTTTTCATATACATCGATGCTGTAGAGAGGTATTTGAAGATTTGAGAACGAGCCTGAACGCCGTCTGGCCCGAACTAGCACGTCAAACTTCTGTCTTGGAATCTCGACAGTCAATCACTGTCGTGGATGGTCTAATGGAAGGGGCACTTGTCTAGCAAAAAAGGACGCCTGGGTTCGATCCCCGGATGCCGCAGGCTTTTTTAAATCTTCAAGTATTTGTTTTCATCTTTGGGGTCTGAATTTTTAAATTATTCAAATACATTTTTGTTAATTTGAATATTGTTTATTTATTACCAATAAATATCGGAAAATAATAAAAAAAAAACATTTTTATCAATGTGGGACCTTAAAACATTTCTCCTACTGTAGATTGCTATTGACTAATCAAGCTTGACTACTTGCATTCTGTATTGTATAGTCTCAATATTACTATTAATAATTTAATATCCTACATTTTAATGCAGTAAAAGTTTGAATGTACGTAATTTTAATATTTTTAATTTTTTCATTTTCTCTTCTACATATATTTATTCCTATCTTGTTATATTGACATATTCGTATTATTAAATGGATCATGAATATTGTGTTTTTATGGTTAATTTTCATGTTTGTTTTTCCTATTTTTTGATGGGTTTTTTTATTTATTTTTTTTATTATTTTTAATTATTCCATTCTTTGGTAGTTTTACATACCAGTAATATTTACATTATATGCTTTCATTACTACAATCCTCTTTGTTGACAAACCAAAATAAACATTTTTAATCTTAAGATTTATTTGCGCATTTAATATGAAATCTTAGATCAATAACTTATTTAATACGATCCACTAAGTGGTTTGTACTCGATATGTATTTAATATGTACATTTTTTATTTGACATATGGCGTACAGGATTTATATAATTGGTATAATGCGGTTTTCAAACGAATTTTTATTAACTGTTGATGTAATTC
Source organism: Psylliodes chrysocephalus (assembly GCA_927349885.1). Lineage (NCBI taxonomy): Eukaryota > Metazoa > Arthropoda > Insecta > Coleoptera > Chrysomelidae > Psylliodes > Psylliodes chrysocephalus. The sequence continues at coordinate 26,967,710 of OV651826.1, read as the reverse complement.
CGTAAACATACCGGATGGTCCTTTCTTACTTTTAATATTTTTTCTTCTATTCACCCAAAACTCATGTATAAGAATAAAAAGTATATATTTATGAATTAATTATTAAATATTGTATTAAAAACGATAAAATGTTTTTAAAAATAGTTTTACAAATATTCCCTATATAATGAATTAAACATTAGAGCATGTTTATTCGCAAAAAGGGAAGAGAATCAATTTTTTGTATTAATATTCTCTTATCATCTCTATACTATTTATACAATGATAATTTTTTTTTAACAAGACAAACATTTAAATTGATAACAATTTCAGTAGAAAACTGCTTACCGCCTACAATTTCATGCTAATTAAATATTGCAATATTTATAGATTCAAATTCTTTGGGTATCACCCAGTATTGAATTATAATAGCATCACATTAGGTTAACCACCTCTTTCGCGATTTCTCCAGAATTGGAAAATAAAAATATTTTTTATTTAGAAAGCAATAAGTTAGCATTATCAAATTATTATAATTAAATAAGTAATTATAGTTCTAATCTTTAAATCTTTATTATCAGTTGCGATTTATTCGTGACTTGGTACTTTAATCTTTTTGTAATTTTTGACCCATTCAAAAATAGTTAAAAAGATAGCCTAAGTACTTTCATTTCAAGCTTGCTATTAAGTCCTAAATATGATCAACTGGTGAACCAAATAAAAGCTAAAAATTATTTATCTCTGCTATTAAAATAAATAAAGCTTTCATCTGGTTGCCGTCGCGCCTATTTCAAACGGAACTACGTCTAGTCCAGATGTGTGTTCTCTCAATGATATGTCGTTTTTTCATCCGAACTATTTAAATTAAATTAATATTAATCGGAAGTGAGTTCTCTTATTACATCATATCAAAGAGCGAGTTGATTGACAACCTACTGATTACTTTATCGATAATCTGTTATTTATTAATCTAAAACTGTTCGAAATCGAAAATCAAAATAGTTATGAAAGAATTATTTTAAATTAATAATGTACAATGTAACATGTAAAGTAATTGCATGGTAATAACATGAAGTTACATGGCGTTCTGTTTTATTATACATACAGACGAAAACGTAACCGAATTCCTATCAGGAACTGCATCAAAATTTTAGACAAACGCTTTTTAATTTCAATTGGATTTCAAGGAGAACCAGTAACATTTTTCCGTGTAGGAAAACCACAGCAACGCTTACCCAGAATGCTGAAAGTTGTTATGTCCTCTGAATCAGATGCCAAATTTATTTTAAGAAACAAGAAAAAACTATTGGAAAATGCAAACACCAACGGGATTACTATAATAGACGATAAGACCCCCATCCAACAGCAATACCTCCTGGACTTATGTGAGGAACTAGAAAACCGAACAAACAATGGCGAAGATAACCTACCCATCAAATATGTCAACAGACTGCCCAAAATTGTTGCATTTCGCCAATGATAGCTTTTCTTCATCCTATCTCGTTGACTGGTTTCTCTTATACACTAATTTATGTTCTATTCACGCTAAATATAATGAATTTATGTGCACTGTTCAACTTCTTAAACCTGATATATTTCTTAGCAGTCAAACCTGGTTAAATACCTCAACTCCCAACTCACTAGTTGATATCGATGGATACACAATCTTTCGCAGCGACCGAGAAAACCGAATTGTTGGTGACGTTTGCATTTATTAAAAAATATTGTAAATAATTTATCTGCATCTCCTATACACATATCTCTAATATAGATGTAATATGTATAAAAATTACTAAACATTTAACCTCTGTACAAATTAAAACTCTGGATCACTTGGGAAGTACTAGAAATGGTAAAACATAGACACAATCTATGGAGAAGTTATAAAAACACACAAGATAACGACGATTTCATCTGCCGCAGAAGATTTTCCAATCGGCTCAAGCGGCAACTGTCTTCTACGAGACAATCTTACGAAGAATCAATCGCTAACAGTGACCTTACTAAAAAAAATCTTTAAATACATCGGTTTTTCTTTCTCATCCAAAGTGGCCACTCCTTTTCTTCAAAAGACTGATGGAAGTTTATGCTCCTCCAATTTCGAAACAGCTGAGATCTTATCGCTCTCTTTCTCCAATGCCTACACCAGATAAGACCACAGGGCGTTCCACTACGGGTATTGTTTGCATCTACGCAGGAGGTGCTGTCAAAGTTCCGTTGCAATATCAACTACGGAAGCTGAAATATTAGCTGCGAGTGAAGCTGCTAGAGAAGTTATGTGGTTGAAACGACTTTATCAACAAATTGTGAAATTAAAACGTCTACCAAATATATTTATTGACAATGAAGCGACAATCAAATTGGCACAAAACCCAGAACTTCATCGTCGTACAAAACATGTCAGAATCAAACATTTCTTTATCAGAAAACGTGTACTGGAAGAATGGGTCGACGTTCTAAAGGTCGATTCAAATGAACAAATAGCAGATGCGTTAACAAAACCTCACAAAATTATCCAATGAGGGAAGGTGTTAATATCATAGGAATAATTATTGTCCTGTATAATTTTGTATCCATGTACAAGTACTTTTATTATTAAAAGATATTGTTAATCTGAAGTTTACATAAATAAATCATATAAAAAGTCATACTAATAATTTCCGATATTTTAATTAAATAATCTACAATAAATCTTCAAAACTCAGGGTTTTATATAGTTCACTTCAACATAAGGTGGGTGGTTGAGTAGTAGCATTGTTATGACATTATTACCTGTTGTGGCCATAATAGCTTATGCGAGGAAGGGGCGGCTATTATTATTAATATTTTCCTTCGCGTTCCGGCGCGACTTGCAGATGATTGATTGTTCTTTTTGACTAACAGGTGAGCAAAATCTCACCCACCATCATCGAAACGGTAACCCACTGTCAGTTGTATTTTTGATGTCGTATTAACAGAAATTAAATTATTGCTAATGCGGCATCTATCAAATACTATACCTAGCGATTCCATTACTTGGTACAAATTGACAATAGAAAACTTTTAGATACAACCAGATAATTTGCTGACATCACTACGTAATATGTGAGAATTATTCATAAATACTAAATAAATAAAAAATATTGAAAATTTAAATATTACACATTCCCAGACGGACAGTTGATTGCAATGTAAATTATATATGAACATTGGATCAACAATTTTAAAGAAATATTCAACTCATAATTTTTATTTAAACAAATTAGAAACATTAACATGTTTATGCAATCGAGTCATAAAAAAGAAAACGCATAATTAAGTATTGCAGTTTTTGCGAAATTATACTTAAATTAATAAAGATATACATATAAAAAATCTCTAAATGAATGAATGAAACTCTTATTTAATATTGTATTTTATAAACTTTTTAAGAATTTCAATTTTACTATAAAAACGTCACCATACATTAATCCATTAGAAATGTATATCATTAAAATGTTACACATGAATTTATTTACATAAACTTGAATAAATAATTTACATCAGAAATCTCTATGCATATGAGCAGTTTAAAGATCGATTTAAAATAAACAAAAAGTGAATATATTTAAACCTGATTACTGTATTAAAATTTTTTTCCCAAAATATTTTATGCATATTTATAAAAAAAAATACTTATCAACAAAATCACCTACCGGGTACTTATAAAAGCTCATTGTCCTTATCCTGCTGAGATTTATTCGAATTTCAAGAATACACAATTAAATCAGCCCAAACTATTCAATAAAATAGGAAAAAATGTCTATTGTTATGTACTAAGGTCACCGTATCATTGATTCGTACAATACTGATTTGATACTGATGTAACTATCGATTTCTACCCAAAATTATCTCAATTATCGAGACTTTCAGACGACTAATCGTTGTTGATTAGATTTATTATCAGATGATTGACGATAAATGCGGGTGTATCCATTTTCAATCATTGATTTGAGTGATTAAATCGGAACTAAGTAAAATCGTGGTTGACCAAAAGAAGATTTAGGTTTAATAATAATAATAAACTTAAATTTCCAAACATTTTTCATACCCTTTTTCATACTATAGTAAAATCGCAATCGAGTAATAAATCTGTCAGATCAGGAAATGTCAGGTGTGGGTGCATATAATTATTATTTACGGGGAACATAAAATCATTTAAAAATATATTTTTTTGAATATGTATTAATGAGTATTATTTCGGTATGTAGATACTTTATAAAATGTTTTTTGAATTATTTGCAATTGTTATGTAAATGGTAGAGTTATCTGTTTGAGTAAATTAACAACAAGGTATATAACAAATATTTTTCAAGGCCTATAAATTTGACTATTAGGTATTCCAACATTAAATTGTTTAAATCGTTATTTATCATTGACTTCTTGGAAATGTTTGATGTCAAGGTGAAAGTTAATGACAAGTGGAGAGAAAGGTTTCAGCTTAGATTATAGAAAGTAATCTGAGGGTTCAAAATTTATAATTGTGATTATAATTGTATTAAAAATGTAAATGGGATAAATCCTTAGATTATAGAAATCTATAATCTAAGGGTTAATCGATATTTTATCATCTTCTTGGAGATTACTAATGCCATGAAAAAACCAAAATGATACCAAAGGAGTAGGATTATAATATGGATATCTACCTAGGATTTGGTATGAAGATAAGATAGACAGTTGTAGTTAGTATCTTGAAAGGGGCTCCGACAAAACACCGGTACTAGCGGGACCTCTGAGCAGGAGAGACAGGGCGGCGCATCCTCCGCATCATTAGATGTGGGGAGTGAGGCTGGACCTAATTCTTCCGGCACAGGGCAGACCAGTGAACGCTGGACAATAGGTACGGGGGCAAGCATCTTGTCCTGTCTCTACGGAGATGAGACGGAAGGCGAGTCCTAGTACTTCAGGGACGGAAAAACAATGAAACGTAGTGCCAATGAATGCTGGACCAGGGGAAAGGGGGCAAGCATCTCGTCCTTTCTTTACGGAGATGGGACAGAACGCGAGTCCTAGTACTTCAGTAATGGCAAAACAAAATAACACAGCTAAGGCTGTGTCCAGCGAGCAGGGACGAACCGGGGCTCAAAAGAGAAACCGGTCCGATACAAGCACACCGGATAAAGGAAAAACTAAGAGGGCTAAGGATGCGAGAGCTTCGGGTTCGGGATAAACTGGTACCACATCTAATGTGGGCCGAGCCGGTAGCATCGTGTTCTTTTGCCTCTAAGGTAAGCAATATTGGGGTAGCCATTGTACCAATAGACTATCCCAATAATATATTAACAACGGAACAGGGTGGCCTAATAAGGACTGCACTGCTCGACAGACTCGAAGAACTAGACGAAGGAGGACTTTCACCCAGGTTATCCGAAGCTAGAATAAGAAACGGAAGTTTAAACCTTTCTTGCGTTGATCAAGCAACGAGAGATTGGGCTGAGCAGACCGTCAAACGCATGGTACCTTGGGATGGTGCTAAACTCAAAGTCATAGACTCTGGGGAAGTAATGAAACCCAAGTTTACTATGACATGGATATCGGGACCCGCAGTGGAACCAGACAGAATAATGAAGAGGGGCTCCCAACGGGGAACTGGAGGATTACTGGAAGGAAGTTGGACCCTAGGGGACAGCGACTTTTCATAACCATGGATTCCGTCTCTTGGGAGAAGATAAAGGAGAAGCAGGGAATACTGTTCCTGGATTTCTCCAATATCTCGATAAAAGAGATTGTTGGAAAAACGGAACGGGCTACTCTTGCTGCTCCTGAAACTTCTCAGGAAAAAGTAACGCCTTCTGAGGTAGGAGAAAACATACCAGAGGAGAATCAGTCCTTGGTCGTAGAACCACAAGAAAGTGGGGCTACAGAACAAGAGACTGACGCTCCAATGGAAATAGGGGACTCGGAATCCACAGCACGTGAGCTAGGTGAAGACGAGGAGAGGACTCTTTTAGGGGACTCACTGCGGTCTAACCTGGCTGACGTGCCGGAGGAGGAAGATGACCCTACATCAAGAAGTAGGGATAACCTTTAAAAAAAAAATATGAAGGTAATCCAAGCAAATATACATCACTGTTGTGCGGCAACAGCTGTCCTACAACGATGTATAATAAAACAAGACATTGATCTTGCTTTAATCCAAGAACTCCTTATATACAAGGGGCGAATTAGAGGATTGCATATATCAGGGGACTATGACATGATTCATTCAGCGTCTGGACACCCAAAAACCTGCATTATTGCAAATAAAAGCTTGAAGGTATTTCCACTATGGGAATTTTGTACAAATGACCTAGTGACAATATCCCTAAAACTAGAAGTTGCAAACGTAGAAAATGAACCGACCTTCGTAACATCTGTGCGAAGGGAGGTATAACCCTTGGTACACAACGGGCGTGTTCATTGGTGGGGAAGTGGCACGTTTCAAAAGAAGCGTCACTTTCCGACCACAGGCATATCCTGTTTAATCTGGGTACAAAAACATCGGGTGAGAAGACATATCGTAATTCTTAGGACCTGTAACTGGGGAGCTTTCAAGGAAGAACTCAAACAGGGACTGGAGGACTGTCCGCCGATACCGAAGAATTCTGTGGAAGTTGAGTTTATGTCAGAGTTTCTGACAAGAACCCTAACTAACACGTTTGAAAAAAAAACTGCCCATTAAAACGCTGTATGGTGGAATCGAGACCTTTCCAAAAGGTCGGGGAACTGGGAATCCTATATGGCTATGCCATTAGGAAAGCCAAATAAAATTCCTGAAAGAAATTCTGTGATGGCATTGAAAGCCTTCCAGAATGTGCCAGACTCAGGAAAACTCTACAGAGAGATATACAGAAGGATGCATGGGATCTCTGAAAAATCAACAAGGAGAACTTACAAAAACAGAGGAGGAGACTTTAGATTTACTACCAAAGTCACACTTTTCTGGATGTGAGATTATTCTTGACCAAGAGAACAGGAGTACTGAGGCACTAATTTCTAGTGCCTCAAAAACTAACTGGTCTCTTGCAAACTCAATAGTAAACAGAACAAAACTTGTGTGGGCGATAAATTCCTTTCAACCATACAAAACAGCTGGACCTGATGGTATAATCCCGGCACTTCTACAAAAGGGCCAGGAAGTACTGGAGGGACCACTGTGTAAACTATACCCTGTTATTAGTCCTGAAAAGGTGAGAACGCATTTGACAATCGTGTTAATCTCGAGCTCGCACAGTGAAGTTCTTTCCCATATTTTATAACGCATGCATTTCCACTTGGTGTTCTCGCTCTCATCGCGTTTTCCTCTTTTCCATAGAATCCCTTAAGAACGCGCGCGCGTAGATCGTTCCTTTCCCATTTATTAATCTGAGCAGATCTGTTTCATAGAGTTCTAAACCAGCTTTAAATCAACTCAGGGGCTGCCGAACTATCCGTAAAGATCTTTATAGTTTTGTTAGAAAGAAGAAGATGACTCAACTCTCTCGCTCCCAATTCTATAGCAATCATTGTTTGGAACATCATAATTTTTATTAAATTGTATACATTTTTATTTCTGCGGGTACTTACATTTTAAACCTATCTATTATATTTATCTACATATTTTTAAATCAGATAAATTTGAATAAAGGTATTCTTGTATTTTTCAACCTGAACGATTGGACAAAAACTGCCGTGGGCCAAAGTATAAAAAAAAGCGTTCTTAGGCTAAGGATGAATGTGCTACACATATTAGCCGTGACCCCAAGACCGGCAGTTCAAATTATAATTTGTATATTCACTTTTAAATGTGTAGTCGCTTTAACGAAAGTGTTTTATGTATCACAAAACGAGAGTGTACGAACTAGCCTAAGCAATGTTAGATGAAATAATTACAAAAAGCGGATGCTGTAAATGAATGTAAGTAAAGCGCTTTTGTGCTTGACAGAAATAAATACTCTATAGCTGTTTCGCAAAAGTATTTTAGCTAATTAATGAATTAATTAATAACGCTGTGTATGCTACGTTCGAAATTTAATACTTGTGTACTTGCACTTTATAACAATAGCCTGCCAGCTGCATTCGAACAATCGAGGGCCCAATGGTTAAAAGATTAAAAGAAATCGAATCTTTAGAATAAATTGTTTAGTTTAAAAGCCTTATACAAATAATATGCCTAATTATTGTCAAGAGTAAGAAATATTATACAACACAGTGGCTGTTTAAAAAATAAAATATATAAAATAGAAACAGATAGTGCTAGTTTCATAGCAATTATTTAGTTTTAATTAGTTTGGTTCATATTTTATGTTACTGATATTGATATATGTATATTTGTACAAAAAACAAACCATATCTGCCACAATAAGGCAAAACCACCATGGATACTAAAACAAAAAATATTCAAGGAAATGAAAAGGTTAAATTTCATAAAAACACATTATTTTAAAATTACATAAATAACATAAAAATATAAATTTAGTTTTAATATTTTTATTTTCATACGTATTAATCTATATTTTTTGGTACATCATTGTCCTCTGGCTGATCGCGTCTCTGTGGCACAGTATACCTAAGTATACTGTGCCTATTGCGCATTATGATGAGTGAGCCTAACACGAGTGAGACGATATGGTGAATGCATATAGCTAAAAAGAGAAGACAACACGCCAACAGGTTCTTCAAACTGTCAAAGAACACATTAATTGGCGCGCCGCTCACAAACAAGGTTACCAAACCAGTGTTGCCAGTCTAGTACAATTCACAATTCACAGTGTTCTGTGAAGAGTATTATAGGTTTACTTTGTCTGTCTGTCTGTCCGATGTCACGTTTTTTGTCTGCACGATAAGTCAAAAACGAGAAAATTTTAAGCAAAAATCAAGCTCTATAAGGGGACAAAGTCTATTGATTTTTAACAAATCTGAATAAAAATAGGGGGTTAAGATGGGTTGAAATTAAAAAAATCCTAAATTAAAAACGAAAAGCGATATCAACATGAAATTTTTAGTAAAAATGAAGCTATATAAGAAGATAAAGCCTATTGATACTAAAAAAAATATGAATATATTGGGGAGTTAAGGGGGGTTAAAATATTAAAAAAAATCCTAACTGAAAAACGAAAAATGATATTAACTTGAAATTTTTAGAAAACATCAATCTCTAAAAGGAGAAGAAGCCCTTTAATTATAAAAAAAAATCTGATTAAATATGGGGGATTTAAGGGGGGTTGAAATTAAAAAAAAATCAAAAATGAAAAGCTATATCAACATGAAATTTTTATTAAAAATCAAGCTCTATAAGGAGATAAGGCCTATTGATTGTGAAATTGTGAAAACAATCTAACAAATCTAAACAAATTAATGTTAAGCTTTCTACATAACCTGATATATATTTAAAAATAATCTCAAATTATGAAGAAAAGTCAGTTTACTAACTAATAATGTTTATAGATGGTTTTCAACGTATTTAAAACAAAACAAATATTACACTTAACTAAAATATTCATTTATTAAAAGTTGTAGTGCTTGAAAACAGTATGACGTTCATAATAATAACTACACTTAATACAAACTCAAATAATAAAAAAAAAACAGCGATATTGACTCTTGTATTAGAATGATAAAATGATTGGAAAAAGTGAACACCCATTTTAAATTACCACAAACCGCCACTGATTGAACTGCTCTAGTAGAAAGTAGGTTGATCAAACTCTTTGGAAACATAAGAGGATATATAAATTCAGTAAGTTCATGCTAAAGAAACCAAAACTCGTAAGACCTCTGAGAAAATAGAAAACCGGTTTCTCTCTTTATCTGCAAAGTACAAAATTTGTACATTTTTCTTGTTCTTCCCTCAAATTTTCTACTCCCTAAGATTAAAGAATAGATACCCAGATGTTATGTTGAGTTGATAAGGTCACTGCTTGCTGAAGTACCTCAACGTAAAGACACATATACTTGGAAAATACTTGGAAAGCAAGCTAATAAAATTTACAAAAGATATTTTTCTATTCAGAAATAGTACCTGAAAATGGGAATAGCACAGAAATTGAAAAGACCCAAGAGACACCACATTGTTCTGGGTTATATCTAATCCTACCTGTTTATAAACAACAAAGTCAAATATCCCGTAAATAGAATGTACCTGTAACTTATTCAATACAAAGAATTTTAAAAATCTGTAATTATTTTTCGATATATTTAAAGTTAAACATAATACTGCACGATTATTTTATTTTAATATTATTTATTGTTCATATTAGTATTAATTGTATCATAAGATACAATTACTGCGAAATATTATAAAGAAATGTCAGGCACTATTAAAATAATGATGAACATTTATTTTTAAATAATTAATTAAAACTCTGTAAAGGCGCAAAATTTTGTCTAAGTGATTTGGGTTAAATCTTCATATCTGAATCTCAATATTTTCCAGTTAGCAAATTTACACACCCTGTACATAAAATGACGTTTCCTCAAAAATTTACAAATCTGTAAAATAAAAAACTTTGTATTCATTAACCGAATTGATTGATTTCAAATAGAAAACAGAAATAAATTAAAAGTAACTATGTATTCATTTGAACCCTAAAGAACTATTCTTGTCACTAATGTATCTTTTTTTAGATCAATTATTTTACATCCCCGAGTTTAAGTTGTCTAGGGTGACAAGCACTAAATCCATCCAAGAGTTCGTTCAGAATTTTAACAATTTATTTAAAGTGAAAGACAGCCGGGGTCTACTTAATCCCGATTTTATAAACAGATTTCTTGTAAAGAAAAAATATACCTAATTTGCTTTTTTTCCTTTTAAAATAAAGTATACATGGATTAGATGTGTAAATACAAATAAGAAGATTAGAAAAGAGGTAAAAAGTGAATGGAATTCATTTTGATAATTACAGTAAGAGTTTCGTTCAACCCATCCCAAATGGTTTTTAGATTATTTCATTCACATTCGTTTTATAAACAATTCTAAAGATATGTATACGTTCATATAGACCTTCTAGTCGGAATTGGTTTACATGATTCTCGTTGCCACATGTTCCAAGGTGTATATCTAAGACAATAAAAATAGCACTCTGCTAGGTTTGGATCTCAGGACAGTAACCTTTCAATTTTTTGACAGTTTACAATTATTGCAAACTGCTTCTTAAAAATTTTAATGGAATTTCGAAGCATTATTTACAATTTCTGCTAATAAATATAATATTTTTCTATTTTCATGTCTATATAAACAGTGAGTATATAGGTCGATCTCATTTAATGTTATTCTTTTGATTCAAATACGTTCCTGCGCTTTCACCGTCTCCCAACATGAAATAGAAACACATATCTCACTGTTGCAGTGGCACAATATAAAAACAATACCGGATATTATATTAGATGTTGAAGATGTGTCGATGATAGCTGAAAATAGCAAATACCTCCAGTTATTTAGCTACGGAAATGTACGGTTTTATGACTTGCCTTAAGGTTCACTGGACTGTTAGTTCATAAGGAAAGGGATAACAAAAAATGTCGTTTACAAATCTGCAGGATGCGTAAATAACAATTTAAATTTTAAAAACTATAGATGCTAACAACACAGAGATTAGATAACAATTTAAGTGAGTTAATTGTTAACTTTAAAGTAACAATGACGATTATTCATTACTTCTGAAAAACCAAAAAATGATTGAAATCAATGTCACAGAATAAGTATTGTTACGCAGCACCCTGCAGCGTGCTGCAGTCGTCATGAGTAAAGGTACGAGTAAATGAAGAATATAGAATAGTCCAGAAATGTCTCAAAATGTTATTCCTTGTCAAAGAAAAATCCAGATTGTTCGAGAAGGTTCTAGAAGGTTGAAGCAAGCTATAAAAGTCGACGACCTGACGTCAGAGTTCAGTTAATTTTATCAGTTGTATAGTTATCGTAAAAGAAGGGTTGAAATCAATTGAGATACCAAAAATCTGTGTAACAGTACATACTTATTCTGTGTAATTGTACTTCATTTTAAAACTACATGAAGGTGATTCTGTTAACCAAAACTTGTTTCCAAACTTAGAATACATATTTTAACTCCCGTTTGCTTTTGTTGTAATCCAGTTTGTATACAAAATGTTTTTTTAAGTGCTCAAAATGACACTGTGACGTTATATTTGATGTTTATATTACCAGTTACTAGTAGAAAAGTTGTTTCAAGTACCCTCACATTTCCGGAATTTACGCGTGACCGTTTAAAAGTTGCATAGGGGAAGGAGACATGCACTGTATAGTAATGATAAAAAAGAGAATAAATAAGTTCATTTACATTACTTGTCACAAAAGCTTATAAAGTTGTTTCCTCACTAGAGCGTTTTGCACGCATGCATGGTTACATAACTCGAATGATAGGTAACATAATATTAATGAGAGCTTTCTGTAAAGTAATTTTTAAAATAGTCAGTTCTATTTATATTGCAGTAAAAAAGGCTGGTAAAAAATATAAAAGTAACAAATTGCTAGTTAGAATTTTAAACGAGTTTCTTGACAAATCATATATTCTAAACAACACCTAAGGAGGAAGACACTTCTAATGGACTGTAAAATAATGTAAATACATATTAATGCAACTCACGTATTTTTGGTAATTACCTACTTAACTGAAATCTTAATTTCGATAGTGTTAAATAATAAGGAAGAGGAATATAAAAAATATATTAAGCATTAATGTTATTTAAGATTATTTCTAAACCGGAAAAACGATTCTAAATCATTGTATAGCGAATTGTAATGTCTCCGCAAGAAACGTTGAATAGATTCTAAATAACTACTAGAGTAACCACGCTGATATTTACGATCTTGATATTTAAACCACGAATTAAGTGAATTATTTCCCAATCGTAAATTGTCTTTTTCTATTACTTCACTCTTTATAGTAGTAGTGGTTGATATTATAATACATACATAAGTAATTAATTTTATTCATCGCCATAGAAAAGTTCTAGAAAATTGCCCTCAATATATTACAAGCCTCGAATAATTATGTTACAAAAAAATATTAAGGTTAACATTTGAAAAAAAAAGGAATATTGGGCACATCCCGTAATACAAAAAAAAACGAAAGGAAAACCGCTGACAAGTGTTTCCGACTGTTGGTCTTCATCAGTAGGATCAAAACAAACAAAAGGATATCACTCAATGAGTCAATCACACAATTATTGTGTTTTCGGCCAATAAACCCAACATTTTTTGGAATAATACTAGCGTCATCACAGAGGCAGCAATATGAAAAAGGTTAGTGCGAAAACATATATCTGCTTACGGCTTTTTTGGTTTGCGGGATATCCCCAGTATTTGTTGTCCGAAGCCACAAATGTATGGTTATCTCTTTTGAACTTAGTTGCACCGTATTGATGTATACAGTCAGAAACGCGTATTGCCCTTTTTTTTGTTTGCGAGATGAACTCATTCCTTTTTTTGTTCGATATCCTCACACTAACCTTTCTTGAACTTTTTGTATTTAGTAAAGAAATTTTACTGATTTTCTGTTTTCATATTAAACTAATATGGGATAAATTAGGTTTCTGCATTTCCGCTGTATTAGCTATTTGTTTTATCTGTACCACTAGGACTACTTATTTCTGTGCATCGTATGAAAATAACCTTTAAATGACTGTCACTATTTTCTTTCAAAAAACTTTCTATGTAGTCTCAGCCTACAAGGTTGGCATTACTATTTTCGTAAGGCCGGTTTTATAATCTCTAAGTTTATAGTATAGTAAAGGAAGTAACGGTAATTTGTAAAAACTATTAAAACAGAATTGTTAAACACAGAGATATGTTTGCAAAAAAAAACTGAATAAAAGACGTAATTAAAGCAATAATATTAAAGAACAGAAAATTGGAAAAATGCAAATGCTGTTATTAGTTTTTAACGAGTTTGAAAAGAAAAATACAAAAGTAGTAGCAAATAGGTTTAATAGTAAGTACTCATATTTAGAAAAAGGTGATAACAAATATTGATATAATTATATAGAGGCATGACGATGTTAAGTATAGTATTGAGATTATGTCAATTAGAATAATAGCTTGAAAACGATAGTTTGTATATGCTGTCTTTTTAGGAGACATAAAATTAGATCCAGAGTCCATAGATGTACGGCTCATTAAAGATCCCTACATAACAACAGATATAGCTGAAACCGCTAAGGAAATGCATATGCAACAGCGGAGCTCAGTTAGTTCCGGTTTTTCCAAGCGATCATTTGGATCTTAATACATTATAATCGAAGTTAATTATTTTAATTACTTTGTGTTAGTTTAAGTTATATTTAAGTATAGCTATAAAAACATATATAGTGAAGAATGTTATTAACTTCTGAGACATTTAAATATTCATGTGCTGGTCCCAATAACAGAAAGCAGAAACAAATATTTTACATACAAAATTAAGAAGAAATGTTATACTTTTCATTCTATTATTCCTCTTCGAGATAAATGGTTCAATTTTTTAAATATTCCCTACACATCTAAAAGAAAATTACTGTGTGAGGATCATTTTGATGAAAAAGCCATAAGCGTACTCATTAAATTTACTTTGCCTTTATAGACCTTCAGATAGTGACCGATTTAGGTGCCCCATTTTCGCATACAAGCCTCGAAGAGGATTGAAAAGTACATCGATGTTAAAGTAGAATAGAAGAAAATTTACGAGTGGCTCTTGGGGATAACACATGAAAAATTTTATTTTCCTTATCAGAAAAATTTCCGACCCCCAAAATGCATTCGGATCATTCAAGAAAATATGTTTTTTAGACTAGTGACGATATACATTTCATACATTCGATGGGCTTGTGTGGAAAAATCGGATAAAATATCGATTTTTCCCTAGAAGATTACTCCCTTATATTAACCCTTTAGCCACTTGCAACATTAAAGCACATTTTTTAGGAAACTTGTTGGTAAGTTTTCTACACCAGCAGATTTTTTAGGAAGAGCATTAATTTTATCAGTAATGGTAGAAATAGGTATATAATAGTTTGAGATGTAATTGTAATTACATTGACTGGTGCTTACGTAGTTCGGATTAGCATTGGGGGGATTACAGACTGAATTAAAATAGGAAGAAAAGGTGTTGCATATTTTCGTGCCATCAAGAATAGTTTCTTTCGTGATGTTATCTTCTAATACACTTATGCTATTTGATTTGCCCTTCTTGGATTTTACAAACTGCCAGAATTGTTTTGGTTCGGACAAGATGGAGGTCTCAACATGATTTATATAATTTTTATAATCAAGGTTAATTAAATATTTGGCACGACCTCTTTGGAGCCTGAAAGTTAGATAATCAAGCGGGTTATTATATTTTTTCCATTTTTTGTGACTTTTGTTCTTTTTTATTTTAAAAATTATTAAAAGTCATAAATTATTCTAAAATCAGTTATTTTGTCTTAATAACCTAAAATATTTTTTTAGTGGGTCGTAGAAAAAATATACTGTACAACTCGAGTGGATTGTCCACATTGCACTCAGACGATTGAGCACTCCGCCTACGGCATCGTGCTCAAATTTCGTCTTCGTGTGATATGGCCATCATATCCACTCTTGTTGTACAAACTACTATTATATAGGTATCATCAAACAGTTTTTAGTACTCTTTCTGTTAATATACTCCGTTTAGTGAAATTTCGTATCTAAGTATTGTTAACTGGTATTCTAAAAAATCGATATATGAGTAAAGATAAATTTTTTTCAATCAATAGAGCGAAAATTTGATAATTTGATATCATATTGTTTTTATTTCAGTACATCTATAGCAGACGTCAATTTAGAAAAAAAAAAATACTGTATTATAAACTGACGCAGGCAAACCATCAAAAGCATTTATTTGTAATTAAAAGAAGAACAAACTTGAACGGCAATATTTTCACAACTAAACTACTTATCGGGTTTTCGCTCTGAACCTTCGGTATATTTTTTTAGAGTATCTAATTCCTTGAAACAGTAAATTCGGCAGCATTTGACAACCACGCCTAAGCTCATTATATTGCTTATCGTATCGTATTTACACGAAAGCGGATAGCGTCTATAAATCCCTACATTTCTGTAATTTGTTTTAAAGAATTCACAATTTTGCATTCTTGAGCCCCCCCTGGAAAAAGTTCTGGCGGCGCCCATGATCACTGGCCGACTCAATAGGGTGTCTAGATATATAAACTCTTCTGCTTGAAATTACGAACCCTTCAAAACCCGTATTAAAAAACTTATATAAATATGCATTAGGATAAAATCTCGTGGAAATTTAACAGTTTGAAAATAAATATCTAAAAACTTACTTGGTGAAATACTTCCTATTTTATAATATTTTTAAGCTTTCACCTCGTAGCATTAGTTTTGATTTATAACCGTTGACCAGCAAGCAATAAATAATGTTTAATAAAACTAATTTCCAAGCCATTGTTTAAATGTTTAAAACGATGTGTTAATTTAAGGTAAAGCCTCTCAACCAAATCAAATTCAATCGAGAGTGAAAGCTTTAATTATAAACAGCGTTAAGTATAGACTTATTGGAAAAACGTCCAAATAGGTATATAAATAGAAATCCACTAAAAAATATTACTTGTTAACGTTCTAAGAAATATAAAATAATGTTTCCCTTAGGTACTGGTTCATTGTCAGTTAAGTAAGAAGTTATCAGTTTTTCAGGTAAAAGTTGTTATTGTGATAATGATTTACCGTTTCGAGGTATTATCTTTATGAAGCAATCATAAAATTACCAGTATTGGAAATATCTAGAGATTGTGTTGGATGTTGTAGGATAATTATATTTCGAAACATTGTAAGCACAATTTTAGCTATAAAACAACACAATCTATGTACCAAGATACCGGAACCGGGAATTTCTAGTCAATAAGTATTCAAATAACATATAATTTTCTGAGATGTGAGAGTTCACCTTGTAACCTAGAGTCTTAAAAGTCCAGATTTGTAAATTAACTGTTTGTTTTCCTATAAACCTCAACTAGTATCTCGTCGTGACACATGCCTTTACGGTCTAGTATAATGGTAGTTTGAGTTTGAATGTCGGTTAATAGCCCCGTAAATAGATATATACGATAGATCTCATCTCTGTAGCAGATTTCTATAAAATTTTATGTTCTTTCAATAATATTCAGATCAGTTATGTTATAATAGAAAATTAGAACCTACTTTAAAATAACTTATTTAAGGTTTTCTTCTGTTAGTTTATATTTTCATAATCACACCAAAATGACGTTTTGAGTGAATCATTTCACACAAAGGTGTAGATTAATAATTAGAACATGAAGTTGACAGCGAAACGTAGAAATTCCTTCGAAAGTTTAGGTTAAAAAAGTACCAAACAAACTGAAGTGCTCAGAGTTCTGCAACTTTAAACACTTTCACAGTCAAATAATATATCACATTTCTAAGTAATTTAACAGGGAAATTTAGAAAAAACCTATTGGCCTGAGGGGTACCACGTACAAAATCCCCACGGCAGTAAAAGTGTTAAAATACACCTCTGACTTTTGACAACACTTGATGTTTTCCTAATACCACGATCATGTTATCTATAATTTTTTAAAACTTACAACTCCAAAGGGAATAAAAAAGGGAGTGCTTAAAATCCTGAACGAGCCTTATTATTATTGATTTAGTGAGATACTTTCATATGTCCGACAATAATTCTAATAAGGGTTCTGGTGAATCAGAATTATTAGACTGCCGAATTAGTAGAATTTGGTGTATGATTAAATTAAATTTTGATGAATGCAAAAATATAATTTGGCGAAGGATTAGGATTGGTATGGTGAAATATCAAATTCTATTTTTGGAATGAAGGCAGCAGAGCACCTAGTGAATTTTGAGTTGAAACCTGTGTTATATTTTTAGGCAATTTTAAAGCTATTTTTATAGCCTATAAGTCTTTTCCAAAAACAACACCATAGTTTTAAGCTGTTTTTAGGCTCTTGAAATATTATAAAACTAAATGCTATTTTTAAATAATACAGGGTACTTTTTTGGAACAAAGTCAGCAGAGCACAACGGTTTTTTTTTAAACTACTAGTAAAGCCACATTTTTAGGCTATTCTTAGGCCATTTTTAGGTTATTTTTAATCTCTTGAAATATTGTAAAACTTTTGGAAAAAAATTAGTATTTTTTTTTAAATACAGGGTGCTTTGCTAGCTTCTAACGAATCCTGCAAAGCACCTCGGTTTTTCCTTGTTTTTTCTAAAAACAACCACACCACATTTTTAGGTTCTTTTAGGCTCTTAAAATACAAGCCCTAACACAAAAATGTTCGGACATCAACTGATTTTTCGTAAAAGTTTGAAAATTTCCTTAACTCTTTCGGTAACCAGTCTACATTTTTCATTTTAAAATTACAATATTTCTAAAACCAAATATTCTATTTTTTCAAAAAAATTTTATTAAATAAAATCAAAAATGATTTAATGTCCACATTTGTGGACAATGTGACTTTATAACAAGATTTTGTGATTAAACACTACTGTACTTTTTATAGTATTCTATCCGGGATGACACATCATGTACATCAGAGACCTCAGCCTCATGTCATAGAATTGATCGAGACTGATAAGTTACATAAGTTGTACTTGTTGCAAAATAACGTTTTTGTTATTTTACTTTCATTTTCCTTCAAATCAGTTTCTTGCTCTATTTATTCACTTCGGTATGGGATTATCTGAGTTGTCGGAATCACTTTGTTTATTGCTATTAAATTCAGCTACACCATCTCCCTCCTCAGAAAAATCATCTATTACAGACTCATCATCAGTCATTAACATATCCAAAATTTTATTATCAGTTTGACCTTATAGTACATCCAGATATGTATTTATCTCCCATATCTGATTAATTATAACTGCAAATACATCTAAATTTACACGCCAAATTTACGTTTCCAGATACAAAACTGTTTGAAGTACCTAATCACATATTGAATTATATTCTTACCCAACAAAAAAAGCACTTTTTCACAAAATAATAGGTATTATTCACTCAAAAATCTGGTATTCAAAATCAAATGTTTTGATTACCTTTTAACACATTAGAACCTTCGCTCTATATAAAATGTCTAAACTTCTTTGTTTAAGCAATATATATCGAAACCCAACCATGATCTTTATGAAGGATGCCATTTTGGGTCCGTGGTAAAATATAAATCATAATACAGTAATTTGATAGGTATACGGTTGATTGAAAATGGTGTACACAAATGTGGACACAGTGACTGAACGGGTTTAGGGATTCAATATCATTTTTTTCATTTATAAGACATAATATGTATTGTTTTACATCATATTTATGATATTGTTTTCAAATAAACTGATATTGATCAATAAAACTAAGCTAATGTTGATAATAATGCATATTTATTGACACATAAATGTTCGGACAAATCACATCAATAGCTGGTTGCTTCTCTCTTTGCCGTAATAACAGCTTTTATTCTATCAGGCATAGTTTTAACAAGCTTTTCGCGCGGTTAAAGAATCCCATATATTTTGCAATTTTACCCGCAAATCAGAAATGTTGCGCTGTGGATCATTTCTTAATTGCTGCTTCATCTTGTGCCATACAGTTTCGATTATATTTAGATCAGGGCTGCTGGAGGGCCAGTCAAGGACGGAAATATTGTTGTCCTGCAGCCACTTTCTTGTGGTCTTGGCTGTATGGCAGGAGGCGCCATCTTGTTGAAAAGTAAAGTTTCCATCAGGTGATAAAATTGGAATTGACACTAACAAATTGGTTTCAAGAATGTTCTGATATTTTTCTGCGTTTACAATTCCGTCTATAAAGTGCAGTTTTCCAACACTGAAACCAGACATGCTTCCCCATACCATAACACCTGATGGAAATTGTATTTTTCTCTTTAGGCAGTCTTTGTGAAAGGCTTCATTTTTGTTTCTTATAATACGTGATCGATGGTCACCCACGCAAACATCAAATTTTGATTCATCGCTAAAAATGATTCTTTCCCAGTCTTCAAAAGTCCACATTGCCCGTTCCTTGGCCCACGCTAATCGTATTTTCTTTTGTTTTTCCGTAAGCAACGGCTTTTCTTTTGCCTAAACCAATGATTTCATTCCATAAATATGAGATTTTCCTTAAACGTAACCTACGTAACTTATAAAAATGTAAACCAGATTTATGGATCCAGCGACGACACGTTTCCAATTATTTCTTCATTCCATTTTGCTGTTATTTCCCTTACAGTACTTCGGCGATCAGTTTTACAAATCCGAACAAGAGATCTTTGCATTCGGGAAGTGACTTTGCGTGGCCGACCAGCACCATGTCTTGAAATTTGAGTTGAACCCGTTTCTCCATATTTTTTCACAACATCTGACACCGTGGACTTTGCGACATTGATTTGTTTAGCAATATCCCTAAAGGTTTTTCCTTGGTTAAACAGTTTTACTATTAATTCTCTAATTGCACCATTTGTTGCTTTACCACGCGACATTTTGGGGCCAATTGATAATCGAATTAATTCTCAAGTTAAAATGTCAAAATAGAAACATTTTTTTTGTTTCCATGGCTTGCTATTATTTGTTTTACTAACGTTACATTTATGTTTCAGCAAATTTTATCAACATTATTTTAGTTTTATTAATCAATATTAGTTTATTTGAAAACAATTTCATAAATATGATGTAAATGAAAGACATATGATATTGAATCCCTTAAGGAAATTTTGTGAACATTTTTGTGTTAGGGCTCGTATTATAAAAGTCAACAGAGCATCTCGGATTATTATTTTTCCTTTCTAAAATCAACTACTTATGTCACATTTTTAGGCTATTTTTAGACTCTTGAAATATTATAAAACATTCCGAAAAAAAAATGCCATTTTTTTAAAAAGTACGCGATTCCTTACCGTATCCAAAGTTTTTTTCTAAAAATATATATACCACATTTTTAGGCTATTTTTAGAATCTTAAAATATTATAAAACCGAGTATAAAACTTTATTAAAAAAATGCTATTTTTAAAAAAAATTATAGTAGAAGGTTTTTAAAAAATAACATTTTATCGAAATGTATAATATATTTCAAGAGCCCAAAAAACTAAAAAACATGGTTCGACGTCAGACAAAGCACTACGTATTTTTTTAAAATATATATTTTTTAATGTTTTATACAATTTCAAAAGCCAAAAAATGTGGCATAGTTGCTTTTAGAAACTCTCTAAAAACCCAGAGAGCCTCACTGGCTTAGTTTGAAGGTAGATTAGATCATATTTAAAAGGAGTTTGATATTATTTGTCCTTTTTTTAGAGTATGTCGTCTAACTTGGTCTTTTTTATTAGATTGTACCTATTTCATAAAAAATATTAATTAACCACTCTTAAAATATTTCAATTAATTTTTATTCACACTCAAATTAGGACTCATGAAGCGCCTAAATATTTTTAAGTTAAAAGGTTGCAGAGATATTAAATTTTTTCGAAATTTATGGCCCCACTTTAGGCTTTCATAACTCCTTAGGGGTACAACTTGGTAAATCATCTTTTGGGGTGCCCAACATGCACCTGTTCTGTTTCGATACTTTTGCGGAACACTTTGTATATTCTGAAAGGTCAGACGTCTATTTTATTTCGACACAAAATAAAAAAATAAACGTTTGAGACGTCCCTGAAGGAGGAAGTTGTTTTCCCGCAGGAAACAGATTTTTGGCATAAAAATCTGGAATGTGATGATAAAATATGTGTAATTTTTATTAACGTCGCACATTGAACTCATTGTACTTACTTGAAAAAGAATATTGAGACAGCTAAATAGCTGGCCAACATGTTTATAATTAGATCATTTTAGCAGTTTCACTGTTGAGGTCAATATATTTAACGCGAGTAAATTTCATTGCTTAATAATATACATCGAAATGTACCCTCAAAATGATTTCTAGGCTTAGATTTGGACATCTAGCTTCAATTATTATAATTAATATAAATTTAATTTATTTAAACAAATTAAAGAACGAGTTAGCCCTTGAAAGAGCTTGCGCGAAAGAGGAATAGTTATAGAGGTCGTCATAAATTTATTGAGCCGTTTAAAATTGATAGGAAGAAAAATAATTTGTATTTAGGTCAACATGATTAGTTAAGAACTAAAGAATTCATTTACAATCTAAAAATCTATAGGCCAAGGATTTTTTGTAGCAATATACCAGAAATAGGAGTGTTACATTGTGTGTGCTAACTTAGGTTTTCATTTATTTTAAAATAAAATAAAGTATTATTAAACGTGATGCAATTTGGCCCCCACATGTTATAGGTATAAATAACATTTATAGAAAAACAGTTTCAGTCAATAATAACCAATAAATAAAAATTATTAAAAATATAATAATAGTCGAGCGTACAAATAATCAAAATGATAATATATTTAAAGAGTTAAACTACATATGCATATTTTTTATTTGACTTGTTGTTTTTCACTTAGAGTAGTTTGGATCGCTCTTCCATTAATCACCCGATCAAAATAGGCTTGGAAGTGCATTTAAAAGTTTAGGTACTCCAGGCTATTTATATGTCAGAATATTACGGATAAGAAGAGTTAGTTGCATATCAAAATATCTCAAGTAGCTATCAAGCAACTCGTAACATAGATGCATAATTTAATCATGTAAATGGCATTAGTCACATGCGCTAAGTAACTAATTGAACTGATGATGGTAAAAAGCCAGATTCACTTGTAAGATGAAAGAAAAACGAAGCACGTACAACATAAAACACTTATTTTTATTTCATTTTATCTCTCTTATGTATTGGTGCTAGAAAATTTGGAGTAAATTTGGAAGTGAATAAAAATAAGTAAACATCTTTATTTGACAATTTTAAAGTTATTAATTGAGTAATAATTAAAGTACTTACTAACTCGCAGAAGTTTAGTAGAAAAACAATTAAATTTTGCTGTATAAAATCTACTATATAACAGATAAAACATCCCACTATTTGCGGTAACATAGATTTATTGAAGACAACTTTATCTATGCATTTTTGCGGTATATCCTCATTAATTAAAGGACATAAGGAAATGTATATAATTTTTTACTTACAATTAAAGCTATCAAGATTTTTTAATGTATAATGGCTTCATTAGAGGGTGATTTGCTGACCGGCAAAATATTCTGCGCTATACAGGGTGGTTTTTATATTGAACAGTATTGCTATCTCGATAACCGTAAGAGTTACAAAGTCGGTCAAAAGGGAAAAAAGTTGTACTTTTGCAAGACTAATTTAGTGATGTTTTAAAAACAGAGAACATCAGGCCAGTTTCCAAGATTTTAAAGGAAAACCAAATGACTCTATTTTTAATTTTTGATTGTATTGCCTTTATTTTACAAATTAGAAAAAAACTTTAATTATATTTTTTATTTGGTATTATGTAGCGTTTAATTTACCATAGACAGATTTTTTATACAACGGTTCGTTTTCGAAGGGCCACCATCAAGTATATTTTTTTGAATACGGACCTAAATTTTTATTCTATTTTATAAAAGTACATTTAATGATAAATTCAACCGTTTAATACACATTAGTAGTTTAAGACTTTTGATACTTTTTATTATTGCTATTGCAAGGTCACTATAAATTTTATTGTTTTAATACAGACCTGTATTTTTTATGCTTTTTTACTTAGATTACTACTAAACTACACTCCTATAATTATTTTTAAATTAATCGAAGTTTCGTTACATCTGCTTCCTTTACCAAAAATTTTATAGGAATCGTACCTGTGCCATACCTGTTATGTTAAAGAAGGATGGCGGTTAATAAATAATATAAATAAAAATTTCCTTGGTTTATTCGGTCTTTTTTTTATGTTCAATTGTTTAGCACACTACATATATTTCGGAAATAAACCGACAAAATTTTTATTTATATAAAACTCTGCTACGGTCAAGAAATTATTCTTATAAAATAAGAAAAAAAACTTATAGAAAGCTGCGATTTTATAAATGTTTTTGCCATTTTTTTAAAACAAATTTTGTCGAGGATAAATTTTATAATTAGTAAAATTGTTTAATAATAATTTGTTGTGATTTAAAGAAGAAAGTGTGCAATTTAGATACATACGATTTCCTGTAGTCTGTGTAAACTGTAAAATAAATTAATACATGGATTCTTACCTGGCGATTTGTTGTTTGTTTTTATATTTTTTAAAATGAATTATTCAATAAATAGTAGGGTAGTGCAAAAAACCGACTATTTTTTTTGAGTCCTGTACAAAAATATGTTAATTTATCATGTTTTAAAACACCCTCCAAAAAGGCAGCTCAAAAAAAAATGTTTAGGGGTCGCTCAAGATTTTTAAAAATTTCAAAATTAATCAAAATTCGATTTATTAAATTATGCTTTCATTGTTGTATTGGTTTTTTTTCTGTCTCGTGATGAATTCTGATCTATTCTTGCAAAAATTTAAATTAATTCTTAATATTAAGATTTAAAGGTCGCTCGAAAACATCAAAAGCAATAATGTTGTATATAAAAAATTATGAGCGACCGTTAAGAAATGATATTTTGAGCTAAAAATTTGAGACATTTTTTCTTTTTTGGGGTACATAAAAAATTAAAAAAAAAATCGAATTTTGACTAATTTTGAAATTTTAAAAAATCTTGAGCGACCCCTAAAAATTTTTTTTTGAGCTGCCCTTTAGAGGGGGGTCTTAAAAAACGATAAATTAACATATTTTCGTACGAGACTCAAAAAAAAATAGTCAGTTTTGCGCCACCTTAATAAATAGTCGCATCACTTATACGTGAGATTTTTTCAATGACAGTTTTTTTTTCGTCAAATTGTTAAGCAACAAAATTATTTAAAAAAAAATGCAAAAAATATCTGAAATTTTTACAATTAATGAATTAAAACTAATTTAACCAGGTATTTTTGTTACTTATTAATTATTACGAATATATAAATATTATTATATTAGATAATTTACTCAAATATGTACTTTGGTAGGTACTTAAGTTGTTCACACTAACATTAAAAAATTTAAAGAAATATTAGAAGTAGTATCCGATATTTTATATTTGTCTAACGTATACAATTACCTACGTGTTGTCTTTGTCTAACAGCACATTTAAAAAATTTATAATCCCTAGTGAGCTGCTATTACGTTTTAATTAGGATAAGTTAAATCGAAAGCCAGATGTTAATAAGCAATAGGGCATCTCACTTAAAGGATTTGATTTAAAATATAAAGTTTAGGAACATTTTTACTTATAAATATACAGAAAATGGTCTTATAATAATTGTTAAAAACATTCAATTTAAAAACATTAAATCTATTATTGTTATTGGTACAAATGTGATACATATCGATAAATCGTAACATAGGTATTTAAAATAAACAAACACAAGTGAATACACGTGTATTTCGTACTTGGTATTTATTAAAAAAAAATAATAATTTGATGCATTTATGGATATTTTTTAATGTTTTTTTAAAAAACTAGAGGTATTTTCTACTACTGTCAAACCTAGATAGTTTGAAATTTTAAAGATAAATAAAAACTGATCGTTTATGTATAAAATATATTAAAGTTCTGTGAAGAAAGATACGATAATTGCGGTTATAAAATATGCAAAATACCTACGCGAATTCAATCAGATATTCTCACAAAAAAGCGCGCGCTTTCAAATGCCAAACAAAAAACCGACTTAAGTAATATAAATGCTTAAAACATGAGCTAACCTAACTAAGCCGCATTAGTCACATGCGTTAAGTAACCAAACTGGCAAACTTAAAAAAACCAAACCCCCGATTTACTTTTGGCCTTGGCTAAAAATCTCTTGAGTCACAAGAAGAAGTAACTAAGCTCCCCGTGTTACGGCCACGGCGCATATCAGACCGTCACCTGCATGCACCGCACGACACCTGCACTTTTGATGTTTGCTGGTTGGCCCGCCGCGTCGCGAGTTTGAATTCTGACTGTACTACAAACTGTGTTTTGCTGCACGGTTGTTGTATACCGCCACAAATGCGTTCAGAGACTGGAGACTCGACACTCGACGATGATGTTGGGTTAAATCCTCTAGAATAGATGATTCATGGTGTTCACCACCACGTTGAAGTTAGTTGATGTATGAGTGCAGATGGTACCCACAGGACGCGCAAACTAATGGCGGTTATCCATGTTGCCGATACTTAAGGGAATATCGTTGAATGGAGACGATATAGATAGATTAAACAAGAAAATTAAAAAGTCCGCAAAATAGTCGAAAAAAGAGTTAACCATGTAAAAATATTTAAAAAATTATCCGTCGTACTTACATAATAGTGCTCCTTACCGTAGTTGTTATTTTTTCTAATTTCCAATGTTTTCACCCCCTTATTTCTCACTTTATTTTATTTTTTCAGAAATTCTTTGCAAGAAACTCGTATAATAAATTATAAAAATATGACATCAACTTTTTATAGCTTGATCAGAAATTTAAAAAAGTATCTAGCCATATGGGCGACGCCAGAATTTTTTCCAGTGGACAAATCAACAAAATATGTTAACCTAACCTTAACGTTAACAAATCTGGTTCGAAATTATTATTTAAGGTTGTTCCCAATCGTTGGTTAACACAAATTGCCATTTTAAAACTTCTTACCCAGCAAACATTTTGTGCAGGGCAATAAAAGGCTGGTATATATAGGTCACTACGGCCGACAGTCGGGCCGAAGTCACTTAGCCATTAAATCCAGTTAATAGGCCTCCATTTTCCCTTCAATGTCTAGAAATAAATATATTGGCAATTAATGGCCTATTGATGGGAAGTTAATGGGAAATTGCTGGCCTTACCATAATAATACTGACTGCTGAATAAAGGCCATGTGTCAGACATATGACCAGACAGGATATTCGATAATGCCTCTTTGACCAGTAGTACCGTTTGAACTATAAATTATTTACAAAAATAGATGACATTTTAATATAGAATATTATAGACATTTTATTTAATTCAGCTATATAATAATATAATACAGAAAAAAATGTCTCCTTCAAAAAAATTATTCATAAAATATTCCAAATTAACATGTAAAAGTAAAAAAATTACAATGAATACTGAATAGTGAATACCAGTGAGTATGTAACAAGCGATCATCGGTGTCTCCATCTATAAACGCGGGACGGAGCCTTCCTGGACTGTTGGAGTTGGGTCCGCGGCAGTTAAAAGCCTTTTGACTTTTACCATGCTTTTACCCAATACAGTTACTTACCCTTCATAAGGCCATCATCAAGCAACATAATGCTGGGCCACTATCGAAAGGCCAAAAATAGGCTTTTATCTTCATCGTCGCATTCATTTTTCCTTCAATTACAGCAAAAGGCCAGCAATATCCCGGCAATTTATTGTTTGTTGGGTATTATTATTATTTTTTTTTTTTTTCAAAATGGACATTTTATTTGGGAGCAACCTATACAGGGTTGCGATAAAGTATGGAACCAAGTAAATATCTTTAAAACGAAAAGGTCGATATTCATGAAACTTTGCAGCCAAGTACAATGACGCATAACGCATCTGATGCCATATTTTTTAAATTAAAAAAGTTGAGGGTATTAATATTTTCGTTTTAAAACATTTGGTGTTTTTTACGCTTAGAGGTCAATCAAATCGATATATCGTATGCGTAGACACATATTAATTTAATCCGAAAAACAGATTATTGGCCTACCGTAATTTATTTCGAAAAGAACATACAAATATATATTATCAAAATTCCTTTAACAAAACTTATGCTTTATTTTGATTAAAGCTCAAAACATTGTGCGCTCAACAATCTTATAGTTTCGAAACTAAACATGTGTATCGTGTGTTTATTTCCTGGGGTAAACAAAAATACACACATCGAGCTGTTCAGTTTTCCAATCCGAGCAATTAAACTTAAATTAGGCATTAGTGACAGATGGTCAATCATTTTCAACCAATATGCACTAGAAGCAGGTGTGGACTGTCAATTTAAAAATGTGAAACACCAGTAATTACAAATCATATATGCAGATGTTATTCGATAAAAATATTATTAGGGTATAAAATATGGTTTCACCGTCATTCTTTGATGAATCAAGCAGACTAATAGCAAAATACGAGTTACGATATGAATATTTTGAAGAAACCACGTTATACCAGATAATTGTAGACTTTTGTTATTCTAATAGCACGTCTTTCTATCCTTCTACAATAAGGTTACATCACATCGTTTCCTGCTAACATCAGTTCACACTTAGAAACTTCAATACCGGAAAAATATTTGATTACCCGTATACAGTTATTTCTCGCAAACCTACACTATACTGAATAGGGCATTAAAAATAACAACCATATAATTTTAAAGCCATAAATAAGATGTAACTTGCAAAATAATTTAATTTATTACTAATTTAACGTTAGCCGTTTTTGACAAAGCGAGTGTGCCTCAAAGGAATCATTTGCAGATGATACCGCTGTGATGTCAATAAGACTTGAATAGTCGTTAAAGCTAAGCAACAAGCATCTACAAGCTATTAAATTTTCATTAAGACAAAGAGTAGCTATTAAAAGTTTCTATTAAGATGAGAGGCCAACAAAAAAACATATTGTACAGACAATAAGAAATATTGTGGAGACAATAATAAAAAATTATTTGGTGACAATAAGAAATATAATAGGTAGATGCAAACAATAGAATTAATGAAATCACGGTCTTTCATAGTTGACGTTCCAAAATAGTGAAAAATTTAAAAAAAAAATGGCATAATAGGAATATAGAACTATCATGTAATAGTATATTACATTACGAGTGTGGAAAATCACTTTTCACACAAGTGATTTTTACTACGACCACAAAATAAAATGTAAAACCAGGTTATTATTATAATAATTAAAATGTATTTAAAAAAATGATCAACAATAATTGATTTATTCAATTTTCATATTTTTCGAAACAAAAATAAAAAGAACAAAAAACAAAAAAAAAACAAAAAAAAAAAAAAAAAAGAAAACAACAAAACACAAGGATTTGAACGCTCGCCAGGTCTCAAATGGCATAGTTGATAAAGTTTGATACTCTACCACCTGAGCTAATAGACCTTGCGTCAACTGAATGATCTAATCGGTTATGTGTTTAACCAGAATAAAAAGCATACATAACTTAGTTATTTTAAAATTATTTTAATAATAATTGTTAAAGATAAATGTCTAGGATCTAATTTACAACAATTTCAATAATTTAACACTCGTATCGATTTTAGTATTAATATGGACATTACATAGATCAAAATAGAAATGATGCGTTTGACATTTTGTGACAGCTGATGCGGAAAGTAGCATATTCGCACACGGGTGGAAAGTAAATTCTTATTCATACGCGTGGGATATAGGGCACTTTCCATAGGACTATATATAGTGTGATAAGTGTCACTTTCCTAAGTGGTCGTAGGAAAAAAATATGTAACCCCAGAGGACGTCCCAAAAAATTATAATAAATGGAAAGCCCTACATATTTTGACATTTTTAGAAGAATTAGGCAAAAATTTATTAATGAATAAATTCTGGAGCACCGTAGGTATATTACGAAAAAATTAAGTAAAAATTAATAAATATTTAGCTATACTTCTGTAAGAGGTTCTAAAATATTATGATATAACAAATCGTAACAACTTTATATTATACACTCATTCTTGAATATTCATAATTTCAAGTGATTTTTCCTAGAAAATTTTAAATGAAACACCCTGTATTTTATTTTTTCATTGATGAGGAATTTGATTTAAATATTTCTTAAGGCATATATACCTAAAATCAACCGTTTTGTAAAAAAACAGTTTAAAAATGATAAAAATGTACTGACAAACTATTAACTTAAAAGGGAAAAAATGAACTAATAATTTCGAAACTCATGAAAGTTGCTTAATTTTTTTCTATTTTCCCTAATACACAGTTGGTATCATTTTTTAAACGACCTCTACTCTTCACAACAATGTTGAAGTAATACTCTAAAAACATTAGTTATTTTTTGAAGACCAAATTTTTGTTGTGCAAAGTCAATCATTGCATAAAGGTAGGCTTAGTATTTAGAGAATAAAAAAATGTTGTAAATATTGATATGCGAGTCCAATCATATTCGACTCCCTTACGTCCCTTTCTGCCTTATTTGGGCCTTAAATTGCCTTCATTTTCCGTTACCAAGAATATTGGTCATCATCAGTCGTAATGAATCATCCCAAGCAACACCTTAAGTCCCAAGTGATGGTCACTGGTACTATTCTGGGACATTTCGCCTCTATTTGTACCTAGTTACTTTATTTAGGCATATTACTGGCACTGGTAGGTAATATTAAGTGATTCATTGGTACTATATAGTTTTTGCCGCTATAAAGTAACAAAAAAATGATAGTTTCCAGTTCCAGTAACTATCCAAATGCTACTTTGACTATTCTGGGGCCGTTTTGCCTCTCTATGTACCCAGTTGCTTTATTTAGACATATTAATGGCACTGATGATATACTGCTACTATATAGTTTTGGGTGTTTACAAATCCAATAAATGGTACAGTTACTTCAAAAGGGCCATTAAAGTAGCCATACTCAATAAAATAGCAATATTAGTACCAGGTTGTACCCCAGGAACTAAGGCTTCGTAGCGAAACCTAAACCCAAAGGATCTGGTGCCATGGGATAATTCTGGAATGTACTAGACCCTTAGAAGAAGCATTTCGAAATTAAAATTTTCGCGAAGGTACATAGTTTAGTCTATTCTAAAAAATGGTGGATCCGTGATGCAGAATGTTCTAGAAAACCACATATGGGTATAACTGGCCTTTTTTGTTGTCAGAGAGGGAGTTGTTAGTAAAACGTTCAGTTTACATAAATATTGTCAATATAAATTTGTATATAAATAAATGTGATATGAATTATTAAGTTATTAAATAAAATAGTGTCTTACTGAAAATAAATTAAATAAATAAAATGTTTGTTTTAATAAATTAACCTTGCAATAACATTATGTTACTAAAGATGCATCGTTTTTCTACATTTTTATTAAAGTTTTAACTAAAATTAGTAGGAAAATATGGTCGTAGAAAACCACCACTGCCACTATTACATTATCTCATTCGTAACATATAACAAATTACAATCTGATTAATATTTTTCTAAATTTATAAATTACAAAAATTCATCTATACGTATTTTTATTTTGAAATTCTGTAAAATTTTAACTATAATAAACAATCGTGGTTCTTGGTATTACTGGTACACATATACAATAAAAACTAGGACACCCACTGTTATACTTTTTATATTATGAAATGAACTAGTATGGGATCCATAACATGCCGAATTCTAATTTGGCTGCCACTTTTAATTTATTCTTAATTAATGTTTCTCTAATTATATATCCGACTTAGCCAAGTAGATCGACTTAATGCAATTAATCAAACGTGATGGCTCCACATAATTTAGAATTCGTGCGATTTTTTATACCGAAGCCTTAATTCGTATAACTATAACCAATTATTATTGCTATAGGTAATAGAATATCTATTCATTTGTAATTAAAGATAGATTCTCGAAATAATTATTTACTGTGATTTTTTAAATCAATTTCGGCTCTTCTCGGGTATCAGAATTTTTAACTTTCACCCATTTCTTTAAAATGCTTCTAGGTCATTTAAAAAAAAAAATAGGACAGCTTAATATGAAACGACCTGTAGAATTATTCGTTAGCTATGTGAGGTTCTGTTGTAATCTGTTACAAAAACAGCTATTCTCTTCATTTAATTTTTGTATTCATCATTAGCGCTAAGAATAACCAAACCCCCAATTTCTACTCTATCCTGGGTATTGTAACGTTTGCTTAATTTATTGTTTAATTTATTTATATAATTTATTTATTTTAAACACTATTTACAATTTATTTATACAATGAGGATCTGAATATACCCACCAGGTGCGGTGTGAGTTCTTCCAGACCTCACTGAAGTAGGGCTGGATAGATTCCGTCAGGTTCTGGCGATTTAAATGGAGAGAAGCTGGATATTGCCCATCTAATTTGTTCATCGTCTACAATGTGTTTGGCAGTTTGGTTTGGCAGTTTACCAATCATAGACAGATGGTTTGTATTCTTCCTCTGCCCAGTCCGCCAAGTCTGTGATGATCGAGTCAGGGAAGTGTGTTGACAGCAGAAGTTTGATGCTATCTTCAAGGTTGGTAGTTTTCTGGCTCTCTATTTAAATCAAATTCCGGGGCAAGTTCTTCTGAGGGAGTGGAAATATTGAAGCTTGCATTACACTCACTATCTGTTTCTATGTCCTCTGATTTTTGCTTTCTTTTTCCTTTTCTCATTTTTCCTACTTGCTTAACTTTCTTCATAGTCTTACTCAAAGTTAATTTGATCACCTTATTTGGTGGTTTTTTTTTTGCAGCGTCCTTAAGTTCTCTTTTGTATGGAGAACTAAAACCTATTATTGATTTTGTTGCTTTTCGACCTCTATTGGAATTTCGCTTCTTTGGTAATGGCATTGGTGAAATATCAGATGGCGTCACACACAAACCAGAGCTACTTGCTAACGGTTGTATTCCTGATTCTGTTGAAAACGATTTTTGAAGAAAGTCTCGGTATTCCTTGTTCTGTAGAATATTCAGCTTCGGGCTCTGCTTCATCGCATGATTTTTGGTCACCCACGTTTACTGAGGATACAGCTTCATCTGCGGATAACACGTCACTTTGGTTTAATTGGTAAACGGTGTCGTTTTGTAATTGTTGCTCCTGTTCTGCAGCAAGATAATCTGCTTCACTAAAGGCATGTCTGTCAAAAGGGTAGATCCCATCTATTTTAAAACCGTTGGTCGCTATTTCGCCGGTTTGACACTTGCGAAACGCCTTTCCAAACAATTCGACAATGTCATATGCAGTTAAAGGCCTATTGTTTTCACGAAGCCATATGCGTACCTCCTCACTATAATATGACTTTAAAGGGCCCATAAATGAAATGTCTAAAGGCTGGACCTTGTGAGTACAATGAGGGGGTAGCAACAACAGCGTGACGTCAACAATATCTATATTTTTTGTGTGGCTATAATGCCCGTCAAAAATTAGCAAGACTGGCGACTTTTCAGATGGTTTTGTGTATGAATAAAGTGCTCAAACGACTGTCTTTCTATGATCATACGCCGCAAAGGGATCAATCCAGTAGTTTCTCGAAGCAATGCGTTTGTCTCTATATGTCCAGCGCTAGACTGCGCGACAGTATAAAAAAGTACAATTGTAATTTCGCAATTATTTTATTTACCTTATTTTTTAAATTGAACTAAGTATTAATTTGACCTGAAGAGACACAATGTATTAACCATTAAACTACATTTTTGTCAATGAACTACTAATACTTAATAATATTCGTACTTTAATTGTAATATAATGAAGCTTTAATTATATAATCATTAATAACAATTAAGCAGGTACGAAATTTTTTATGAACTCTATATAAAAAAAACCGTTTACATTGTTTATAAATCTGTGCTTGGACAATGACGTTGGAATACATAAATATTGCATACACAATGAGAAGGTAGGAGGCAGGTATTATTACATCCCGCATAATATCTCCTTTACTTTTTGTTTAGTCATACAGTACACTTGATGTCTAGCAAAATGCTGATGTGCTTTGTTTATGACCGCTTTTATCTGTTGAAAACAATGTAATTGGAAGCCGGTGACATATTTTACATTTTTTCATTTAGCTCAATAACAATGTGTATTTATCTAAATCACAATATATTCAAACGAAAATTCGCAATTTTTATATCCATTAGGATTTAACCATCTGTAATTTATTATAGACTAAGTTTCTGACAGTAATGCGATTTTTACATGCAGTAAAAAGGAAATAAAAATAGCAACCACAAACTCAACATAATAGCCAAGTACCTAGGTTTACCAAGTGTGATTTTTGCCCATTTTATTTAATTAGAAAATTAGTCAAAGTGGCGTCCAACAATAGGTAAGGTTTTCAAAGATCCGACTCACAATTTTAAGTATTTCTTGAGTAACACTTGTAATACATACAGGACTAAAGGTCATTTTGAAAAACTGGATACTTTGATATTAGCAATAACGAACAATCATTAGGTATTAAGTTTTTCAAAGTAAACTGAAAAATATAATAAACTTGGAATAGTGTCGTAGGACCACCTGAGACCGACCCTGTTTTTGAACCTTCACTGCCGCCGTTATGTCTGTATTTCCACTTTCGCTGCCCGTCCGACTCGTGAACAAGATTCGACTAGAATGTTTCTTTGTACGCAGCCCGACACATGGAGGAAAGATTTCACGAGCACTTCGAGATTCTTCTACGCAGGATTGGTTTTTTCTAGACTATTAAAATTTTGTATACAAGTAAATTCTTTTGCTTTTGTTTCCATAGATATTTCTAATCTTCACTTTTTTTTCGAGATTTAGAAATTGGTAGTGATGTATCCAACGGATCCAGCAAAATTTTGAAAGTGATCTATGAAACAAAAGAGTTTGGGAACCTCTAAAGTAGACATTGCTAGGTTTTTAGAGACGCTGGTTCACCAGTGGTCATCAAGTAGTAAAATTTTAGCTACCTAACCTAACACCCATAGAAGTGAACCTAATACGCCTAGCCGTTGCCTTAGAAAACACTTCCTAGCGGGTCTATTTCAGATGAGAATTAATGTATAGGTATTTTTCAGTTGCGTATCAAATTATGAAAACCAGACTTTATGTCAGACAAGAGTAAACACAAATTTTCACACAAAGGTTGCTGTTTTAGGGAAACCGAGATTGAAACTGTTAAAATTAATTTTTATAAATAATTCATCTTTTTTTTTTCTTGGAACGAGTTTCTTGTTATGCATTTTACGTATTTTGATCATTAAATCAAGATTTATAGTTAAACCAACTTAGAAGTAAAAGTAAGTTAAAAGAAAGCTCTATAAATTAACTACTTTTTTATATTTTTTCTGATTGTTTACAAATTCTCTAACCATATAGTACATGTATTTGTAATGCCCCAAGTCATGATGCAAGAGACTCAACAATAATTACTTTCTTTTCATGTTTACTTTTAATATTTCAATGTCAACTGCCTTTATTAAAACCCATTTTAAATAGTAAAATTTAGATATTTAGACTCTCCTATCGGAACATTATTAATTGCACCTTGTTAACTAACAACACACCTTACTTATCTATTTTTCATAGTACATTGTCAAGTGAAATGATTAATATGAACTTATTTCTCATCTCGAATAATTCCAATTCGGCGTGATAGTTTATTCTTGGAATACGAGTACAAGTCAAAAAGTTAATGTTCATTAATTTATTTATGATAGATACGTTTATAGTTTTTTTTTCTACCCTTATTTATTTGCAGTCTAAATAAAATCATGCGCTTATACAAAGGGAGGACATAAATGATAATTAATATACAGACTATGCTGCAATTTGCTCAAATCAATATTCTAGAATACATAAGCATCTTTAAATCTTTAGGATGTGATTATCTAGAAAATTGAGACCCTTGAGACTTATAACCCTAGTAGTTGATACCTTTAACAGTTGAAATCTAATAAAAAAAAAAACAGACCACGTTATAAACTCAGTAAATTGTAAATTGGAATGGTTCTGGATCCGCCCCTGGTTATCGTGCCATAGCCTAAGTAGAGTAATATTTTTTGCCAGTTACTTACTATGGGTATAAACATAAGGTAACCATTTAAGGTAAACAATTTTGCTAAATTATATATACTAGATAATTAGAATAACTGAATAACATTTGAACTTTTCAGATAAATTGTTTAACTTCTCCTGAAACACAAATTCCAGTAAAAAAAAGTTTAAAAGTTACTGAAATTTATATAATTATGAATCTAGAGTAACATGAAGTTCCGGAGTCCTATTTGAAACTTTTTAAATGGTCGAGTTAAAAATTTTAAAATATTAGTTAAACTATGTATTATAGTCTAAGAGCTAGGGTTAGTTTGAGTAAACAAATTTGTAGATTTATAATTTAATACCAGTCGGATAAGAAATAATGATCTGGCAGGGATACCGTGGTTGCCACATCTACATTTAAATTTTTGAAAGGGTCAACCAAAATATTTACAAAGCTTAAACTTTCAGGAAATTTTCTGTTTATTATTTTATCAATATAATTAAAATTGCCAGACCATTCTGGCAGTTGCTAATGCCCACCAGACGAGTATACAGAGGGGCCACTCTTTTCTTTGGTATTAATTGAGAAAATCAATTCGATATCTGGAATAAAGACTAAGATAAAAGCAGTTTGAATTTTTAAGAAGTTTACCAATAACAAACATGTTAAGGTACGCCGCTGGTGTAATTTGGGTTAGTCTCAATTTTAACACTAAGGTTTACAAAAAAATTTTAAAGGTAATGGATTCCCATATATTCTTCTTTGAATTATTAGAAATAATATTGTCCAATATGGCCAATTATACCGGGTGTTCAAATTAAAGTGTTACAGTTAAATACCGCCGAAAATATGCATTTTATAAAAAAATTTAGACAAGAATTTTATAGTTATTTGGGGGAAAAATTTTGGCTAAATTCATTTGTTTATAGCTGACCATAATATGGGCATACCGAGGTGAACTTTTTTTTCAAATTGGAACCCCAATTTTTTTTACATATTCTTAAAGTTCATAAAAAAATAAGAAACTTTTAAAGGAAACATTATTTTTATTGGACTTCTACTTATTGAGTATAACACCTACTTAAAAATTTTGCTGGGCAAAAAAGTTGGCCATATTATGGTTAGCTATAAAATACGATTTTAGCCAAAATGTTTTCCCCAAAAAACTATAAAACTTTCGTCTGAAACGTTTATTTATAAAAGGCGGTATTTAACTGTAACACTTTAATTTGAACACTCGATATACCTATTAAACTGTCTTATGGGCTATTGCTGACTCTGAAAAACTTCCCAAGCTTTCATATAGTTTCCACAAGTGCTCTACTAAATAAGCATGTAGTTACTTTTTTTAAAAAATGGACGTGCAAAACTTTATCTTATATTTTTGGCACCAATATACATAACGTAATTCCTACATTAACGAAAAAATATTACAAATAAACAATCTTTAAAAAATGAACTCAGAATATTTGCACAGAAAACCTACAGCAAAATTAAAAGGGAAATATTTAATGTTTTATATAAAAATAATATTACATAATTAAATATTAATTTAATAAAACCTTTTTCTTCAAGACTAGAGGACAACTTTCTTTTTCTTCATCAATATTTAATATTCTTGTTTGTATTTTGTATTATTATAATTTTGTATTTTGTAAATCTATATTTTGTACTTCTATTTTTGTTTCTATAGTATTCTAGACATAATTTAAGCAATATTTAAACTTTTTAAAATTAAAAAATTAAAAAACTGTATTTAAAGATTCTGCACACACACTGTGTTTAGGCGGGTTTTAAATACCTATTGTATAAAAAAATGTAAATTGTATAAATTAATAAATTTGATTTGATAATAATGTTATTATGCAAAATGGATTATAAAATTTAAAAGACAAGCCCAGTCCAACCATAGAACCAAGTCAAACTAAAGTTAAGTGAACAGTCATACACGTCAAGCGTATTTCTGGCTGCCTACATTTAGTACGCTTAAACGTCTCATTCATATTTAATTCTTATGCTTATTTTAGAATTTTAATAAATTACCTTTGAAGCAAAACTCGTTTCTATTACCTGTTACTGATTAAAGATCAAAACTTTATCGAAAATTTTTAATATTACAATAATTATATACAGGGCTGGCTTTCCGCGGCTGTCCCCGAAAAGCAAAAAGCTTCGGCTACGAGTTTTATTTCACACAGTGGCGGACATACGGGGAGGATACGGATATAAATTAAAAAAAAAAAACTATTATATTAATTTGACATATAAGTGTCGTTCAAGTTAGTACACACAACCAAACTTATATGGAATCATCTATTCTTTTTTATAATTTTTGAGATGTATGAACATTTTTTGTTTATGAATAAAACTCGGTCCTTACCAAAGACTTTTAATGAAAAATAAGCCACATAGCAATAAATTATTTAGTTGACAAAATAAACACAATGGTATTTTTTTGGTATCTGAAACGAAATGAGATTTAAATGTTTAATAGCCGAAAAGCAAAAACAGAAAGAAAATTGGTAATTTTAACAATTCGTGTTATCACCTCTAACCCTTATGCAAGCTTCTATTCGCCTTGACATGCTTCTTATTAAATTGTCAACATTGTCTTGGGGTATGTTTTCCCATTCTGCTAATGCTGCATCAATAAGCTGTGCGACATTTTCTGCATTGTTTCGACGAGCTCTAATTCTTCTTTTGAGCTGGTTCCACAAGTGTTCGATAGGATTTAGGTCTGGGAACATGCAGGCCAGTCTAAAACTGTGACACCTTCTGTTTCAAGATAGTCTGTAGCCACTCTGCTGGTATGGGGAGGTGCATTATCGTGCATAAACATAAAATTATCCCCAATTGCAGCTCTCCAAAGCTTTACGATTGGTTCTAGCACTAAAACAATATATTTTGAACCGGTTAAAGTTTGTTGAAGTGGTAACAATGGAGTTTTTGCTTCCAACATAATACCTGCCTAAAACATTACAGTTCCTCTTTGATATCTTGGGACATATCTGGCACTGTGGAGTCTGGCTCATCTTCCTGAGCCGAGCTCTGAGAACCCGAATTCGATGGTCATCTGATCTTAGGCCAATTCTGGTCTCATCCAAAAAAAGAACATTTTGCCAATTCTCAATTGTCCAGTTTTGGTGTTGGAGACACCAACTTAGCCGGTTAATTTTATTTTGCCTAGATAACGGTGGGACCTGTAACTCTTTCCTACTGTACAAACCTCGTGCGCGAAGTCTTTCTCTTAGAGTTTCAATTGAAACGTTCACACCTGTAGGTTCCAGAAGTTATCGTTGTAGCTCTAGATGAGAAACACTGGGATTTCGTCAAGTAAATTGGCATACAAAGTATTCCTGTTGTTCAGTTGTGACTCTTTGACTACTTTGTATGGACCTGTTCTTGAGAGTTTCTAGTTCCAAGTACCTTTCATATGTTTTCAATACAACACCCTGGGTATCGCTTACTACCTCTGTTACGTCTCATTGGGGCATTCCTTGTTCAATGAGAGCAATAATTCTCACCCCTCTGCATATCTGTTAGTCCAATATAAGGCATTTTGTTGTGTTTTTGGACCGAAATAAAATTACCGGAGGATCGTTATTTTATTTCTGAACACAAAATTCACAAGATACTAAATATCAGCAGTCGTTTCTTCTTTATTATCATGTTTGTAAAGAACAAAAGGCCTTATCTTAAAGTAGTTACCAAGTTTGGTTGTGTTCAACAACCGGTCAAACAAGAATAATGCAAAGAAGAAATACTCAAAAAAATCGAAAAATCTTAGTATTCTAGTATTATTTTTGATGAAATATTTCAATATCCCATATGTAAAATGGAGACAAATTTTGGAAACCCCTTTTCTTGAAAACGGGTTATCAAAAATCTAAAAAATTTGGCGTCAAAGGAAATGGCTATTTTGTATTTGCGCTTTTGTTAGATTGACCGTTATTTTGCGATAATATTGGTCACTTTAGTTTTTAATTGCAACATCATAAAATCTGTTATATCGTTGAACTAAGATTTCAGAACACAAATCAAATAATATACAGGGTGTTGCATTTAAAAAATCATTGTGACCTATATTATCGGAATAATGGTAAATGTCGCAACAAAGAAAATAAAAGGGGAATCGACATGTCTTAAACCCCCACATCCAAAATTTTGCAAATTTCTGACAACTCGTTTTCGAGAAAATTAGACGTTTTTAGAATTTTTCTCCTACGCTTTATATCTCAAAGATCTCTAAGATACATTCACCATAATGAAATTAAATAAGATTTTGTAGATTGCTGTCTTAACTCTGTCATGTATCATGATAAAACTTAAGTAGTTTTTAATCAATCATCTTAAATGAGTTCTTAAATGCAAAAAAAATTATTTTAAAGAATGAAATACCTAGGTACACTTCATTAAAGCTAGCACACAATATATCTATAAATATGACCTGAGCAAAGAGTCTGATGCCCCTATAACCGCCACTGCTTTCACATACGAAATCAGCGGAAAATAAACTTCTGTAACGGATACAACAAGAGGAACGAAGAACGCATTAGCAAAATAAAAATAAGTGAATAAATAATAGCATCTAACCAAGTCGTCCACTAGCGCCTGCGTTCCTTACAGTTTTATAAGACACATTGATTGTATGTACTTTCATTACTGATCATTAACCTGGTTGGAAACTCGATTTGTTCCAGTACTTCAAAACACCCAGTTAACTTTTGGGGGCCTGTTGTTTTAATAAGAAGATTCCAACAGTTACAATAAAAGGCCAGTAATCGAGTTTCTTGAAAGTACGATATGAAAAATAAAATAGCTCCTTAGATCACCTGATTTAATTCATGGTGTTTATTTTCTGGCAACGGGTTTGAAAATGTTGATCCTGATTACATTATACATACTCTCATTTAATTTTGGAATATTAAATCTAATAATTTAAACAATGTGAAATCAAATATTACGTTATAGATTTAAAAGGAAAGCTTTTGTGATTTAATGAATATGCGTTGTTAGATGTCGCTTTGTAGTTTGGAGTGAAAAATGTAAATTAAGCTCAACTCAATAATTAGTGTATCGATTTTGGACTTAGTTATATCATTGTCTGATACATTGTTCGTTAAACATCAGGCATTACAGCGTGCACGACATATCACGTTGATGAAGTCAGCCCATTATCGTTTTGCAGTGGTGCCAACTTATCCAACAGGATTAAACTGAAATAATTTATTTATCAGATCAAAGTTATATTTGAAATTTGTATAAAATATCAATCAATTTATATTCCTTTCTGTATTTCATTGGTTGCAATAACTTGTTTTTTTTTTATAATTTTTGTCTTCTTTCCCAGAAGAAGTATCATGATAATCTAAAAAGTATATTTATGGATTGACGGATAGATAATAATACTTAATAATATGTACCGAAGCTTCAAAAGAGCTTATTAACAATGCCGCCGAACCATGGGGCGCACCTGCGGTTTCTCCCCCAGTCGTCGTATAGACTTATACGGCTATCATAAGACCTATGCTAACATATGGTGCAGTTGTCTGGGTACTGAAAACCCAAAAATTGACAGCTATCCGCAAACTAGAACAAATTCAAAGAAC
Organism: Psylliodes chrysocephalus; assembly: GCA_927349885.1. NCBI lineage: Eukaryota > Metazoa > Arthropoda > Insecta > Coleoptera > Chrysomelidae > Psylliodes > Psylliodes chrysocephalus. The sequence goes on along the minus strand of OV651826.1, from coordinate 26,926,476 downwards.
AGCATGTCTAAACACAACAGACATACCGACCAGAGCCATGGAAGTCATTCTTAGTCCCACTCCCCTCGATATTTACATCAAGGAGGTTGCTCTGATAACAATGACATGTCTCTACACGGTTAAAATAGAACCTGATGTATGATCTACTTCTAGCGAACTTGGACTCCATCTTACCGATATACAAAGTTATAATAGAACAAATAGAAGAGCCGGAAGTGGCAGGTACGATTCATATCTACATCAACGGTTCTAAAACAAAACAAGGCTCAAGATTTGGATGGATTCTTATAGCAGCAAAAGAAATCACCAGAAACAATATCACTGGAAGGAACATATTCATCTATACAGATAGCAGACAAGCACTACCCACCCTAAACAGAACACGAATTTACTCAGGGTTGGTACTAAAATGTCACGAAACTTTGACCGAAGTATCCATCAACAATGTGGTCACCTTAAGATGGAATAAAGATCACGCCACATGGAAAGGTAACCCTCTTGCTGATTCACTAGCCAAGAAGGCAGCAAGCCAAATACTTCTTGGACCTTGCCCTTCTATTGGCCTGACAAAATCGGTACTGCCAGACCTAATTAAAGAACATTTCCTTGTAAAATTCAAGGAAAGATGGGATTAAACAAGAAACTGCAGAGCTGCCATGGAGCTTTTAAATTATCCTGATAATACTACAGTAGTAAACAAATACTTGATTATGACTAGACATAATCTGCGCCTGGTCACAGGCATTATGATTGGTCATTGCCAAGTACGGAAGCATCTCCATATCATGGGGCTGTCAGAATCCGCCCTCTGCAGGGGATGCGAACAGAAAGACTAGACCATCGAGCATATCTTCTACGATTGCCCAACCCTTTCATTTATTAGAATATTTATGTCACGAGTTATTCGTGTTGTTGGAATAACGAATAACATTTTAAAAGGAAAGATAACATTGCATGGTCACCAAGAATAAAGAAATGCTTTGGTTAACGACTAAAATTCTATCGACTCTACTAAAAAGCTTTAGTGCCAGGTACAAGACTTATGTTTTGCCTTTATGAAGTTCCTCTAAAATAACACGCATGCCTGTTGAGATACTACTTACAGGATAGCTCGCAAGGCTCCAGATGTTTGCTAATGGGATTACACAATTGGATTGCACAATGATCCAACCACGTGTAGAAGATGGAGACACCTTATACCACAAATTTCTATCTATACAGAGAAACATCCTTTTAGGTTAGAAAACCTGAAAGAACGCCCCCAGGAACAGTTGGTAAGGAAAACGAACCAACCAAAGATATAGGACTATTCAAACATATAGTACTTGAATACTGGGATCCAAGAGATAGCAGTGTCCTGCTTTGGGGACTTCCGAGTTGTACCACAGAACACCAGAGGTAGATGTAATCCTACCACCTAGTTGTACCACCGATAATTGAAGACACAAGTGGATAAAGGTGTCATGTCACATTTTTTAAAAAAATACTTTTTATGGCCTAATATACTTAAATTACACTATATGTTTTGTTTGCGATAGTTTTGATTTCCAATTTTGATAAATAATGGCTATCCACCTGTGTCTTTAATTATCCCGCGATGGCTCCAGGCCGCACAGGTTGAGTAAATTAGTGATTTTTTTTAATTTAATGATTTAATAACCAATATAATTATCATCCCAATAAACACAGTTTATCGGCACCATAAATGGGCCGAAGGAGGCTTGCCAAATGCCGGATTCGGCCCGATATACGGGTGAGGCTTAGGCATATAGGTATGGCACGTCTGCCCAGCCGAATGTCGGCAGCCCACTAAATTGTAGTCGCGTCCATATATTATCTATATATAATTAGGATCGTAAGGATGCCTCCCATATCCGGCTAGCCAAATATTAACCGCGCTCGGCCCATAAGGATGATTCCCATGTCTGGAACGCCAAATATGGACCATATGCGATTTCTACTTCAAAATTACGTCAAATGGTACGGTCCTCTCGGCTCAGAAGAAACGGGAATCCGAGTACTCGGCTTCCCGTACATGCCGGTGTCAGGCCGAGCGAATGCCGACTATTTGTGGTTTACTGGGATATATTTTACAATTACCTAATTTTAATTTTGTGGTATATCTCGGTGGTCAAAAAAGGGCAACCTTTTACGCTGCCAGGTCAAATCAGTTAAGCGCGGTACAACTTGGTAGTCTTCTCTTGCTTAAGACCGACAAAAATAATGATAAAGTTTCTCTAAAATAAATACTCAATGTATATACAGTAGTGCAGCACGAGAATAAAATAATACATACTACGACTTTAGCACATTTCATATTAAAGTAATCTGAATGTGTAAAATCTTTATTCTTACTTATACTTTATTTATAAAAACATAACAATATTCTTAATAAAGGGTGTGATTTCTACCTAAATCCGTCCCTGTCGATAAAAATTCTTTTTAGCATAGAAGGATCTAAAAATAGCAAATCGTTGATATTTCTTAGAGGTTCTTTGGCACTAATTTTTTGCTTCTATTGGTATTATAAACAATCCAAAATTAAAGTGGCGACTTAACGTAAATTTAAAGTTTTGTCTAGACGAGTTACTTAAAACTTAAATGGATAAACGGATTAGAGAGAAAGAAATGAACTCATTATTATAAACAATACCTTAAAGAAGTGAATCATAACTATATTTATACATTCCGAGATCAAGAATTTCCATGAAAGCTGCGGCATTCTAAAAAAGAAAGATTGGCGGGAACGTTGGCAACATTGTAGCGCCAACAATGTCTATTTTCGGATTTGTTGAACGTTGAGCATAACTAAGGATGTAAAGTGTTCGAACTTCGGTTAGGGATAGACAATTCGTTGGGGAAATACAAGACGGTTGTTGTAGTGAGTCCGTGTAAATATCGAAATATCGAAGCACGTTGGGCACTGTAAATTTTATTGACGAGTTCCTCTTTGTTCGGCGAAAAAAGAAAGAAATATTTTTGTTTTGTTTGTAACCGTTGTTTGTTGTGTTAAAACTTTTGATTGCGCGCCATGAAAAGTCTTTAAAAAACGGTTTAAATTAATTCAGCAACTTTCCTTTCTTGTTGCATTTTGTTTTTGAGATTTTGGTGCAATGGATGAAAACGAACTTGAAACTAAGTCTCCAATAAAAAGACTGGGTTCTACAAGAAAATTGCTTTTCGTTAATAGTAAGTAAATTATACATGGATTTTTAAATAAAAAAAAACAATTTAATTACCAGTTACTTAATGACGAGATAAAAACAAGTCGTTATAGTAAGTACTGGGTTATCATTTACAACTTCCAGCCTCTTAAGTTCTGTTATGTTTATTTTTTATTTGTGTCATTTACACAGATGATGCTTTTAAATCATTCAAGTCTGGAGTTGAAATTAGGACCGTCTGGATTTTATTACAGGCATGAATTGACGGAACGATGTGTTAAAAAAATTCTTCAAAAGAGTTTTTGTAAGAAAATGCTGAAAACAATTTAGTCAACAGTCACATATTTATTATGTGCCTCATAAAAATATTTTCGGATGATTTATATTTCATTTCTTAGCAAATGTAAACCCTTATATCACAAATAAGGGTAATTTTCTAGATAAATTTCTCAAAATCTTTACTTTACTGTTTATGAATTTGAAAATATAATAGGTATACTTTAAGGCATAGGTAACTATATTTTGTTACCAATTTTGACTTATTACATAATTTTTTTTTTGTAAATAAAATACTTAGCTATACAGTGTATTCTATAAAGTTGGACCTATATCGGATTTTAATATTACGATTCAAAAAAAACTGCTTGTTCAGAAACTTAAAATAACCCATATTAAAGTTGGCTAGGTAGGTACCTACTGCATTAGTTATCTGTCAAATTCGGTATTTGAAAAATCATTTTCAAAAGGAATTAAATGCGAATTTGGCCTACGATTGCCCTACGACGCTTTTTTCCAAACATTCCCATATGGATCCAACTTTATATGGCACACACTGTATATCTATATTTACCCACTATAATCAAAAAGCGATTCTACAACAACTGGTTGCAACCAAATTAATAGCATATTTACGAGAGGTTCTAAAATTTCACGCTATAAAAATGAAATCCCATCTTAAAATTAGCTTTAATTTCTTAGCCCGAACATGTTAAAAAGTGCTGTTTATTTAATCGTAGGTAGGCAATTATAAACATTTATGTCAATCTTTCGAAAATAATTAATGATAAAGAATTCTGACATAGGCACTCTCAGTGTAACTATCTTGTGAACTTGCTTCTAAATAAAAAAAACAATTATATGTTCCTTCAGTTTGACTAATAAAAATAACATAAATAACTCCCACTCCATTACTGCCGTGTTAACTCAAATGGCCGTAACTAAAATTTTCCTTGAAATAAAGATATGACCACTACGCATGACAACAATGAATTTTTTGCCCATCTCTATAACTTTCATGGATGTATCTTCTATAAAACCCGAGATTTAACGCTTAGAAATTTAGACGTAAGTGATTTTTCTTGAACAATCGATTTTCCTCACGTTCAAGTATTAAATAGATACGGCCATTTGAATTATCACGGCAGATTAATACCCGTCTGTCCATTAATACCCCCTTTCCATTAACATCCCCTTTTCATTAATACCCACCCCCATTTCCATTATTATCCCCTTTTGTATTAATACTCCCTTTCCATTAATACTCCCTTTATATCAATACTCCCTTTCCATTAATACTCCATTTCCATTAATACCCTCTTTCCATTAATACCCCCTTTTCCGTTATTTATCTTATCCTCCCCTACATATACCTAACATTTTTTTGATGACGCCCTGTATTTAAAATAATTATATTAAAATACCTACCTATTAAAATGTTATTGTGATGCTTAAAAACAGTAGGTATTATAGGTCTAATTACTTTAAAAATAGGTACCTATCTAACGACAGAACAATTAATACCTTTTATCGAAAAGTTAAATGACACATGGATTGAACTTCATCATTCGACACCAATGGGTGGCTATTGTTCAAATAAATGTACCTATACTATAAACATGATTCCTATACTTTCCTTACATCTGTATACAGATAGGAAAGTAAAAAGTAGGTAATACAGGATGTACTAAAATGTTAGAAAGATAAATTTTTAATAAGTACTTCCGGAACTGTTCAAATTTTTAAGAATGCATACATCGTATATCAAGGTATTGGATATACCTTACAACTAGAATGAAGATATATTAAATAATGCTTGGCATTCGATATTATACTCTTTATAGTTTAATAAACCCCTCACCCTCATTTTAATTTAGATTTTTTTTAGAATCAATAGGCTTCATCCCCTTATAAAGCTCGATTTTCATGTTGATATGACTTTTGGTTTCTGATTTCTATTTTTTTTTATTTCAACCTTCCTTGACCCCATTTTTATTCAGATATTTTTTTAAATCAATAGGCATTTTTCAAGTTGGTATTATTGTTCGTTTTTGAGTTCGGATTTTTTTAAATATTTCAAAAGCGCCCATTTTTATTCAATTTATTTTTTAAATCTATAGGCTTCATCTCCTTATAGAGTTTGATTTTTACTAAAAATGTCATGTTGATATCGCTTTTCGTTTTTGATTTATGATTTTTTTTTAATTTTAAACCCCCATTTTTAATCAGATTTTTTCAAAATCAAGGTGGGCTTTTTTCCTTTATAGGGTTTGATTTTTACTAAAAGTTGCAAGTTGATATCATATTTAGTTTTTGAGTTAGAATTTTTTCTATATTTCAACCTCACTGAATCCCCCCATTTTTATTCAGATTGGTTTCAAAGTCAATAAGCTTATTGTTAGTCCCCTTATAGAACTTTATTTTTCTAGAAATTTTCAAAATGATATCTTTTTTCGTTTCTGACTTATCGAGCGAACAAAAAACGTGACATGGGACGGACGGAACCAAATCTTCACAGATTACTGTTTGAAGAGTACAATAATGAATAATTTCGGAGATAGAAATATCTAGAATATTCAAATGCTGTGACATAGATGTCGCAGCTTCTTGAACCCTTGTAATTTTCCTTAAATTTTACTGTTTTTTTGACAATGTGAAAAACCAGGAAAATGTATACAAATTTATAAGAAAGATGTGTGTACAACAGAGTAGGAAGGATATTTCTCAACAAATTAGAACACACTTTAGATAATAAAAGATCAGGAATATAATTAAATTTCCTAAAATTTAGAGTTTACCGATGACATATTTATAACAAAAACGTGGTAACTAGTTTTTAAACAAAAAGAAACTATTATAGATTCATAAAATGTGATAATGTTTCTTTGTCAAAAGAAAGCACTAATAACGTAATTGTTTATTTAATTCAACTAAACGATTTTCCTATCTAAATATTATTTTTAAAATGAGTTTTGGCAGATGATGTTTTAATAATTCAATAGAATTTGGAAAATATCGCGCGTATTATTACTCTTGATGCAGTTTATAGACAAAAATAAATAAATAAATTGTAAATTTCTTTATTACTTAATTAACCTAGCGAATATAGTTAAAAACCTGCTTTCATATTCCCCAAACCCTGGCACTCTTTGATTTTCATCTTTCTGGACCAGTTTGTGTGCATTAATGGACATGGAGCCACCGGAAAGAATTGTAAAGACATCCAAGAGCTTGTTTCCTGATGAATTAATTATAAGCATGTGTTTTCTTTAACTTCTTAGTAAAGCATAAAGCAATCTAAAAAAAAGGTGAAAAATCCACTTGACTAAATGCATTATGATTTACTTTGGGATTTATTGCGTTTTTCACATAATAAAGATATAAAAACAAAAATTAAATTGAAAACTAGTAAATCCAATAAAATTAAGAATAGGTACACATTTAACAAAAATAGAATATATTGCGTTTAGAACACATATGAGCATGGAAATAGATTTATTACACTCAAATGCTATAGAAATCGTACCTATTTTTTTTTAAATGGATTTATCTCGCGTTTTATCAGATCACTTCTCATTTTTGTGGTTAGTTTTTAACTGTCTTTCATATTACTAATATATTTCTCACCCCAAAACATCAATCTTAAAATTTTTCTGTGTACCTGAAATTACTGAGTATTGTTCAGGCGGGTACCTAAACATCCCTTACAAACCAGGTATGTAGAAGTAATATCTTTATTATTCATTTTAGTTTTCAATAATGTGTCTCACACTAATCAAAACAGTCACTAAACTATAACGTATTTTTAAATTAATTTTGAAACTGAAAAACACAGTTATATTTAATTTGTCTGTGTCAAATTAAGTTGTCATATCGTTTTAGACAGCACGATAGAATAATAAGTATTATTTGCAAAAAATGTTTTGTTAAAATAAAGAGATGCTATAACATTTTTTCATTACAAATTAGAAGTGACATTGGGAGATTTAATAAGACGTTAAAAACTTATTTGTCGGAATACCATGACTGGTTTAACCTTCGTTTAGTAAAATAGGTTATTTCGGTCAAATGCAAGGTACAATAAATACATAAATAGACTTTATACGTCAATAGGTATGTGTATAAGTGTTTTGATTTTATAGGCTTTTATGCATTTCGAAATACTATAAAAAAATTAATTACATAACTACACGACGTACTTCTTAACTAATAATTTAATTAAAAATAAGGAAGTAAATGCACAACTGCATATCTAAAACAAATTTAGATTCATTGTTTGATTTGGGGATCATTTGTTTGGTTTGATCAAACAATTCATTGGTTACGTATGCCTCTGGTAAAAGCGAGAAATTATTTTCGATAAAATATTTAAACTGTCCTAAAATTCATAAACTCTTTGAACAGCAAACTATTGCTTAGAAGTGTTTTAGATTCAATCATCAATTACAATATTGTATATGTAATTAAATAAATGAAAAACAGTAAAGTACCAGTTCATTCTTTTTTATTTACTATTATTCAAAAAAGTTATTCTGGATTCTAAGTAAGTTGACTGAAAAATAACAAAATAAAAGCCACACACTGAGTATTAAAATAGAAAAGACACCCAGTTGGTTTGGTCACCTGTCATATTCGTGAAAGAACTGGAAGGCACGGGAAAGAAGCTACTATTCTTTCAGTAAATTGAAGAAAACAAAATATTTATTATAGACAGATCTAGTATAAAATTCTGCTTTTGTCTTTTTAAACGAGTTTCAAACGATTTCGCTTTTTGACCAAATATTTATCAACGTTATATTTATCTGTTACGAAAACACATTCTTCTAGGAAAAACTTATTTTTTGTGACCACAATTACTCATGGAAATTATAGCAAAACGTAAGTAGCCGATAGCAAAACACGCAAAAGAAACAAACCTTTAATTTAGTAGGATTATTATAAATTATTACGTAAATAGAAAACGATTTATTTAGGTATAGGAGTTAAAAAATTATAGATCAATTAATTTATATTCTGATGTAATCTGGTTAATTTTAAAGCTTAGAAAATAAACAATGTTTTTTTTTAATGGTATGTGTAAGAATTACGATTTTGATTCAGATATTATGAAATAATGTATTTTTACAATATTCGCATCACTAAGACGAATATTTTTATCACATTAAATAGACAAAGCAAATTTTTTTGGGCAATACCTACTTTACATAAAAGCATAAATTTTATTTTTAGTTTTTAATGGAAATCAAGCGCTACTTCTAAAGTTTCATACGTGTTTGTAACTATCAACAGAAACTAAAATTATTGTCAAATTTTGTTTTACTTAAATAAAAATCGTTATTAGAAATATAATTTCATTTTAAATAGCATTCAAAAGTATCGTTTAGAGTTCAGATATTTTTAAAAAGAAAAAAAATTATCAAGAAGTATCATATTATCTGGATATTTAGATCAAAAATCCAAAAAAGTAATTAAGAAGACTTATTTAGTCTCGCAATCATATTAAAAAAAAACTATTTTCAGTGGCGTCCGTTATGGGCCGGTTCTCCATAGGAAAAAATGTATAGGAACTTCTTGTTATTCTTATGTGCTCTATCTGAATTCGGAAGTTTTCCCACATATTCTGCTACCCCTGTATATTATTAAATTTTTTCATAATTTATTTTTACACGTTTTCGAGTAATTAACGCTTTCTCTGCCCAAGGTTTAATACCAACTACACGCTCTGGCCCATCGGTACACGAACATTTAGAAGTTTGGACGTTCATTAACGTCATGGGCCATACACAATGAAAATCTAAAAATGTATTCTGGAGAATAGCTATTATATATACAGGGTGATTATAAATACAGACAGAAGTTAACACAAAAAGAGAAAAGAATATAGACCTCCATAGGATGTCAAGTCCTGTCAAAGAAGTATATTACCACCGGGCCGTTGACTGACGGTATACCTATAAATTCATTTATCGATCAAGGTAGTCAAGTACTTCATCAATGGTTGACCCGAGGCTATAAGGGGGCGTCCATTAATTACGTGAGGTGTTCAAGGGGGGGGGGGGATAAAACTAAATCTTTCTAAATCTCACTTGGGGGGGGAGGGGGGGTTTTCGTAAATCTCACGTAATTTTTTTCTAGTAGAAAACGGTGTAAAATTGCGTGAAAGTAAAGTTAAATTATAGTAAAAGTATTTCTAGAATAAAATATGGAAAAATCTTATAATTATGTTTATTTACAACCATATATGTAATGTTGTCATTACTAACGTCATTGAAGGTTGGGAAGTGTCACATTACACACCTCTACTTCCCGCCCTCTCTTCCCGCCCTCTCTTCCCGCCCTCATTTCATCTATTCCAGATGAATATTTTTTATATTTAAAAAAATAACACATTTTTTGACAAATTTTATAATACCTATTTAATGGCAAACAATAAAAAACAACAATGAACTAAAAATACAACAAACTACTTATTAATGTTTATTATTCGCGAATTTAATATCCGGCTTTATCTGACATTTGTTTATTCCTGTCTCGAGATCATAGCTAACCTCGACGCTTCGCGTCTCGGTGATCTAACTAATCTCACGACATTTCCATTTAAGTATTTATCATTTAATTTTATTAATGTGATTTTAAATAATTGCAACACTCTTAAACACTAGTCTTTGCTAGTCTTAAATAAAAGTAATGGAACATATTGTGTTTTTGTTTTTTTTTTAATAATCCAACACATTTACACCCAAAACACGAATTTTAAAAAATCTCACGTGAGATTAGGGACGGGGGGGAGGGAGTTAAGGAAAATCTTACCAAATCTCGCCAAGGGGGGAGGGGGAGTCAAAAAATCCTCAAAAATACCTCACGTAATTAATGGACGCCCCCTAAGTTCTCGGAAGCCTATCTAGGGAGTGGAATAAATGAGGAATTAATAAATCAAAAGAATTAGGGTATCCAAATGGTGATACAATTAGCTAATGAAGCTCCAGCCACCATGTCAAAGTCTTGCAAGGAAGGCTGGACCATTCAAGGCGGGGAGTCAAAAACAATCAAGAGTAGTTGAAAAGGAAGTCTGAAAGGATGAAAAAAGACGTAAACTCTCGTCGTAGTTCTATACAGGCTGTCCCACTATTGCATAATTGCTTGATATTTCAATTTATATTATACAAATGTTTTGAATAAAAGATGTGGATTTTAAAAAAATATAATTTAAAAATATTTTTGGATATACGTTTTTAAATGGAACACCCTGTATAGTGGCATGGTAATACTGTATTTATCACTAAAATATTTTTCAACTTATAAGGACCAAGCTGTGATGAAAGAATTAGTTCATTTTATACATTGTTTTAATTATACATATACAGGGTGCCTCATCAGTGGGTAATTGATCGATAGATATTTTATTATTGGAGATATGAAGAAATGTTTAATATAAAAGTTGTAAGACCATATTTTACAATTATTCTTAAATATACATGATAGTCTATAAATGAGGGGAAAACCAAACAGATAGTTTTTTAATCCAAACACCCTGTAGGTAGTTACGCCTTATAGATTTGGTTGTTTTTACATCGTTTTATAATTTTAATAGACTAAACGTTCCTAAAAATGATTAACATTTTCATTTATTTGCTGTGATGCATACAGGGTGTGTCTAAACTTGAGGTTACAATATTCTCAATTTTTTCAAATATATCCTGTGTGCTATATACCACCAAATTTTTTTAATTGGCTTTTGAAAATATGGACTTATTTATGGTAAAATGCTAATGTAATTTTTGGTAATCCATTTGTCAGAATTAATGAGTGGTTTTCTATTCCTTCGATGTTACAAGTAATATGAACCATTGTAAATAAAATTTAAAAATCAGTTTAGACTCAAGAATACCAAACAAAATAAAAAGTAAAGAAACTAAATTATTGGTTAATTAAAGTTGTGGTGTAACTTACAGGGCATTTCATATAAAAATAAGAAAATCGTAATCTTGCGTTTTGATACACCCTATATACAACGTAGCAAATGAATGGAAAGTCAAAACATTTTTAGAAACGTTAGGTCTATTAAAATTGTTTGACGATGTGAGAACAAATAAATTTGTCATACAATAAAGGGGTTTTATTTTTAAACAGTATAAGTTTCTCCACCACTCATTTATGAACTTTCCTGTATACTTAGGAATAATTTTAAAATATCGATCAATTAAGCAGTGATGAGACACCCTGTATATGTATAATAGGCTAACATGATGGTATCGTTAGATAGGTAAATTTATACTGAATGTAATGCTAAAATGATATACACTGTGTTGCATTCAAATTGGGTAAAATGATGTTAAAATGAGCCATATTTCTGAGATGTTTCAAAACCCTCTGTATAAAATAAACTAGTTCTATCGTGTCTATTCGTTAGTTTGGCATCTCATAAGCCTGTATTTTAAATAATGTTCAACTCATTGATAAGCTACTTAAATTCTGATAATTTTATTTGGGGTCTGTATCATTTTATATCACAAAAAAAATTAGTTGCTTGGCAACCCTGTAATATTTTTTAAAAATATTCTAGGGTTTAATATAGTATTCTCTAAGAATTCTAAAACTAAGATAAAATACAGTGTTCCATTTAACAAATATATATTTTTACTTTCCAAGCAAAAGCGTAACACACTGTATATTCAAAAATATATTTATATTATGTGTTTTTCAAATCCATATAACTTTTATTAAAGACTTGTTTGCGTGTCTATGCCACAAATTGAAATATCGAGCAATTAGGTAAATCATTTCATTAGAACCTGTTAAAGCCTTGCTGTTTTAAATTCACAAACATAATATCAAAACCAAATTCATAATGCACTCATTTAAGAACGTTCTCGCATGCCTACGGGGTTATAAAAACAATTCACTGCATAGCGGCTTGTCTACATTCATCGAAGCATACATCTTCAAATGACGTTACAAAACGTCATGTGCACGAGGGAAAGAACTATCATGACGTTAATGAACGTCTTGGGCAGCGAAAGTGTTAAACGTCAAATATTTTGGTTTAGGTAAATATTTTTACTCACTGTAAACCATTTTAAATATTTTTTTAAAGAAATGTCACTTATTAAACATAATTCTTGTAATTTTCATAACTTTAATAATATCAACTTTTCAATATTTACAGTAACAATGGCTTAACTCAGATATTAATAATAATAATACTCCCTAATTTACCCCCTTGCGAGTGAATTTTAACCCCAAAAGCTGAGCTTGTCCGGGGAAGGGGCGCTCCGGGGCGACTTAAAGGTGATTGATGGTGCCATTTGACTTACGGGTGAGGAAAACCCCACCCACCATTAGAAAAACATGACATTTTTGAAATTAGGAAAAAAAAATAAAATATACCTACAATGTATTCCATTTCCCGAGAAATCTGCACGCCATTGTGTTTTTTTGATAGCATTTTAACAAAATTTAGTCATAGCCACCCAACTTTTATTTAAAACATTTTTTTTATATGCGATAATAACGAGGATGAAGGGTATAATGAATAACTAATTTATTATTAGAAAATGACCCATATTTTTCAAATATATTAATTCCCTAACGTTCGCTTGCATCGTGCAATGAAACTGATTATTTCTACCAATTGAGAATTATTTGCCTCGTTATTCACTTAACAGTTGGTTTCAAGGTTGTGAAATTCGATATGAAAGTTAATTTTCTCAATACTTAATTCGTTGATAGACTGCAGCACAACAAAACTATATCTTGAGCGATGTTAAATAATTTAATAAATACAAAAGTTGCAAGGTGTTAACAACTTGGTGTAACTTGCTTTACCAGTACCAATAAAACATTTATAAAAACAGGTAGCCTAGAGAACTAACTGGAATTGTAATTCTTTATGAAAATTGTAGTACCTACTGCTATATTATGTAGTCTTCCTTTTATAACAAGTGCTCTCTACATGACAAAGTACAAGGCAATTTTGTAACATTTTAATTATTTTATGGGAAACTATAATATTATATAGAACTTGTTTGATTTCATTTTATTAAATAAATACGAATGGGTCTACCTATATTGTGTCAACACTTTTAATTTTAAGGGGGGTTTTAAAAATGTAAGAAATATACAAAAACTGGATAGGTACTACATCGTTTTTAAATTAACTAAAACTTAAACTAAACCAAGAACATAATTTACTGAAATATAGAAACATAAAATAGATTGTAGATCCAATTTATTGTTTATCGTTTAAACATACTTTACAGACACAATACAATTATCTATTTAATCAAATTCACTTTGTTTTTTGAATAAAATATAATACTAAATTACAATTTTATCTCACCTTAGGCGAGGGTGAGGAAATATAAAAAAACATATTATCAATGTTTTATTTTAACTCTTTTATTAGATAACCTCAAACTTGATAACTTTCTAATACCGGGCGGCGTTGCCAAGATTACTTTTTTTAAATTATAAAATAAAATGAACATTACACCAATCGCGAAGTTCTTTGTGTCTTCCGACATACAATAAGCATTGCAGTAGATGGCAGCCAAAAACGATATGCTTAAGTTATATTTCATTAAAACCATTATTGCCTACATATAAGCTGATATGAACAGATACTATTCTTTATTATAAATAAAAAATATTGTATTATATAAATAAATACATATATAATAATTTAAAAATTTGATAGAAGTGTCTTCTTACATATCAAAAACTTGGCAACATTGTACAAATACGTCAAAATATTTGTTTAAAAATGGGCAAGATTTTAACATTAAATTTATCAGTTAAACATTCTAATAGTATCTACAAAAAATATTTTTGAAATTCGTGTGTCCGTTAAGTCCTACGCGTGATTGAACGTAACAGTCATTTAATTATTGCACAATTTATTTCATTAAGTATAAATACACTAAAACTATAATGACCTACTCAACTTTTAATCTATTACTGCCAATTTCCTGTATTCACCAGAGTAATGTTTATACTCTTTACCGAGTAACAACTGTAAAAACACAGCAAATAACAAATAACTTGGTTGTTTATCATTTCCAGTACGTTTGAATAAAGATTAATTTTCTTAAAATAATCTACTTTATGATATGATACAAAATAAAAACCGAAAAAACCATTTGTTCCCATAAAATTCAACTTACCTAAAAAAATAAACGTAATTTTTGCTATTTCACCCAAATTTTTCCAAATCACGTTATATACATTATTGTCAAGGCATAATTTACATGACATTTTTCTTTTATCCTTTCTAGAATTTCCATATCGTTGAGATTTATTCCAGCGACATTTTCCACTCATTTTGTATTTCCTGAACTGTATTTGACTGCACTGTTTCAACTATTTTTTAAAAATTTCTAAACGTATCAATTATCTTATTACCAGTCACAACCACTCATAAAATTCAAAACAAAGACTGGTGTGGATTCTTATCATTTGCGCAGGAGATGGGCTAGCAAAAAATGTTAATATGAATCATGGAAAAAAGGTGTTTATTCTTCAGAGGCGGGTACCAAAAAATACGTAAATATTTAACCAAATTTTATCCTGAAACATTTTTTTTTGCATTTGATGAGTTACATAGGTTAAAAATTTACTTCTTTCATTGCCAAATCCATCTATATAGCCGTCATATACCTCTTTATATAGAATTATTAGAATATTTTAATTAATACAGGGTGTTTTCAGAGTTCAGTCATTTTTTATATTGCAAGATAACAAATTTATAGGGTGTTGAAATTAACATTTTAGTAGTAGGCAATTTCTAATCATAATTTAAAGAAATTTTTTTCTTAAGGTTAGAAATAACCTTTTTTTTTGTAAAAATTATACAATAACTTCTGCTTCTTTTGCTTTTTTCCAGATAAATTTATCTTCAACTCTTTTTTAACTCTTTTTTTTTTAGATTATACTATTTGCAATTTATATTTATGTTTATTTTATTTAACTTCATCCCTTTTTACAAAATGTTTTCAATATTAATTAATCTTTTTTTTTAATCATCCAAACCTCTCTGACAATTCAAAACTTTCTGATACTCCTAATCCCAAACTATCTGATTATTATTATTTTAAAATCCCATTTTCAGGAATTCAACCACCCCAGTATTGATAAATATAATTTTGACAAATAAAAAATTCACGACATACAATTTTGACACCCAGAAATATCCATATCAAAAGATTTATTTGATCATATTACATTAAATTGTAGCAAACCAGAAAAGTCAATATACACACACATACAGTCGGCGCAACCCAAATCTGAACGATCTTTGGTTGTCATGGGATTTTTTCATATAAAAAATTAAAAGAATATAAAATTACAAAATAATTTATTTATTACAAAATTAAATTAACACCTAGTCATATAAAACTACAAAAATAATTTATTACAAGAGAAAACCAAAGGCTATTGCAAAATTGGACGAAAATCGGTCTTTAAAATGAAAAAATGCATTTTCAATAATTTTCCATAGTTGACTGTTGACTGCACCATATATTTTCAATGTGGTTCAAGTCATGACTTTTTGCTGGTCACGACAAATCACTTACGAGGATGGGACGAAAAGTTTTCGGCCTGATGGGACGAAAAGTTTTCGGCCTAACATAGAACGCAACACAATAGTGACTGAATAAGCATTTATTTTTCTACATAGTCCCCTTGTAGGGTAATACATTTGACCCAACGATGTTCAAGCGATTTAATACCGTCACTGTAGTCTAATTTATCCAACTCGTCAAAATAGGCGTTTGTACTTCTAAATCCATGGAAAATTTATTGCCAGCAAGAAATTTTTTTAGGTTTGGAAACAAATAAAAGTCTGACGGGGCTAGGTCTGGCGAATACGGAGGATGGTTTAACAGTTCAAAGCCTAGCTGATGAATTTTAGCCATTACAAGAACGGACTTGTGGCAAGGTGCATTGTCCTGATGAAACAGAATTTTCTTTTTTTGCCAAGCCAGGGCGTTTTTCGCTTATATTCTGCTTAAGCTGGTCCAGTAAGTCGCTGTAGTACTCGGAATTTATTGTTCTTCCCTTTTCGAGATAATATATTAGGAGTATCCCTTTAGCATCCCAAAAGACCGTTGCCATGACCTTTCCAGCAGACGGTACTGCCTTTGTCTTCTTTGGAACTGGTTCGTCCTTTGCCGTCCACTGTTTGGACTGTTGTTTAGTTTCAGGGGTATAATGATAAACTCATGTTTCATCAACCGTAATAAATCTACGCAAAAAGTCCCCTGGATCACGTCTAAACAGTGCCAAATTCTCCTCTGAAATGGTTAGCCGCGTGAGCTTCTGATCTGACGTGAGCAAACGAGGCACCGATGGGGCGGATAGCTTTCTCATACCTAAAACTTCACACAAAACTCGCTCTTTTGATATGCCCACAGCCTCAGCTACCTCTTCCAATTTTAACGCGGAGCATCATCAGTGCTAATACGACCACGTTACCCAGGTTTTAACTGTGGTAAATGAAGGAGCAGATTCCCCTAGTGTAGCATCTAGTTCAGTTTTTATTTCCGTCGGCGATAATCCTTTGATATTGAAATATTTTATCACCGCTCTTATCTCGTTTTTTTCCATCTTTTAAAAGTGGCGCACTTTATAAGCTTTTAAAATACCCAGGACACAAACTACTTGACACACTTACTTAAACTTCGAGCGTATACTGACGACAAGCAAAGCTACACAGACACGTTGGAACAGGAAAGCAAATCGGGCCTACTATAGGTTAAGCCGGAAACTTTTCAGCCCATCCTCGTATGTTGTTATTTGTGTTGTTCCACTCTCTTACTATTCGAGCCGTATGAACTGAAGAATTATTGTAAATATTTGGAAGTATACCAAACTGATTTCTTAGATGTGGAAAGGTAAAATTGTAAGATGTAAGATGTTTATGTAATGCTCGGCTGGTAATCGCCCATCAATTTTCCAGCACATTCCAGGACCGTTAACGCTTATCTACGCTCAAACATTGACGGGAAGCGCCCACTATTAGCATTTTCACCGGAGAATACCACATTGTTTCAAAATTCCTCCCTTTATATTAAAAATTATTTGCAAACTGGAATCTGTTGGGCTTATTTTTTGTCGTTAAGAAACAGTGCAGTGTAATTTTTTAAACGCATTTGAGTCGTTCTGAGAGATTTTGACGGATATATCTATTAATGAATTGTCTTTATTTTTTATTAGAAACCTTCCCTACACCTTGTCTGAAAAGTTCTCATAATCTTTGTTCTTCTTCTGACATTTAATTCGGTACCCACTTTACTCAAACACAAATTTTAGCCCAATTTTGTTATAGCCCCCGACTTTACAATGCTGCATGCTGCGGTATTTTTGAAAATTTATTGACAATAATTTTTAAGAGCTGTCATATTTGAATACGAGGAACGACTATGATGCAAAGTCATATTTCGCTTCCGTCAACTGTACATATCACATATCATAACAATACAAAATTTAAAAGATTAAAACAAAACATAAATGTCTCATAATGATCATGTAACAAAAATATTATGTTTCTTTATTGACCACTTCTTAATTATTACTTCTGTAATTAATTCATCAATACTCTTATTACTTAATATTATCAATTGAATCGTTTATTTCAGAAACAACCCAAGTCACTTTTTGTCCGTATAGGGTTTATCTCATTAAAATTGTAGTTTCAGAGTAACACATATTTAATGCAGAAAAATCTAACTTTCGTTAAAATCCTTATTTTTATGATAATTTAAAATTTTCGTTTATTTCTGAAACAACTTTAGTCCTGCTGCTAGTTCAAAACGTTTTTTTCACCTCCTGAAAATTCTCAAAAAGTGACTTAGGTTGTTTCTGAAATAAACAATTCAATTAGTTCCGGTTGCGATTATCAACAAATACATTATATGTAGGTACTAAATAAATAATTTCAAAACTACCATAATATGTTGTGTAATAATTTAGAAAATTGTAAACAATGTTTGACGATGATAAAAATAAAAAGGAAACTCTCATAGATTGTTTTCTTGTACACACACACAATAAATAATAATATATGTAATTTGTGGCAGAACACTAGTGAGCTGGTGTTGTTTATAAATAATTATTTGCGAACAAAGTGCATTTTTATCACGTAATACATGGTCTCGTAGAATTTTAAACAATCTCACCTTACCTGTTTTGTTTGAAGTCATTAACTCAGATAGTCGCGGTAGTTGCCATATCTACTAATTTTTATAGATTTTATATTACAATAATAAATATATTATTATTATTATAAAACAGAAAATTAAAATGAATTAAAGTGCATCTTTATCAATATCATATTTAATACAAAAGTGTGAAAAAGTCAATTTTCGAATGTTAAAAGCTTGAAAACAATTGAATTTAGACATAATATGGTGTTTCAGACAAAAATACTTAATTTAGTGTAATTCAAAAATAAAATACAGGGTGTTTCATTTGAAGATATATATTTTATGTAGCCTTGCTTTTTGGGGTCACCTTGTATATTGGAAAATATTTTTACAATAGGCGCCTCTGCGAATCGTAAAACTTTTGTATTTGACATTTTCTCGTATTTTCAAAAAAAAAAGGAGATATTGGACTTACACACACGAATAGGCCACCCTGTACAATTTGTTAGATTGTATCGTTGATTACCAATATTAAAACTTAATATAATTATAGGTAGTGAGCGTAGCAACGTCACATGAGCGCCATTTTTGAATTTTATTTACAACGTTACCTGTAATTTATGCAATTTCCATTATATAATGATAGATATACTGTGCTGAGACCATTACTGTATAAGCTTAAACCAAGAGTTTCTAGAGCGCACACCGAAAATGTTCCTTACATAAATACGAGTAGATACTCTGTTGCTTTCTGTAGAATTACATCGTAATACACAACATATTAATTGACTATAAACCGGTCTATAGTATAAACATTTAGTAATTAATTTAATAGCATTCATTGTTTAATTTTAGATATAACGTAGGAGGTCTGATTTAGTTTTTTATGTCGATATGTTCAACCAATCGCAGTTTGTTATCCACATGTACTCCAACAAAATTTACACATTTTGTAAAGTTATTTGAGCACCACCAACGATAAATTGTAGTGAGAGGTCATAAGCTGTATTAAAGCAATGGAAATAAATACAAGTCTACTAAAAATCAGCATGGGTCCCAGCAGAGACAGCTAATGGTGTATTATTAGCATAAATTTATACCAAAGAAGGCAGCAAAGTTGAAACCTATGCCACATTTTTATACCCCAATCAAAAATTGTATGCTCCTCTTTTTTTTTACAAAAATCAAGGTACTCTGCTAGCTTCGAAAGAATTTTTTAATTTATTTTCTAAAATCGGAACACATTTTTAGGCTATTTTCAGACTCTTGTAACATATAAAACATTCCGAAAAAATGTAGCATAGTTTTTATAGCAAAACCTTAAAAAACAGTGTTTTAAAATAGTAAAGTTTTTTGGCATGTTTTATGTTTCAAGAGTTGTTTTTAGAAGAAAACTTTAAAGACAGCAAAGCAAAGAAATTTTTTTGGAATGTTCTATATTCCAAAAACTTAAAAATAGCCTATAAATATGGTATAGTTATTTTTAGAAAAAAAAAATCTGGATTGATATGATCTTTTGTTACTAGTAATGCATCAATTTTACGTGTTCATTTTTAAGAGAAAGAAACTGCAATTATTATTGAGGCAATACTTTCCGAGTTCGTTTTTGGAGGTGATCTGGAATCACCAGCGCAAACACACATATTGCTATGGAATAATCAGCTATTTCTAAAATATTTATTTTTTTTGATATAAGTTAAATCATCTTATTTTTATCCTAGGAGCTTGTCCCAACCTTTTGGAGACACACTGTATTAATTATGTAGAGATCGTAATAAGCACGATATTTTTACATATCCAGCGAGCTCTTGTGTTTTTAATGAAATTATTCATTTCCAATGGAATGAATTTCGCATTTTATTGGAACGATAGAAATATAATATCTCTACCGAATAATGAGAAATTAAATTAAAATGGTTTGATTTTATAGTAGGTATCGACTAATAAATAATGAAACTCATTAAAAAATAAATGATTTGTTTGTTAAGTTTTATTTTTAGTAAACGTCAACTTAATGCAATAATAATTTTCCTGTTTCGAGGAATATCATTTTCAAATATAAATTACTTGTTTTTCCGATTGATATACAGAAGCAAATAAATATAAAGAAGACGAATTATATTTTGAAATAAGTTCTGCATATTGTGTTTATTAAAAATAATAGCATATATAGGGGTCTATTCTGTAACAATTCCTTTATATTTAACGGCCTTTAAAAATATTTTCTTCTTTACTTCTGTCATTATTTAAACGGATCTTTAAAATACATTAAAGAACTATCTTAAAGAAATCTGTTTAAGTAATGACAGAAGTAAATTAACGAATACGAAAATATTTTAAAGGCCGTTAAATATAAAGGAATTGTTACAGAATAGACCCCATAATAATGCTATAGTTATTCTTGAATGTAGCCTATATCGGTATTATTAAAAATGACATATGGGACTTTAAATCATTCCTCTTACTTTATAAGTGTATATTAATGTGATATAAAAATGGCCTTAACTCTTTCAGTCATGATGTATTCTAGTCAATTGACTATAGTTATTTTGTAACCGGTGTGAACTTAGCGACCAATTAATTTTTAGCGACTAATTTTCCGAAAAGTACCTATTATACTAGAAAAAAAAATATGTTCTGCATAAATATTGTGTTTGTTAAAAATAATAGCATATATAATAATACTACAGTTATTCTGGAATGTATCCTGTATCGCTATTATAAAAAATAACATATGGGACTTTAAGTCATTCCTCTTACTTTATAAGTGTATATTAAATGTGATATAAAAATGGCCTTAACTCTTTCAGTCATGATGTATTCTAGTCAATTGACTATAGCCATTTTGTAACCGGTGTATTGTTTAAACTTGGGTCGCTACTAGAAAAGGCACTTTACAGTTTTCTCTCTTTCTAAACATGAGAGAGAAATATGGCTGCGAATTTGCCAAAGTCGTTCGACTATACCCTCTACCCTTTCAAGTAGCGAGCTAATTTTAACTCGCGTGTATTGTCATTGTCCATTATTTGTCCATTTCCATGGGTGCAGAGTGTTCTGTGATTTCCATTACCGGCTGATTACAACACTCGCTTGCGGTTTGTACTGTAAATTTCATCTCTCATTATTATTCCTTGTAGAATGACATACTAATGTAAAAGTAATCTTTAAAATAATTTCGAATCAAACAATATTGTGTTTAATTTAAATAAAATAAAGGGGTGTTAAAGTAGAGTGATTTTAAAGTTGATACTTAAATTTAAACAGTTCAAGAACTAAACATTTTTTTTTTACCTATTTTAGCGATAGTTCAATAATAAGGTAATCAATCACGTGCCCTCCATGAAAAATTTCAGAGGTATGATACTTAGCCGACAAAATCTCGTCGAGTTCGCACATGACGTATTGTGGTGTGGAATATGGTTATCTGATTGGCCATGAGCTGATTAAAATTTATTTTCGCGCGATGTTTTCAGATGTAGGCATGTAGGTACTTACTTTTCCGACACTGGCAATCACTAATATCGATTTACTTTACTTTTCTTTTTGAAAGTCTGGAAACAAATTCAGTCACTGGCCAACACTAATATCGATTCACTTTACTTTTCTTTTCGAAAGTCTGGAAACAAATTCAGTCACTGGCCAACACTAATATCGATTCACTTTTCTTTATGAAATTCCAGAAACAAATGAGTAACGATTATCCTTGACATTCGTATTTATATTGGTGAAGAATCAAACACGTGCATGCAAGATTGCAAGCACATACACCACAAGTCCTATTAATTTGCACGTCTAAACAAGCGTTGCGGACGGGACAGCGGCCGGCTCGGCAACGACAAGTCTCGACGCGTTGTACTGAATATGGAATATGCAAGTTTTTACAAGTAACAGTCGCTGAGCTTCTTAAAATATGATCTGCCTATATTGATAAGAGAAGTCAACATTTTAGTAACTAAAATGTTGACTGTTTATATTATAAACAGTTGAAGTTTTTTACAAGAATTTCTTCATCACATGGAAAAATGATAAATCAATTGTTTAATAGTATATTGCTTCATTATCGAAACCAAATTAATTTTTATGCACCCCCCGCTTACGATTGTGGACCTTCATTTTTTATTACGCCCAACGTAGACCCCCGTCGAGTCTCCCGTGGTTCCCTGGGGGGTCCACCTGGACCACTTTGGAATATACTGCCCTATACGAACATATATGAAAGAAGCAGAGATATATGAATATAATAGCCCGGGTCTAGGATATAACGTTCCACTCATTGATAAATATTTTTAGAGACCAGCATCATCTCCATATTAACTTACTTAAACACGATTTTTGTCAGCAATTAAAGCTTTATTTAAAATATTATACCTGGAAGTTTTTATTAATTCGCTCTGTAAAACCCTCATGCTGTTAATTATTTTTGAAATTCGAATATGTACGAGAAAAACAATATAAAAAAGAAGTTGCCAGGCCAGTCCCGGCCACGCGCGTATACAAGGCCTATCGGTTACTCGAATGACAACATCTATACTATAATATATTGTTTCTTCTCGGCGAGCACTGTATATAAATATATTTATTTATTATATTTAAAGGCGCCAAAAATTGCAAATAAGTACCTCCATAATTATTATTAATATTGTTATTATTAATGTCATTAAACTTCATCAATAATGATGGCATAAAATATTTTATATATCTATTCACTTTCATTAGTACCTATTAAATTTTCAGTCGTTAAATATTATAGCTAAATGAATTTGTTAAAACTGGTTTTTAGAATATTTATTTGATAAAATAAATAATTTTTGTAACAAACAAACAGTCTCGCATCGCGTCGTTAAAATGAATATCGTGAGAAATAATATATTTAATAGATTATGGAAACCACAGCATTATTAAAATTGAAATTCGGCTTTTCTCTACCTTTTTATTTTCAAATCGAAGATACTCAATAGATTGTTCGTCTTATGTTAAAGATTTACGAATATTATTTTCTAAGTGTACGTAAAATTCTGCCTTAAATATTCGGTAAATATTTATTGCGTAACAAACACTAAATTTAAAAAAATAAACAAGAAAAATAGTTTGATTAATATCTACCTAAATCATTACAAAATTCATCATTAGAATAAAATTCACAAATGTGGCAAATTATACTTTTATTTTATTAGTCACCGGTAAATCATTAAAATAAACCATTTAACTTGAAATTTATTTGTTTAATAAATTCCAGAAATTTGGTATGTTTTAGTTGGAACAATATTTAAACTGGTGAGCTGTAAGTTTTTATACGAAGTTTATTATTTTTAAGTTATATTTTTTTTGTAAAGATCACACGCTATTGAAGCACGTCTTAATCTCATTTTTTATTTTCTTTTTTCGAGATTTTTTAAATGGAAAAATATACCTACCTAGATACAGTATGACTTAAAAGTTGATTCCGTTAGGTCACTAATGTACTATATAGTACGTTAATCGACGGATCAAGCAAAATGAAGATTACGCTCAATTATATTTGGATATGCATAGAGTAAATGGTCTATTCAATACCATTGTGTTTCTATACCGTTCTTCTAGAGTTGAGATTGGAAAGTTATTTTTCTTGTATTTTAATTATTAAATATTTAAAATCATTAATAAATACTAGCAGACACACAAAAACATGAATGTATCCCATACCTCATACCCACCGTAGGTATATTACACACATTTTTCCAGCACCACTCTCTACTTTTTTGTCGTTTTAAAAATAAATAGGCCATTAGACAGGACCTTGTTCCAGGATGTTAAAACAGGTTCATTTCTCTAAAGTCTAAAGCAATGGCGACTTGTAACCGAAATACTGGGGGTTTACAATAGATCTCTGTATATATGTAGGTAAAAAACTTTGTGTTTTAGTAAGGCATAATATACCTTCGAAGCTTTCACCAAAAGCTTCCATCAAAAGCTTCCACCCAATTCCTTCGCCAAAAGTTGCAATTTATTATCATTCACTGAAGATTCTACTGGGTTCTAGACCAGTGGTTCTCAAACTTTTTTGGTGACGGAACCTTTTTGAAAAGCGAAATATTTGACGGAGCCCTAAACATAAAAAAACGGCCTTCGAACAAATATTCTCCTTCCTATGGTGACTTCTAAGTAAAAAAAGGTCCTCCACACTTTAACTATGGTCTAGACTATTGATTAACCCCAAGAGTCCCATTTACCACAGGCGCAAAATTAAGTTGGGTTTCAGGGGTTGACTTATTTCTTTGAATATTTTTGGTAATCGAACAAGTGGTGGCCGCAATAAGGCAGAGAGGGGCTTAAGGGATTAAAGCATGACCAAACTGGTCGAAAATGGCTCGCACGAAAATATACAATGTGAAGACAGCCAGGTTTAGAAGAGGCACCTTTATCCTCGTCAGTACGGTGGGTCAGACATCCAAAATATGTGTACAACTCTTTTACACAAATATTGTATGTAAAAACACAAGGTACTAATCTACTTATTGGTTATCCAGGGGCGCATGTACTGGGGGGGGGGTAATCAAGGTAATTACCCCCAAGAATGTTTTAAGTAAACTTTAGATAGGTACTAAAATGCATTATTATCAAAAATAAAGTCATTACCACTACCCAGACCTAAATTAGTTTTTACTTTTTTTACCTACCTACAGAAATTAAACCACAAAATTTGTATTTTTGTATCATTTTATGCGTTAAAAGTTTAGATATCCTATTGCTTTAGGTGTTTTGTTAAAGTGTCATCCTGTGTAATTTTTCAACCGGCATCAATTTTCTAATTATGACTTGTAATAAGGAAGGCTAACCTGTCATAAATCAAATTAAACTGATAAGCTGCGGCAACGCTGCATGCACCTTCCGGTGTAGAATTTTCTTTCTCTTGCCAGACAGTTCACCAGCAATACGTCGGCGTTGCCACACTTCGTAAATTATCTAGATCCACAGATTAAATAATTAATGACTATTGATACTTCATAATTAAATTAAATTTGATTATATTAATATTAATAGGCAGTCTAAAATGCTTTTACCGTTCTAAATTAGAAATTAACTCATTAGGACTACAAACAGATTTCTAATAATGAAATGATGGAAGGTGCCTAAGTATTAGGATTAGATTAGAAATTAGATTTAAAAGGAGTTGGACATTATTTATCCTTGTCCACCGCGACCTTTTCAGATCTATTGTGTTTTTTTAGAGTATGTCGTCTAGCTTGGTCTTCTTTATTAGACTTATTAGCTTTGACAGTGGCCCCGCATGTAGTTAGAAACCTCATTCTAGCCAGACCTTCACACTGGCACAGGACATGAAACGATGTTTCATAGGATAAGTTAATTGCTGTTGAGAGAAGAAGGCAACACTTTCCGCAACAGGTACTACTTTTACATGCTGGGAATAATCCCAGCAAGTTGGATTCGCTCATTACCATCGAATATACGGTGTACGTCTGCATACCGTTAATAATAAACAATAAACAATAAACAATAAACAATAAACAATAAACAATAAACAATAAACAATAAACAATAAACCGATAAACCGATAAACCGATAAACCGATAAACCGATAAACCGATAAACCGATAAACCGATAAACCGATAAACCGATAAACCGATAAACCGATAAACCGATAAACCGATAAACCGATAAACCGATAAACCGATAAACCGATAAACCGATAAACCGATAAACCGATAAACCGATAAACCGATAAACCGATAAACCGATAAACCGATAAACCGATAAACCGATAAACCGATAAACCGATAAACCGATAAACCGATAAACCGATAAACCGATAAACCGATAAACCGATAAACCGATAAACCGATAAACCGATAAACCGATAAAACGATATAACGATAAAACAATAAAACAATAAAAAACAATAATAAACAATAAAAACTTGTTTGGAAATATTTCAAATTTTTACCTATTTTATTAGGATGACACCTTCTTAGATGATCTTCCAGCTTTGATGGTTTCACAGAGTCATTGCTCAAACTTTGTTGCATAAAAGACATGTGGGCAATCGTTTGTCTGCCTTTGATGGAAGAAAACCAAATTTTAAATATTGAACACTGTACTGACGACACTTCTTCTTAGATTCGGCCATGTTCTGTATCAATTACCTACCTAAACTGTAAATGTGTAAGTAAGTAAATAAATAAAAAAAACTTTGTTTTAGTAATCTTAAGGCGATTCGAACTTAACAGGATATGGCTATTTTAACATAATATGATTAATCAATTATTATAAATATTATAAAATAAACAAAGTTCCGGCTACAAACTGTTTCTAATTATTAAAAGCAATAAATCGCTAAGATCCATAATAGAGTTTTATGAAAACGGCTCAACTTATTTTAATGTGATATAAAATTATTATTTCATTTATTATATTTTAATATATTTCTGTAAATTCTATAGAAACTTTTAAACAATATTTTTATATCAAAACTCCGCAATAATTAAATGAATTAGATAGGTAATAAAAATAAAGTAGGGACGATAAGTTCAATCTTTCTCGGCTTAAAACTACATGCATATAACAAATAGGCAGGTAGGTACTTACTTTTCCGACACTGGCAATCACTAATATCGATTCACTTTACTTTTCTTTTCGAAAGTCTGTAAACAAATTCAGTCACTGGCCAACACTAATATCGATTCACTTTTCTTTATGAAATTCCAGAAACAAATGAGTAACGATTATCCTTGACATTCGTATTTATATTGGTGGAGAATCAAACACGTTCATGCAAGATTGCAAGCACATACACCACAAGTCGTATTAATTTGCACGTCTAAACAAGCGTTGCGGACGGGACGACGGCCGGCGCGGCAACGGCAAGTCTCGACGCGTTGTACTGAATATGGAATATGCAAGTTTGTACAAGTCGCTGAGCTTCTTAAAATATTTTCTGCCTATTAATATTGATAAGAGAAGTCAAGTCAACATTTTAGTAACTAAAATGTTGACTGTTTATATTATAAACAGTTGAAGTTTTTTACAAGAATTTCTTCATCACATGGAAAACTGAGTAATCAATTGTTTAATAGTATACCTATTGCTTCACTATCGAAACCAAATTAATTTTCATGCACCCCCGCTTACGAATGTGGACCCCCATTTTTTATTACGCCCAACGTAGACCCCCGTCGAGTCTCCCGTGGACCCCTGGAGGGTCCACCTGGACCACTTTGGGAAATCAGTATAATGTGTACCTAGTCATTGTTGCAGTCGTATCTTATTACACCGATCTAGCTTTAGCCTGGAAAAGTGAAAGCCCCCATTTTTTAATTAATAAACTTTATAAATTTCAATATTTTCTTTTTTGTCATACCTATTTATAGGTCAATTATATTATCGATAGCACTATCTATAGTTCTTCAGAAAACTATCGCCACCATCGATAGTTATAACTATCGATATTTGGCTATCTCTATAAGTTATTAATAAGGAAAACTTGAGTCAAAGGTGATTTAAGATTGTCTCAAAAAATTGTATGTTAGCTGCTCGGTTGGCGGAAGTATCGTGGTGAAAATAATCCCCAGCCGCAGAAAAGGCCGGCAACGTCGCATTCGCCCGCTTCACAATTTATCGTCCCTACTTGCCGCCTATCCCCTTCGCTTCTCTGTACTGTCCTGTCATGGCAGAAACAACACCACAGACACAGAAGACCACAGAATGCATTTTCGATTACGAGCGATCTGAGTGCTAAGACCTTGGCCGTAGTGATTTTCAATTTCAGTTCCATTCCCACTCTTTACTATTCTAAAATAAGCGTGTTGTTGACTACCTTCTATTTTGGTTTGTATTTTTAGAACGACTCACGTGCATTGCCGGTTAGTAGTGTTTTATTTACGTTTTACTTCCGTTTTCCAAGACTTTATTTTTTCTTTGTTTCAAAGTTTCGAGGATTCAATGTGAACCGAATTTTTGTGAAAACTTATACAAAATAGTGATGTTCCAGTGTATTATCCAGCAGAAGAATGGTTGGATTCATTCCTACAATACGGAAAATAAAGATGTGTTTCCAGGTATATTACCCTACTATATTTTTTCTGCATCTCGCTTTGGGGTCGTTTTGTTTTTTTCTATGTATGTGACGGAGTTACAAGGGCAGTACGTCAGTGTCTGGTTCTTGACACAGAGCCAACTTAAAAATGTTTTTCGCGTAGGTATACACACACACACTTAGAATCATTAGGACGAAGATCATTTTACCAATAGTTTAATTTTTCATTGCAATGAAAACCCTAGTCCTAATTATTATATTTTTATTTCATATATTAAATACCAACTTAGCAAATTGTTATAAAAAGTATATCTATTTTAAAACAAGAATCGAATTAACAATTGGTTTTACTTTACGTTTTGGCTCTACCATTCCCTCAACTTTTATTTTCCATAATATCATGAAGAACATAGGTACTGTTAATGAGTACCTACATGTAAAATATATATATATATATATTTTTTTTAATTACTAAATAAACGATAAATGGTTAAATATTATCAAATTTGGTTTTGCATGAAAAACCAAAAATTTTGCAAGCGTGCCCTATTGTTATTTACATTAGATTCTAGTAAATCTCAAAATACGGAAACTTAATATATTTTATCTTATCTTGGGGTACATTATTGATTTTTCACCTAGTTTTAACAATGCTATAAAACCCGTCCTGCAAGATAAACTAGTTATTTAACTTACGTATACACTGTTTCACCTGCCAAACAAAAAGATTTAAACGCAGGTGAAGAAAGTGAATAAAATTTAGTAGCCAATCACAAAATTTGACCAAATATGCTAAAGCATATTTACCGAATAATTACATAGTAACTGGCGCTCTGTATTTAATTAATATTATAATTAACGCTCCATAAATAGATACACCTACATAATTATTGAGTAAAATATTATTCAAATGAAGTAAACACCAAAAAATACATCCACGTGCAGAATTTTTGGTACTGTACTGAGGTGTAGTAAACCGAAAGTTTTGCAACGTTAAATACGACCCACAGTTTTAAAAGTAAACAAGTTTGGTTTAAAACTTAAAAAAACAAAACAAAAAAAGAAGCTCAATGCTTTTAATATGTATACAATAAATAATGAGACGACAATGCTATTATGTATATCAACTACCTATTTAATTTAAAATTTAAACCCCACATTGATTTCTGCCCTCAACAAAAAATGCCACCCATTGTATTCAAAACCATCACAATCCCAAACAAAACAAAAAATATATACTTCAAGAACAAGTCTCGATAATGCAAACGTAGGTACCTCTAAGTTAATCGAACAAATGTAATTTGAGCATCAAACTTGCAGATCAATGGGCAGTGATAACATATTCCACTGAACAGTTATTAACACGAAGCCATTGCATTATTGGGTGCGGTGATCTGTGAAATTTATAAACTTGCAATTAACTCAACAGGATATTATCTGGGATCTACCTAAATAACTTTTAGGATAGATAACGCAGAGCTTTAAAAAATGTTTCTATAATTGAATGCTGAAATAATAGTAATTTAATGACAAGAATGTGTAAAGAATGCTGACAGGTGCCATATATGCAATTGCAATATATGCTCACCACTTAAAAATCCCCAATGTCCCGTAACCTCCAAAAATTTCTCCAAACTTTGACGCAATGACATATGACAGTGTTCTTCACACATTAAATTACTGTTATTTCGATATTCAACTGTACCTTCAACTTTTATATACTTAATCCTGCTGTTATAAAAATACTACATTTTTACATCCAAATCTAAGGAAAATCTACCTCTAAGGTTATTTTTTAAATTTCTAAACATTACCAAATCGCAAGGATCTATATATATATACAGTGGATATGGTAGCTCAGTGAATCCATATTCTTTGATTATGCCTTGCAAAAACAACTGTTAATTCCAAAAATACGGTCGTTTTTGTTTGTTTGTTTTTGTAGTACCTTTTGCAGTACCTTAAACCATGTACTACTTAAACATCAAAATACCTTCGAGATCATAAAAAATCGTTGCAATCAGTTATCCAGCAGAAGATTGTATTTTGGCCTTATTTGTTATTGAACCCACTGTATGGATTCATGTTTAGGGAGGGTCGAGGGGAGGGTCCCAGTAATAGTCCCAGGTCTCATCGCCATTAACAATATGTGAAAGGTTTGAATCATCCTGTAAATCAGTAAAAATTTTTTTGATAAATTGTTCTCACGAGCGTTTGCTCCAATGTGAGCAACATTTTTCATGCTCAAATCTGATTGCAAAATGTTTTGGATACATTAACTTTACTAGCAATAACAGAAACTTTCATTGGTCCATCTGACAATATTAAATCTTCACCTTTCTTCAGTTTCAACACATCTTGCCTCAATTTTCGGATCATCCTGTATAGATCAAACCTATTTAAATTGTTTAGCTTCCAGGGATCTTTATCTTCATACACACCACTCATTCGTCCATGGATAACTTTTGGTCCATTGCCTGCCGTCTTGAGTGAGCAATGTTACAGACACTGCTATGCTCAAATTTGCTGCTGATGGAGGCAGCAGAGTTGAAACCTAGGACATATTTTTGTACCCTATTTAAAAATTCTATAGCTCTTCGTTTTTCCAAAAATCAAGGTGATCTGCTAGCTTCGGTTTTTAAAGTTTCTTCTTCAATTTTAAGCTAATTTTTGGCCCTTGAAATATTATAAAACTTAATATAAAAATTGACTTCTTTAAAAAATACGCTCTGCTAGCTTCGAAGGAAGCTAGCAGAGATTCTCGATTTTTAAGCTTTAAGTTTTTTTTGCCATATAAACTATTTTTAGGCTCTTGAAATATTTATTATAAAACAATTCGAAAAAATATGCCGTTTTTAAAAAATACGGGGTGCTCTATTGACTTTAAAGTTTTTTTTTGCTAACTTCGAAACGAAGACAGCATAGTACCTTATTTTTTTAAATTTTAAGTTTTTTTTTCTAAAAACATTTTTGTCATATAGACTATTTTTAGGCTCTTGAAATATTATAAAACAATTCGAAAAAATATGCCGTTTTTAAAAAATACGGGGTGCTCTGTTGACTTTAAAGTTTTTTTCTAAAAACAACGAGAACACATTTTTAGAGCCTTTTTAGGCCCTTGAAACCGAGTCTAAGACATTATAAAACATTCCAAAAAAATGTGTTATTTTAAAAACATATGGCCAAGGCCGACGATGAGGGGTAGAAATTCCTGGGGCCCGGGCTCAAGTAGGGGCCTAGCAGCGGCATAAGGGGGGCCCGGCAACACGACGTTTTTTTTTTTTTTTTGAAGTTCTTCGCCTTTCTAAAGAGGAGGAGGAGGAGGAGAAGTTTTTGCTTGAAAAACTTTGTTTTAGAAATGTGATATTGAAAGGGCTTAATTTTTTTTTATAAAATTGTCGCGGGGCCTGACTTAAAAAATTGTCCAGGGCCCGACCTGGCTCTCAGCGAGCCAGCATATGGGGTACCTTGTTTTTAAACCTCGAAGTAGGCCAGTAGAGCACTTCGGTTTTTTAAGGTTCTTATTAAAAATAATGGCTACTTTTAGGCTCTTGAAATATTATTAATCATTCCGAAAAAAATTATTTTTTAAAATTAAGGGAATATTTTGTTAACTTCGAACAAAGCTAGTACAGCAACTTTGGTTTTTTTGTATAGTTTTCTGTTTTAAGAACCTAAAAGTAGCCTATAATCTGATGTGGTTGTTAAAAAAAAAGCTTTAAAAACCATGGTGCTGTGCTGGGTTCGTTCAAAGCTAGCAAGCCCCTCGTATTTTTAAAATAAGTTTTTCGAAAAGCCATAGCAAGAGCCAAAAAATAACCCAAAAATGTGGCATAATTTTTAGAAAAAAAAAACTTTAAAAGCCCGAATGGGATATCAAAATATAGCATATGTTTCAACTTAAAATTCGCTAGGTACTTTTCTGCCTTCTTTGGTATCTTTTTAACTTAACAAATCCTACTCCAAATGTATGCCCTCGTATATTAACTTGTTTACCCGTCTCTACTTTTACCAAAACATTGAACTTCGAAAGTACCTATTTACTAAAATTATTAAAGACAAATTGCATTTCGAATAAGTATAAGTATCCACTTTTTAAAAACCTTTATTATACGAACAAGTACATTTAATATTCAGTGACTTCCACCACAAATAGCCTTATCAAACGCTTATAAACTTATATATACTTCCACCAATAGTAATTTATCCGTTATCTACATAAAGAATTAGTTCCCAGTACTTTTGCTATTTTTAATTTAATGTGAGTTAAATGACACATAGCACATCAATTATTCAAATCGTAATATTACAATAGCCGGAAACAGCATACTCGATAGATAACCAGCGCATTTACGGGTACCTACAATGTTTGTGCCCTTTTTTATACAAAACCATTACGTTTAACTCCCGTTCAACCCAGAATGACTTGCTAATATTCCTACTACATGAACATACTAGTAAAGGAGGCTACGCCGTTTTTTTATTCGCAGACGTTATTCTATTCTTTCGAGCGCATTCCGGGAAAGTCTCGGTTCGCTCGATTGACAATGCCGAATCGTATGAGAATCGATATATCCGAAAATGTAATGTAATTTACGATTTAAAAGTTGGAGGTGACATTGACCTGCATGGTTTGTACTAGTAATACCTTACTAACAGGTAAACAGTTTCAAGTGGACTGACAATAATTGGAAAGCATAAATATTTCACCTCGAAGGACGACATATCTAATTTTCGACAAAAATGGACATCAATATTTGTCCTCTTAACCTCCCATCGTTAATGTTGTCCTAACAACCTTTATACAATAGTTATTTAGTAATTTGAAACATAAATAAAGTAAAACTAATGAACTTAGCGACAGATTTTAATTTGTGGTTATACTAAAAAAAAGAAAGTACACACGCTTATACGCATTTTTTTTTAATTTGATAAGTTATTCTTGTACATTTTTTAAATCAAAATATGTACAGAAACTAATAAAAAAGAAGAGAAGAATCTAATGTCAAATTCTATAATGGAGCGATCACCCCCAATTTTCTACGATTTCTGGCAGTCTCTAACATAAACAAATTTTACTAAATATAGCCAAAATTTAAATCAATCAATATATTATTTATGGGTGAACGCACATCTGGCATGAGATAACAAAATGTTTTACAATCTGTAATAACGAACATACAATGAGCTCTTTTAAAAAATCTTTACCTGTCTTTGTATTTAAGAAGATGTAGAGTCGAAAAGGTCAGTTTCTCGAGACGGTTTATTTAACGGAGTTACGAACTTTTAAATTTGTGTTAAATATACAAAGCTGAACTTGAAGTACGTGACTATATTTAAAGATGTGTATATTCTAAGGAAAATAGTCTGAGTACAACTGCATTATGAGTAGGTATAAATAGGTACTATAAATAAAGATAAACTTAAAAATAATTTGGAAATGAATTTGGTACTACTATTAAATCGACATGTTTACTAAAAGGTAAATCAATATAGTCGAATTCATTTGTGTTACCTAATTAATTACCGATTAAAATTTACAAAAAAAGGTACAACGCTTTTTAAACTCATATTCTAAAGTTCCTTTTTGGTTTGCAGCTTTTTATAATTTTGAAAGATGAAGCATAAGTTAAAAACGACCAATGACTTAGAGACAATTTTTGGGACAAAAATAGTTCGAAGTGTAATTGCATACTTGGTACAAAGCATATTATGATTAATTTACTTAAAGTTATTTTTCATTCTTACTTATAAAGTTTTAATAAATACATTTCTAAATGTGTAATAATACTAATAATCTCACCATGTGAGCCTGAAAACCATCTGGCCAATATCAAAACCAGATAAAGATCTGGCGTTTACAACTCAACCGAGTCACATAAAAAGACGGGAAAGTATTTAGTGGTGTTCAAATACAAGGCGTTAGCAAAAGCAAACGCCATACGCTTTATTACTGTTAGGCCTATTTTTAGAATAAGTTTCCCTGTTTTTCATTTTAATTTGGTCGAGAAAAGTGAAAATATTTAAAGTTGAAGAGGGAATTAATATTTTTTACTGTTTTGTTTTCTAAAAATCTATTTTGTTAGCTCCAATATTATGCATAACGTCTATTTTTGAGATAACAACAATTAATTTATAAAATAATGGCACATCCAGAATACACATATTAAATTTGTAAATATAATAAAAAAAGTATTAACTTTTATCTTATCTATTGAAGATCCGATTGAAAATAAACAGTTTACATTTTACAAGGTGCCAAACGTATGGCATATTCATACCAGTGAAATATAAAATTTCATCCAAAATCATTATTAGAATATTAATATAATTTTTTACCCATCTATTAATAGTTTTATCTTATTCAATGCAGCTTTAAAGAATGTTTGTCAAGCCGCGTACTAGTTTTTAGCTTGAGTATGGCATAACAATTAATAACAAAAGTGGTTACTAAAATACTTTAAGATTTAAAGTGGTCCTTATCAGCAGAATTCAGAGCTTACCTCAACGTTTTTCAGTTTCCGTTTTGAGTTAAGTTATAGATAAAAATTTGAAGGAAGTTGGTTAATGAAAACATTTATTTTGAATAATAATAAAAACTAGAATACATAAGTCACATACAGACACCAACGCCCAATATTGATTCTAAAATCCTTTATTATTGTAGTAACATTATAATAGTGATGATTTTGAAACGAAATAATCTAAAACATCCCTTATACGACATAATATTGCTAATCTGATTTTCGTATATACTGAAAGGATTGATTTCCGTAATATCTTGCCAATAATTTTCGTTATTAATGTGATTTATCAGTTTGCTAGAATTGACGTAGCAGCATGTCGATAAAGTACAAATTAATTATTCCGCTCACTGCTTTCCGGATTAGTTTTCCGATTTCTAACCGTATAATCTGACTGAATGAATGAATGAATTTAAATGTTCTGCTGAATTTCTGGAATCAATACTAAAACCAGAAAATTTGTAGTGTTGAGAGATTAAGGAATTATTTAAAAATGAATTCTATAAAAACGACATGATTTGACAAAGCAACATTCGACGTTTAAGTCGTTTGACATTACCAAGAATAAAAAGTACCACCAAAATAAGGATTCTCAGAAGTAAATACCTTAAATAATTCCATTCATGCTTTCATACAGGATGTAGAAAATTTAAATGTACTAATGCGTAAACCAATAGAGATACAAAGTTGGTTAAATGAAAAAAAAATTTGCCAAATTATATAATCTTACTGGTGTTTTAAAGTTCGAGATATCAGGTGCGGTTTCCAAAATATTTGAGGAAAACTAAATAGGTCGATTATCTTTTTTTTTTGTGTAGCGACAGGTTTTTTGTTTTAAATCTCCTTTGGGTTTCAGGGATGGTCTTAATAATTCGTAAGGGGATTTTTGAGATATGTTTCCTAATTT
This sequence comes from Psylliodes chrysocephalus, assembly GCA_927349885.1. NCBI lineage: Eukaryota > Metazoa > Arthropoda > Insecta > Coleoptera > Chrysomelidae > Psylliodes > Psylliodes chrysocephalus. The sequence continues at coordinate 26,890,431 of OV651826.1, read as the reverse complement.
TCAAATTATTCAAGAAAATAATAAGCAGAGCCGTACACAAAATTTTCCTGATGATAATTTGATAGTATCGAAACGTCTTAAAATGTTAAATATAATTGATATGGTAGTACTGAGATTTAGAAGTACTTTCAGAAAATGAAATATAAAATCTTGATGTTGGCCCTTCAGACACGAAACATTGAAATAAAAAAAAAATCTTATTGCTATTTTTGAAAATAAAGGCTTCAGGGCCAAACATATCAAATATTTTGTAAACTAGCTATACTACCTTGAATTTGAAAACCTCAGTAAGTTGGTCATGATAAAGAAGGCATCAAAGCACCTAGGCAAATTGAGTTGAAACCTATGCCATATTTTTAGGCTATTTTAAGGCACAAATTTATTGCTCCTCGTTTTTTGCAAAAATCAAGGTGCTCTGCTAGCTTCGAACGAATCCAGCACAGCACCTCGGTTTTTTAAAGCTTTTTTTCTAAAAATAACCACACCGCATTTTGGCAATTTTTAGGCTCTTGAAATATAAAACTTTTCGAAAAAATTAGTATTTTTTAAATAATACAGGGTTCTTTGTTGGAACAAAGTCAGCAGAGCACATGGGTTTATGAATTTATTTTTGAAAACAATTACTTATGATACATTTTTAAGCTATTTTTAAACTCTTGAAATACTATAAAATTTTTCGAAAAAAATTAGTTTCTTTTTTTTAAATACAGGGTACTTTGCTAGGCTTCAAACGAATCCAGCAGAGCACCTGAGTTTTTGAATAAAAAACAACTTCACATTTTTAGATTTTGGCGGGGAGCATTCTGGAATTCACCAGAATTTTCAATGTGTATATAAATATTGGTGAAGGAACACGGAGTCAGTCAGTCGTATACAAACAGTTGTGAAGATAAATAGTGACAAAATTTAAAGACATTCGAAATATATAAATTAGAATAGTATTGTTTTAAAATAAATAATTGTTCAAATAAATTATTAACAAATAAACTGTTGTTTAAAATAAACAAACGTAACAGTATTCTAAACCTACGTACCTATAACCTATGTTGTGGAGCTTGAGGTTTCATTTCTCCAAATTATGGAGTCAATTCTTAGATACACTCAATGAGCATAGAGGTTTTTTCTACAGGGCTGGGCATAATTGGTGGAACACCGAATTTTTAGCTTTATTGGACAAGTAACAAAAAATGCTAGGAGAAATCGATTTTGTTTTTTAGATGCACAGTTTTTTATGTACATACGAGTATATTTTTTATGACTGCATCATTCTTTGAGAAAAGACGTCATCGCAGGTATTTAACATTCCAATGTCACAAAAAAAATTATGTTGCCATTTGAAAAAACTAGTGATGTCATAAAAATAGAAGTAGGTATATTAAAAAATGCTCATCTAAAAAACAAAATCGCCTTGTCCAACCCTGTATGTGTTAATGACTCTGAAAGTTGAAAGTTACCTGTATCGATTATGTAACGTGGAAGTTCATTAACAACAGTAACTTCTGCAATTCTAAGAATCACGCTGCTTGGAAACCCATTTAAAGCAGCTGCTGACTTTTTTAATTTAATTTTTCAACTTATGAATACTGGTAAGGTTTCGTTTTATGGAATATTACAAGTTTTTCATTTCACAATAAAAGAAATTTAAGGTATAGCGTAAAAGGAATACTAAGTAAATTTCATCTTTTATTTTTGTATTATAACAAAAATTAATTTTTGTAGTTATAGGCGTTCATCGCCCTTAAAATTAATTAAACTTTATCATACATTGTATGTTATTCTGGTCATAAATTTTATGGACATATATGCCCAATAACAATTCGAAATTTCTTGCGTGATCAAAGCTGTTTACAGAAGAAATATGAGTACAAAAAAACTAAACTAACAACTACTAATCATGAAATAAAAAACACTATATCCACTCGATATACATAGGTAATTTTACAGAGTTGTTTAGTTGGAACTGATACGAGGGTCATGCGGAAATGTTTGCGTTTTCTTAATGCAGACCAGGGCTGCCAGATTTAGTACGTATGAACTGAATTCAATACTTTTTCAACTTTTTCAGTACGTGAGTGATTCAGTACCATTTTCAGTACTATTTTGACATTTTTCGAATAAAGTGACGTATTTTATCAACAAAATAGTCAATTCAGTACCATTTTCAGTACTATTTTGACATTTTTTGAATAAAGTGAGGTATTTTATTAACGATGGATGACAGTTAAGTCACGTTATGAGTCAAATAATTTATTTGAAATTTAAATTTATTGAACGTTTGTTGGTAGTAATTCTGAAAGTAAAATGGATTAAGACGTTTTTTTGTTATACATAAAGATTATATAATTTAATAAAAGTGTTAAATTACAAGAAAATCATTTTTTTTAGTTTTTTTTTTTAAATTCAGTACGTTTTAAAATGTTTTTCAGTACGATTTGTCATTTTCATACTGGCAGCCATGATGCAGACCAATAATAATTTAATTTTATGCAGTTACATCGTCATTATTGCTACCAAAGCTTTTCTTTGACTGTCGGGGACATTAACAATTTAACATTTAAAATAAAATAATTTCAATAATTGGTATAGATGCTGTATTAATAGAAAATAGTTTTTATTTCGTAGAATTTTTTGGGAAATATCATTAGTGGTTATATGGGAATCTTTAGAGCCACTTTACAGTTCGCAATTATGCTTGACTGCAAGTACAATTGCGACAAATCGTATTTTTTAACAATTTGGATAGTATGTGGCATCGTTTAAAATAATATAATATTAGGTAAAAATTCAAGATGGCCACCATAAGAAACAACAAATATATGGCACATCGTTTAAAAGGTAATTTAGAAGGAAATAACGTGAAACAATCCATAAAAAATAAAAAAGTTACGGTTGGTAAATTGAAAACGACAATTTGAATTGTTTTTTCTACAAAAATAATCTCCATTAAAAAGGTGTCTTAAGAATATAACACTTTGGAATATGTTAAATTAACGTTAATAAACAAAAAAAAATGGGCCGTCCTCAGTTTTTTTTTTTGGAATAACTCAAAAACTACATAACTTTTAATATTTATTTTTTTTTAATTTGGTGTCATCGACATCGACTGCTAAGGTCATTAATAATTTTGAAGACTGATCCGAATTCAGTATCAAATCTCTTATATGAATCCCAGTATTAAAAACTGCTAAAAATAGTAATTCTGCTTTTTAAATTGTTGTAAAGCAACTGGACTAATTCTACTACCATGTTTAGTTTTATGAATTTGGTCATTAACCCAACATTTTCACGCATCGTTGCTACAACTTTCTCTGCAGTTAAAAAAATTGCCAGTAACCGTGTAATCTATTGCTATGCTCTTAGGTAATTTGACGCGCACTTCTATAAAACATTTAATGTGAAACGATACATTTCTTTCCGTTCAAATTAATTCGGTCACGTTTTTTAAAACTTTACAAAAAAAAACGCAGAATGTTAAAATTTCATAAAATTACTCATTAAACTTCTTATCTAATAGACTACAGAAATATTTATTGCATTTTTCAATGATTAATTTCCCTATTAAAAGTTGCATTAAAAAAATATAAAATAAAATATTTGAGATTATAAATTCATTAATCATTACCAACGCAGTATAATGCATCTTCTGATGATGTTAAAACCGTTTGTAAAATTTTCCTCACATGAAAACAAGTGCATTTTTGGTTAATTAGTCTAAAATATTTTTTAAATTATGTGGAAAGAAAAGATTCCAGATAGGCGATATCTTCGGGGATTTTTAAATAATCGTAAGTTTATTTCATTCTATAACAAACTAAATACAAGTATAGGTTATAAGAAAAGAAAACTCGATAGAAAAGGTAACGCGATCCATCTTGAAGTTTCAAGGCTTTCCCATGGGTTAGTAGAAGGTTATATCAGCCTGTCTTCCTCCATTTTCCGAACAATCTTTTCAACTTTCTCTTTCTTAGCCTTTGGTAATCTTCGAGCTGATTGATGAATTGGACTGGCGTCACCAGTGTCAATTTTATGTTTTCCAACAGAAGTTCTTCCTGTTTTTCCTCCTTTTCGTATAAAAATGTCACGATATCGTCGAAGAAATAATTTTTTTTCCTTTTCTCTAATCGACTCAGAAATTGACCAGCAACTGCAATCCTTCTTCGAATTTGTCATCGGAATTATTAGAAGTTGTCTGACGAATTATGGAAGTTACTGGTACTCAGGTTCCGATTCTGGTTTCTTTCTTGATGGTAATTAGGTGATCATTAACGTTTATGAGAATTACTGGAATTTCTTTAGTAGTCGTGACCAACCTTCTTCTGATTAGAATTCCTTGACTAACCTCTTCATTGTGGTTCCTGGGTTCCATCATGACACGTCTTCCTTCTTCCATGGTTTCTTGAAACGTGCTACTATAATGGTTTCACTTCTAACATGTACCACCATACAGCTACTGGCACGGTACTGTCCCTATATGGACGAAGAAATGCCTTCTCGGCACCAGCTTTGGTCACTCTGTTCTTAACCTGGAAACCAAGTAAGTTCATTACATCCATTCCAAGTTTAACATCTTCGATATCAGCGACAATGACATTAACAATATAAGTGAACTTTCCTGTACCAATTCCTAATTATATCTGGATTTCGCAATGGATTTTGGCACTTTCACCTGTGGCAGTCCACAGTCGCAACCTTGTTGGTAGAAGCCCTTTGCGGTGTCCACCAATAATGCATACTTTTTACCATTTACTTCACCGTCTACGTATACACTATCATCGCGACATTTCAAAGAGGCTATCAGTATTGGAGGGTCTTTGTTGGATTGGTTTTGGGTCGAAGCTGTCTCCTCTGGGCTGACCCGCTTTAGTTTTCCTTCGACGTGTTGTCTTCATTTGTTGTGGCGTTTGCACGAATTGCGTACATGTCCCAGTTCACCGCAATTCCAGCACCTAATGGTTTTCGTCTTCATTATGTTTACCAGTTGGTCAAGTTTATCTTCCACGTCTTCTGCTCTTGTACAGTGCTCTTGTAGGTGCCTCTAGAGCAGCGGACAAGACATCGACCAATGTTTTCTGAAGGGCTAAGCGGAGTGTTTTCTACATTATGTGGTCACGGAATCCATTAACAAATGTTTGTTAAGGTGAACAAAGAACAGGGTCAGACTTATTTCACGATAATACCGAATATTCTATGCTGCCTATTGATACAGTGTATAGGTTCGATCTCTGGATAACTACTCTTTCAAAATTTTGTAGATATAAATGTACCAAAGTTTAAAATGTTTGAGTAAAAACGCCTTTTTCTTTATTTTACAGTTATGTGATTTATAAACATTTCTGAAGATGTCATAATCGAAAGGTTATGTATACAAAATAGTTTTACATCTCAACGCGTTTCATATTAATAATTAATGACATAATTCAAAACAATATCTCGTAATAAATTTGGTGAAAATGATATGATCAAAAAAGGGATGGCGTCAACTCAAACTCCCTATTGTTACAACGTTACAACTGTGGGGAAGTATCTCGTATATTGTGTATACAATAGGGGCATGAATTGTATGGAAGAACGTGTTTCAAAAGTCAACATACTCGAGATCCGCCTGTCAAGATGCTTCAAGATCGACGTATCAGAGAATACATATTGAAAAAATTAAATGCAGAACTTTCTCAGTTATCAGTGTCTTTACAATTGGTTCAATGGAAAATAACTTATTTTCTTGATCCATATGTTTAGATAGATAAATCTTTTTCAAACTTGAATAGCTTTTTTAAATGTAACTAAAGATAGTTTAGTTTACCTAGTTTTAATACTTAATTCTTTCGATTCATGATAATATATGATTTTTTTTATTTCTATTACGAAAACGTTGCATTATTATAGGGTTATAAATTTCCAGTACAAAATATTTTAAATTGACTAAATCCTTGAAATAGAACATAACCATAATTGTGTTGTTTACTGATTAAACTCGACAGCAATCATAAATACGCCTGTTTAGAGACAAAACTCAATCAAAATGTCTTCTATAAATCAAATAATTTAATATTTACCGCTTTCGTAGTACCTTCACATAGTGGGATTACTGCAAAAACTGACCAAGTCAACAGTTGTAAAATTTGAGTGAATATGACCAAGCCATTTTTACTTGAAATTAAAAACCGTAACATAAATTATTGTGTAGATTATAACAGTATTGAGAGGTAAATATGTCTTGGTCAATTTTTATAGTGACTTGGTCATATTAACATTTGACAAATTTTGACTTGATCAGTTTTTGCAGTAAGCCCACAAATTTTTCACCAACTATGATGCCATCTTTAGGAAAAGCTTCAAACTAAGTATTATTAGTTAATCATTTTTTTATTTGTTTCAGATATTCGGTTGCAACTAAACGAACAGCTGAGATGTCTAGATGTGCGCATGGAAGCGCAAGTCGCTCTTCTGACGGAAATCCAAGACTTCTTCAGACGAAGGGGCGAGTTAGAATTAGACTATTCGAAAAATCTAGATAAATTGGCGAAAACGTTGCTTTTGCGACATAAGGAACAAAAACAAAAGTAAGTAGAAAAATGTGTATTTATATTGTTACATTGACCGATTTAGAATTTATATATCGAGAATTGATAATGGCAATAATGTCAATAATTACAAGAACTGAACTATCAATTTAAGCTTTTTATACGAGGTTTTATAATTTGCATACATTTTGAGTTTCTAAAGTTGGCCTTGGAAAAATTCACGCATGTCGCAGCGTACCATTCTTTTTCTTTTTTTGTGTCAGTTTGGATTTAATTCAGAGCCGTGCCTAGTTATCACGGATATTTTTTTGTGTCATCGGCTTCAGCTGCTAAGGTTATGTCGCCTCGTGTTCTGTGTATGCTTTGTTACTGTTTCCCAGCGCCACTTTAGGAACAGCACTGTTAATTAAAACCCAACAGTGAATGGTCGTATCACGGATATTACGTGTATCTCTGTCTTTATAGGTCATGCTGAGTTAAGTATGTATTTTTATTTGATTATAAAAATATCTTAATTTACAGGATGTCCAGACGAAACCGAAACAGTCCATTACTAGGAACTGCGTCACCATTTTAGACAAACGCTGGGACACGTCAATTTTTTATTAAAGGAGGACATATTTCTATCATATCCTCTGTTATACGCCATTCCCCTCCTCTCAGTCACTTTAACCAATACAATAATTTAAATAGGGAAAGTATTAAGTATGACAAATTCAGTGGCATAGCTAGAAATTTTTCATGGGAGGGATTTCTGAGAACTATAAGGGACTTCCATCAACAATTTGAAATATTTTAAATAATATTGTTTTTATTAAAACAAAGTAGTCGAAAATAAATATTTTTTTATAAAACGATAAAAGAAAGTGAATAAAAACAAACATTTAATAGCGATCAGCGCCAAGAAGCAATAAGATGGCGGTAACGGTGACGCAAAGACCTTCCATGGAGGGGATTCTAACCCCCAACCAATTATCCATAAATTAACCTTTTCAGTGGTACTTGGTACTTTACCTATTTAAATTGTATTGGTTAGTGTGACGGAGTGGGGGAAATTACGTGTGACAATTAAGGATATGATAAAAAGTCCGATCGTTTGACTTTGAAATGTTGACGCAATTCCTGATAATAGATTTATTTCGTTATTGTCTGGCCATCCTGTATCTTTATGGATGAAGATTTGAAGTTATAAGTTTCTATCAAAACAATACACAGAATGAATAGTAAGTAAATATTTCATTGGAACTTACTCTCTGTTATAGCTATAGTTAATTATAAAAAGTAATTTTGTTTAAAGCTTAGTCCAAATAAATTCAATTTTAAAAACCTTTCCATATAATTTTCAATTAATAAAAAATAAAATTTGTTATTGAAAATAAAATTGGATTTCTCGTATATGCCGAAAACGGTTTGTGCATTATCCCTTTTGAACATCTCCCTACTTGATAAATCTGTTTGCCTATTCCATAATATATTCTAATTTTATTACTTGTACAATTTTCCTGCTATAGCGGAAAATGTAAACTTATAAGGTTTCTTCTTTTCCTATTCAAAATTTATGCGAAATATATGGTACAGGTTGTTTCATGACTATACGTCTCATACACTTTATCAAAAAAAATTAGAACGGGACATTTAAATGATACTTTTAAACGTATGGAAAAGAACAACTGATAATTTGATTTACATTGAATTGACATTAAAGGTTATTTCTAAATTAATTTATTTCTAAGTGAAACCTTTATGAAACTTGATCTTATCACAATTTAAAATGCAATAAAATGATGTTGAAATACGAATAACCGTATGGTCTTAAATAAACACTTTGTATATTAAACATCTTTATTATAGCAACAGCTGAAATACATAATTATAAATAATAATTATTGGGAACAAAAAAAAAAGTGAACGACTCTAATCTTTTTAAAACAATGTTAATTTCTCAATATTTCTTAACGAATTAAAAAAAATGGTGTACGAGAGGAAACTCATGAGACAATATTTAACCCAATTTCAGCAGCGGTTTCAGTCGTCGGTCTATTGTTTTTAATGTATATGCTGTGGTTTTCATGTTTTTATCCTAAATGAATGGAATTAGATTCGAACCAAACATTGTGCTCTCTCTGAACGCACTACTTATTTGCCCTGAATACAAAATAATGTTCTTTAGTTAAATAAAAAGTGAATAGGTCATGAACCTTCGCATCAGGGCCGTATTAAGGCACTTTGTATGGGGAAGGAAGAAGATAATGAATTGTTTTTATGTATATAAAGTGTAAAAAGTTTTAGATGTTGATCTTGTTACACGTCTTAACTAACCCTTATCTTTGCCTTAAATATCAATACCAAAGTTTTGAACATTTTTTTTTTAGTAAATAAAAATGAATTCCAAATGCAGAAAAGATATTTTGTAATAATTTGTTTATAAAAATCTCAATTTGATTCAAAAGACTCACCATTTAAGACAGCTCATTGTTCTTTTACTCTCCGTGCCATTAGTTGGTCCAGTATCACTTTCAATTTTCCACACTATCCATTATTTCCAGTAGTATTTCCGATAAAATCGCGTCCGGAAAATCTTCTATTCCCGACGACATTAATGATCATCGTATCATGTTCAATTCTATATCAGCCCTTTGATACGAAAATATATCTTCGGGCAGTATATCTGCAGCCTTGTCCATTTTATCCTAGAAGGTACATCCGAAGATACTATAATGTAAATCAAAGATCTACATTGAACATCAAAGGACATATACATTCTAAGATCAAACGTCTTTATTGTCAGAGCTGAAATGAACATGAGCTCAAACCACTGATATCGTGCTACCGATTAACTCGAAATATTTGCGGCGATTTAAATTTTTTTACGGATATTCCCTGAAAAGAAAAAAAAACAATTAGGAAATTTGAGGGAAGGGAAGAATATTATTGAATAATTATTCACACTTTAAGGATTTATATAAAATATTCTTTCTATGTACTATTTTTAGTAAGAGGTAAATTTTATTATTTTTTTTATATCAGTGTTATCAGATTTGTGGACTGAATTAATAAATTCGTAATAATAAGTAGCCGTCATTTCTTTATAAATATTCAAGGATAATACCTCGTGTAGTACCTACTACAAGAGGAGATAATTTTTTGGGAACATTTTTGTTTTTTTTTTGGAAATTTATATAATTTGTAGACATTTTTAGTTTTGCTTATATATTCCAAGGAATGTTATTATTATATTTTCTCAGTTTTTTTTCACCTACTGTAGTAGTTAATTTCTAATTTAATTGTATTATCTATTCTTGTACCCTTATTCTGTGATTGGGTCTTGATCTTTTGGGTAATATAAAAATAATTAAAATTAAAAAACAATATTTTGTTATTTTAGATAATACGTATTTTTTTGTATTTGATTCTATAAAACCTTTTGTGTAAACTAAATAATAAAAATTCCAGTTTATATACCTTTAAAGGACTAATCAAAAAGTACAGGATGATTAAACAAAAATTATTGTTTAGCTCATTCGATAAATTAATTATTGATCTATTTAGTAAATCACCCTGTAGCTAATGAAATGGATAGTTATACACAAGTTAAAAATATAGCAAATACAAAAAATCAGGTAAAATCATACATTAATAATTATTTTATAAAAAACATATTGGCCCACGTCGGTATTTACTAATCCCCCTGTATATATAGTACGTAGAATATTTTGTTTTATCTTTAAAAATGATAATTCTAACAATAATTTATTAAATTATTTTACTTCCTAGAGTAAGTAGAGTAAGTAATTATCAAAAATATGTTTATGTCTATACAGGGCGATTCATAACTATTGGGACATAGGCTAAGGTCAGGTTATTTGGACCAAAATATGGCAATAGGACCAACTTTACCTCAATAAAATATTGCTGTGTAATAAGGTACAGGGCGTTAAAGTTGAATTTTTTTGTTTTTTTATGATAATGTCACTGAATATTTATGAATTAGTATCATAATTGGCACAGAGCTTTCGACAAGGAATATTATTTTATGTATTATTTCACATTTTGTTACAGGGGGTGGCACATGAATGATTCCTGATGAGGAAAGTAGTAGCTTTTGTTTGACGAAACATTTTAGTGTCTTTAATTAGAAAATATGACGTAAAAATCATTTCTACGTAATATTGGTACTTCTGTTTAAACACGATCATTTCACCCGTTTTGGAGAAAAACAATTGAATAGTTCAGTTCAATATTATTTCATTTATAAAAAGTCTGCTTTGGACTGTCAGATAATTGTACCTGGTAAATGTAATTTCTTGTCAGTGAATTATTTTTTCTATGAGATTATATTCTATTGTTTAACATAAACGCCCTGTATCCTATTCCATAGCAATATTTTATTAAGGTCCTATCGTCATATTTTGGTCCAAATAACCTGACAGCCTATGTCCCAATAGTTATTAATCCCTGTATATATGTTTTTATATTAGTGGAATGCCAAATAATATTAAAATAAAATTAGCTACAAAAAAATACAGTCAATTAAGAATAAGAAGTGATATTTCTTAAGTTTAATCTTGAAAACCAATCATATGATTTAAATGTTCCCATGGCCACTAGAGCTCAAGAATTTGAGAATTACAATAGCAACATTTTATAATATTTGACAGATCGCCAGGGCAAGAGTATCAAAAATTATCAAAATTTTCACCAAACGTTTTGCTAGTTTTATTTAATATTACCAAAAATATTTATATATGCCACTGATGTAATTTGGGTTAGTCTCAATGGGAACACTAAACTAAGGCCTGCAAAGATATTTTAAATGAATAATTAATGACACATTTAGTAGTTTGTGCAACAAGAGTGGATATGATGGCCATTTCGAACAAAAACGAAGTTTGGGGGTAGATTTTAGAGAATTGTAATTCAGTAACATTCAACTTTTATTTATTGTAATTGTCTAAATTAAAAATATTCAATAATTTTTTTTGAAAAATTATCTAGGATTGCGAAATTACAAGTTTTAAGATGGCGATGAACTTTGAAAAAGTTTAATGGAATTTTTTAAATGCCAGCTGAATACATTCAAACCAAAACAGGATGACCTTCTTTTGAGAGCGTTTTTTATTGAACCCCTTGGCGTGCCTCGTTCTTTAATTTGTTATTGATTCGTATTGTCTGTTCTACTGGCTTCTACTCCTTTTTTTGTGACAGTCTTCTTTGTTCCCTTTCATAAATAATATTCATTTTACTTTAATATTAAATGGTCTAATGTATTTGAAATTTTTCGTTTGATCCACGACTTCAGGTAATTCTTTAATGTTTTGATATCAAAATGGTACAATTTTATTTATTCATGTAATCCTAAATGGCACTATTGAAGAAGGTAATTCCTTTGCTTATTTTGTAACAAAAATTTCTTATAAATATATGCTCCAAATTGCTTGTTTTTAAACCGGTTTTTCATTAATATCTCGGGGCCTTTCGAATTGGTAGTACTAAGAGGATAATTTAAACCTGATTAAAAAACAATTTAGAGCACTTTTTTTGAACTTAGAACAAGGAATTGCCTCCTTCAATATTAACATGACATTTAAGAATACCCTGTATAGTATGGTCTTTTAAAAAATGCTAAAAACTATAAAATTGAGAATCTATTATATTCGTATCTTCTTTAATTTTTTGTTGTATTTTGTATCATTAACAACTGTTTGTTGATGAGTTTGTAGAAAGAAGATACCGTACATAGATTGCCAAAGTAATCAATTTTCAAATAGGAATAGTGTTGATGTTGATATATTTCCTTGCAGAAACTATTAATACGAGTATTTCACGTATCAAATTGAGGAAGATGAAATTCTTGAGTTCATTTTTAGTGTCGTTAGCTAGCAAATCAAAATAGGATACTTTATAAAGACTCGTGACCGAACCATAATGAGTTAGCAGTAGTAGTAGCAGCGTTATTGAATACTAATTTCCGGAAGAAGAAATTCAATGTTCCAATAAAGCATATTTTCAAATCGGACTACACTGAATATCTCAAAATAAAATTATTTAATATAGTTCCAACTTTATTGTAGAAAGTTTATTAAATTTTTATGGTTGTGTATGTCTGGTCAATTAAGGGATGTTTCTTTGTAATCATTTTGGGAGCTTTTCCAATACATCAGAAACAGTATTCATCATGAAATACAATTATATACGGATCGCTTTAACAACGTAAACACTCCCAATTTAATGGGACGAGGTTATAGCGACGCTGAAGATATGCTACTCGCTAAGTCGCTAATTTAAAATGAGATTGTTCTTAAGCTTTTTCATTTTCTTTGCGAAATTAATTTCGCTTTTGAAAATAAGTGTTGCATTTTCTTTTTTTTCCATAACAGATTACACAATAAAATCAATTTTTTTTTAGAAAAGTTAAATCCTAAAAGAAAATAATAATTACAAGTCTGAAAATGGTTCAATTAAACCTCCTTGCTGTGCTAAACAATTATTGGCAAATCTTTACAATAATTTGAGCAATTGTCGAACGTGGCGGACTGGAATAATGAACAAATTTATTGTGTCTTGAATCGAGTAATTGCCATGATACCACTTTAAAAAAATGTGTTTTTTCGTCATTTCAAAATTGAAATTGTATTGTTATTAGCCTTAGTAAGATAAAATGTAATTGAAAATGGTTCTGAAAAGAAAGAGAAAATAATTACAAATTACAAAAAAATAGTTAACATAATACACTCACCGACTTAAAATTCGATCCATTCAAAATAATGATTTATTTAAAAATGCTCTAACTTTCAAATGCGGAGGCTGATTTAGTTGAATTTTTTAGCAACTTTTAGATAAAATACTATAGTTTTAAGATTATTCGGACATCTAAAAGTAATTTAGTACTCGCCGCATATACAGGGGAGAACAGAAAACAATTTTTTCCTCTACTTTTGACACACACTGTAGGTTAATTGTGCTAGTAGATCTGCACACAATTAACTTTATCAAGAAGACTGATTTGTTTCCAACACTTTGTTTTTTTATTTACCCCGATATCTTAATTTGTTTGTGAAATGTGACGTTTTAAAGAAAATGCTATATTTTAGAAACGGTCATAATTTAAATGACGGTAGAGAATAAACTACAAAATAAGTAGAGTGCTGTGGCCAACTCACAATATGACAACTGTCAAATATTCGTTACTTGGCAATTGCAGTTTAATTATCAGCATAACAAATATTCAATATCAGCATAACATTATGGTTTTAACGCCTACTGATGCAGCACGAGCAGTTGCTCTGGTACAAGATGGTATGTCTCAGTATTATGCTTCTAGGATATTGGGTGTTACAAGGTGTAGCGTCCAGAGAGCTGTACAACGTTTCAATGAAACTGGTAGTTTTTCGAGACGAAGAGGATCTGGCAGACGACGTTCTACAAATGTTCGAGATGATCGTTTTGTAACATTAAATGTTTTGCGAGAAAGAAATACTACTGCTGTCATGGCTCGAAATCGTTTAGAAGAAGTACGTCAAGTAGCTGTTAACGAAATAACGATTCGAAGGCGATTACGAGAACATGGATTACGCTCCAGAAGACCTGGCAACTGGTCCGGAGTTACTTAGGAATTACAGAACAGCACGTCTTCGATTTGCCAGGGAGAATCAACATTGGAATGTCGATGACTGGAGTAAGATTTTATTTTCTGACGAGTCAAGGTTTTGTTTACGTTCTCTTGATGGGTCTGAAAGAATATACCGAAGAAGAGGCGAAAGGTTTGACCAAGCAAATTTTTCCACAAGACTCAGTTATGGAGGAGGATCGGTAATGGTTTGGGGCGGTATAAGCATGGAAGCTCGTACTGATTTAGTCATTGTTGGCGGTGGAGCAATGACAGCTAACCGATATATTCGTGATGTGCTAGATCCACATGTAATTCCATTTGCATTGTTTATAGGAAACGAATTCATGTTTATGCATGACAACGCTCGACCACATATTGCGAGGATTGTATCTCAATATTTGGACAAAACATAAATTCAAAGGATGAACTGGCCATCACGTAGCCCAGACCTCAATCCAATTGAGCACGTCTGGGACATGATGGGCAGACGAGTTCATAACCGAGTTCCTTCTCCAAGTAATTTAAATTTTTTGAGAGATGCTTTGGTCCAAGAATGGGATCAGATTGACTAGATGGAAATTCGACATCTAATAGAGGGTATGCCACGACGCATTGAGGCAGTTATTCGCGCTCGTGGGGGAAATATCCGTTATTAATTTGTAATAATTATATTAGTTTATTTGTTGTTTGATTTGTTAATAAAATTATGTATTACTCTGCTAAAACTGAATAAAAAAAATTAAGAATGTTGCATTTTTTAAATCGTCACATTTCACAAACAAATTAAGATATCGGGGTAAATAAAAAAACAGAATGTTGGAAACAATCAGTCTTCTTGATAAAGTTAATTGTGTGCAGATCTACTAGCAGAATTAACCTACAGGGTGTGTCAAAAGTAGAGGAAAAAATTGTTTTCTTTTCCACCCTGTATATCCGGCGAGTACTAAATTACTTTTAGATGTCCGAATAATAATCTTAAAACTACAGTATTTTATCTAAAAGTTGCTAAAAACTTCAAATAAATCAGCCTCCGCATTTTTAAATAAATCATTATTTTGAATGGATCGAATTTTTAGTCCTATAAATAATTTAACATTTCTTTTTTCCACTGCAAGATAGTAGATATCTTTTACCAAACGCATTTCACGAATTTTAAAACCGCCTTGAGCATATTTACGAATGACTGAGACTTGTTAGAAGTTCGAGGAAGATTATTTATTCAAATTTTATTGCAGAGAAATTTCTGTACAGCTCGCCCCTGAATGTTTTGTAATCACCCCTCTCGATGCACTTACACCCCAATATTAGTATATGACGTCATCTGAATCTCCGATGATGCATGAGCCATTAGATTGGTGGAAGTCATTGCGTTCTCCAATCATGTATACTGAAGGGCTAGTATAGGAAGGTCTCTCTTTAAAATACTTTTCGTGAAATACAAAAATACCCACACTTTCTTTGTTTAACAAAACTACTAATATGTGGGATATACAGGGGCTGGATAATTTAAACGCACACTATTGTGATTTCGTGAACCACTAGAGGTACAAAGTTAGTTAAATAGAAAAAATTGTCAAAAAATTATGAGACCACCTTACTGATGTTTTGAAGTTCAAGATATTTAAGAAAAATTAAATAATAGGTCTATTTTTTGGTGATGTTCGAAATCAAAATAAAAAAATTGCCATAAATCGAAAACGCCTTTAAATATTTTTTTCAAATTTGGTGACCATTGTGCCCTTTAAGAAAGTAATGTTTTGACAAATTACCTTTAGGTTAAAGCCAGGCACCTTTCGTATGGAAAAATTGCTTTCTTTCAAATTTTCTGAAATGTCGATATGTTGTAGAACTTGATGCGTTGACAAAAAGTGTTAATTTGCTTAAACCGATTCTATGACTAGTTTTCGAGGTACAGGGTAGAAAACATGAATTATAGATTATTTGGCACTAAAATTTTATAAAAAAATACTGTAGAACTTGGTTCAGAAATATGTTATTTAAAAGTTTCTCCGTCAAAGGACCCCGCACACCGCAAATCAATTTTATAATTCCATTCCAGATATTCCTAAGACTATCTTACATATAAATTGCACTTAAAACAGAATTGAGACAAATTTTATGATATGTTGACTCAAATACATCAAATCTTCTCATGTGTTTTTTCTTGGATACAAAGTATGCAAGTAGATTTAATCGTGCTAGGCAGTGGCGGCTTGTGGGGGTTCACAGTGACAGAATATAGGTATCAGTACTGATGTATGAAAAAACTTTCAGTGTTTTAGAAAGTTTATAATATACCTTTCTAAAACACTGATATCTGTACCGGAACCTACATTCTGCTACTGTGAACCCCTAAAATTTTGTTAACGAGCTGCCCCTGGTGCTAGGCCTGTCGTCTGTCTACACATAGATATTAGCATCAATTTTTATCGTTTAAGTATAGTAACTTTGGATACACATATTAGGAAAACGGATCATAGGATTACAACAAAATACTATATACTAACACCCTGTACAATTAGTAAATAACAAAAAAATATTAAATATCACTGATTATGAAAAAGGAACAACTGCCTTGTGATAAAAGTAACCCTCTCAGTTTTTAATAAATTAATAAAACCGTAATTGTGACTTGACACTGGAACTATCGTATTTATAAGTATAAAAAACCGATAACTTTTCCAAGCTGCGGTCACAGATAAAATTAATTGGTTGTCATGGATAAATGCGATACGCCTAGATTTATTAAAGGTTTCAAAACCCTCATTTTTTATTCACTGATACGTGTTTCCAACTATAAGGGTTTAAACCACAAAAAAAATTGTAATTTTATACAATAGCTACTCTAAATTAATAATAAATAGTTAATAAAGTTATAGGATTTTAAAAAGTTTACTTTTAAATTAAGAATTTTAAAATATTATTATTGTGTCATCTTTTTAATTGTCATATTAATGATTAGTTTTCTATTTCCAAAATCGGATTAAAATTAGATTGGTATGTTTGTTTAGATGTTATAAACACAAACTCAAAACGAATTTAGGATTAAGGATAAAACAACGTTGACAGTCGGCTTCTGGGATTTAAATTCACTTGTAAGGAGGTAAATTATAGGGGAGAGTATTATTATTTACTATCGGTTAAATAATCTTTTTTATCCAAGCTATGTTCCAATCTTTTAGAAAGAAAATATTTCATGCCCATTAAGTTACGATATGCCGCAGCAAGCCCGGCTTAGCAGGTTCACTATTGTGTATCGATATCTGCAGTTAAGCAATGCCGCTCGTAGTTATTACTTGGAAGAGTGACTATCCTTAGGAAAGTTTGCGTACCTATAAATCCCAAACAAACTGCCCACGTAATTGCAGTTGCATACCACAGCCTGACGTGCGTTATATCAATGAGTATAGCGTGGGGGTGCGCCACTTTTCTGATTAGTTTAAGATGTAGTTAGAAATAGGACGACGTTAAATTAATTAATAAAAAAAGAATTACAAAATAGTGTCAATTCAATACTTTAATTTACGAACTCAATTTTTCAAATTCATGTACGACAGTTTTAAACCAACTCAAGTGTGGTTTGGTGACAACTTTATAAAAATAAACAATCTTGGTCAATAAAACTATTTTATCTATTTATCAAGGGTTTAATTTATAGTTTTGACGATAGACGAGAGGAAATGAAGATTCAAAATATTACAAAAATTCAAATTTATTAATAATTGTGTTGCAGGTCATAAAATGGTTAATAAAATTTAATGTGATATTTTAGATGGTAATTAAATGTTTTCGGTTTGATGACAACCAAATAAATATCTAAATTAATCAATTTTAATTCAATAAACGTTTATTTAATAACCCTATTAAGTTTTTAAATAGGTAAATTGAATGTTTTTATTATCATTATATATTTAATTAACAGCAAAATTTCATGAAATCAACAATGTCATTTTAACAAATAATTACAAGAACTCATTTTGATATTATAATAATTATATTAGAAAAATAAATGATACTGGTACAAATATAAGAAAAGGAAAAAAAATCAAAGTAAATATTTTCTAAGATCTACCATAATCAATCTTCTGACATAACAAAAATGTTACTTTCTCTAATTGGGTATAAGATTAGAATTTAAGTGAGTAGTACAACAATGTCTTCTTCAATTGAAACTCATTTATTATCGCTCATGTCTAATTTTCTGCTTACAAGCTATATTATTTATATTCTATCTGAATCTTGGGTGGTTTGTAGTGATACTTATTTAAAGCCGGTTATCCGCAGGTGAACGAATTCAAACGAATTAATGAATTTAAAAAACCATCAATCAAAAATCAATTCAATATTCATATTTGAAATAATATACAATGTCTAGGAGAATGTTAGATATCAGACCAATAAAAATTTCAAAACAAATAACTACGACTCAATTAAAAAGAAACCAAAACAAACTCGAAGCATATCTGTGAATATTTACAATTATACTTTGTTATATACGACGACCGTTATCAAACTAATGTTACAGTTGCAACTAATTACGAATTCTTATGTTTATATTATCATCTTGACATTATATGGAAAAAAAGGCCACAAACAGGAAATGGATATCAAGAAGTTATCATCAAACCCACAGATTGGCGTATTACATTACTTTTATGTCTTTTTCTAATTCTTATTAAGGCTGCGATTACCACAGTAATGGCGGCAAAATAACACATGCAAAAATAGCAGCCAGTTATTTAAAATAGTAAAAATATTTTCTGCTTTGCTAAATGGACTCTAAATAAAGCAAAGTTTTGGCTTTACTATGGGCAATTTTCACTAGTAATACCATCTGTATCTGTAAGGTGTGGAGGATAAGTTACCCTACGGCACTTATGTCTCACTAGGCCCACTATGCATCCTCCTAAGATAATAAACACTTCCTAGCTCGTGAGCCAGCTTACAGATTTGATGTAGTTGACAACGTCGCCAAGAGGTGCTTCTCTTATATCGGCCGGTGTTAGTCGATAATCGCCGAACAGAAGTATAATAAATGAGAGCGTAGAGAATATGCTCGATAGTCTTCTTGTTCGCACCCCCTTTTTTTTAAAGAGATGGAAATCTTCCAAAGACTATTTGAGACGTGAACCCAGACGTGCAGGATTCTACCGATAAGCGATAGCCTACCTACTAAAACCACCTCTTGTCAAAGAGACGCTGGTACAACTCTTGCGAGCATTGCTTCATCGGCTCTGTCAGTCTTTACATTATCTTCCTTGATTGTATCTTTCCTTTTTTATACTTCATAATCTTTATTAATTCTTTTGTTCCTTCGACCCATTTCGTTTTGTTGGCCATAAGTTTGGACATAATATTTTCCGGGGTTATTTCAGCTTCTAGTGATAATTCTATTATTTGTCTGTATCTTGCCCATCTATTGCATTTGAAAAATGTGTGTTCCACCGTATCCTACTCCTTACAGTGTATACAATTACTGTCCAACCAGCCGTATTAAATGCGTTTCTCACGTCTATAAGAATTAGTGTACTTCAGGTATAATTTCATCCCTTCACCAGATTTATTACAGATTCTATAGCATCTACTCTTGATCTACCGCTCCTAAATCCAAATTGTGCTCCAGAGATAGCACCCTTTTCTTCCAGCTCTACCTCAAGTCTTCTTTTTATTAGTTCTTCAAACAGCTTTCCCAATATATCGATTAGACAAATTGGCCTATAGCCAGTTCCCCTTTTCGGGATTAAGATAACCTTTGCTCTCTTCCATGCAATAGGGAAGTCCTGCAGATGCAACATACCATTGAATATATTCAGTATTTTTAGTGGGAACTCTTCAATTGCTATTTTCACTGACTCCGTAAAAATACCATCTAGACCAGGGGCCTTGCCTGTTTTCAATTTTTCTCCGGCTTCTTTAAGTTCCTGGACATTAGAGTCTTTAATTTTTCATATTTTTCCAGCTCATACGGAGAGTTAAAGCGCGCTATCCTGTCAGTAACTAGTTTGTAGCCTTGTCCCCAGACGTCTTGTTCAAGTTGAGATTCTTTCAACTTTCTCTTTTCGCCTTTTTCAAGTCTTTCCTAGTCTGCTTATAATCGTCTTCCAATCGCGCAGTTTCTACGTTGTTTTCTCTAGTTCTAGATTCCTTCTTGCTACATTACATTCTTTCCTTATTCTATTTATGATTTCGTTCCACCAGCAGGGTTGCATTCTTGTGGTGCCTGCATGTCTTTCCAGGCTTGCATTCTGTGGGTTTTTTACTCAGTTCGTAAAGCTTTGTACCGTATTGCTAGCCTTTGGGCATGTGAGTTGCAGAGAGCATCTGAACACCTCCAGATCTAAGAGTGGTTTCCTTTTCCATGAGGTTAATTATTTTCCGGTTAAATTTTGGATTACAAAGCTAATATATTTGTGGTAACTGAGCGATTCTTCATTCCACACCAGTTTTTAACAATTCTTGATATTTTTGAGGTTGAGATTGTAACATCTATATGAGTTTTGGACATTGTGGACAGTCATATTCAGTACTTGCATTCATTCTACAAGATATTCTCCTCTGGGATCTAACCGAGAATTTCCCCAGGTTATTGATTTCGCGTTAAGGTCGCCCGCAACAACTGCTGATGGTATCAATAAATGCTTTATACGTTTCTAGATCCACATTTGGCGATATGTAGCAGTTATATAAGGCCCAATTCCCAAACCTTAGTTTGACATATCCTTCAGCTGTGGTATGCTTTATTACTCCAGTTTCTATTTCTTAGGTAAACAACTGTATCGATCCTAGGGTCTTTTATCCAGTCTTTCCTTTTTGAAATCATGGCTTTATTGGGTTTCTGCATCAATATAATATCCATCTCATGTTTTTCTGACGTAGCAACTGCCAGGTCTAGCGATCTTGCACTTCGGTCTATATTAATTAGGGTTCGTTAAATTTACTTATCTTGGGTTGGGTTAGTTGTCTTGTCAGCCGCATCTGCCTTTGCGATGATTGACTCTAACGATTCCTGTTCCTTGGATGAATCATCCATCTAGAATGCACTAGAAAATCCAACAATATTGATTCATAAAACATTAATAATAAAATCCATTTTTCATCATTCATCAAATTATGAACAACATTAAATAATGAAATCAAACAGGATATTTCGGGAAGATGATAAACACCTACCTGTTTTTAAACAGCATTTTACAATAAACGCTATGTCCTCCTACGCGTTGTGGAAAATTTTATATTTGATTTTTACATTGTCCCAATATTATAAAAAACAGTGTTCGTTTTTTTCATTGTGTAACAGATATCACTAAAAGTAGACATATCAGTTCTTTATATCGGGTAAAGGAGGTATCAAAAGAAATTTATATATCAGTATGTTTTATTAAAAAAACTTTGTTCGTCAAGAAGAGGAGGACACTGTAGTACTCGTACTGTACTACTTCAAAGACTGCGATTCCTTATACTTGGCAAAAACAAAGCCAAATAGCTACACACGAAAGTTTCTTTCCTAGGCTAAATCTTTAAAAATCAATTAGAAAAATACCAATCTAAATAAATTGCTCTAAGAATGTTAACAAATTGTGCAGATCTATTGTGGTATACAATGGATCTGTAAAGGTCAAGGTGAGGAAAAGCTTAACAAAATTAATTTTATCTTTTACCCTTGAAAATACATTTGTTTTGTGTTTATATGTCTGAAACAGTGATTTCAAATTTCAAAATCCTTTGGCAAGTCAATTATTTATTATCTGTGTGTTGCTACAAAGCCCGGTTACTCCTTTTTGCTTTCATATTTAATTAGAGTATTCCAACGATTTGAACCAAATATATTTCCCTGAAATTTGCGAATTTGTTTATCTCTTGCTTTCAAACCACTTTAATCTGATAAAATGTTTTAATGTTAGCTACCATTTAATTTTCCCAGAAACAGATTTAATTTTCCGAAATAAATATATAAACAAAGTTAAAATGAAAATGTTCAATTTGTTTAGATAAAATTTATGTGAGTTTGGCAATGACTGTTTTAATCAACAAGCCCAACTATTAAAACATCAAGTAAGAGCTTACAGTGATATCGAATATTCTCTATAACAAAATCAATTGCTAAAAATATAACGGATATGTAAGGTAGCGTGCATGGAACAAAATGTGGAGGGTTTGATTCCGTCCCGAGACAGTTTTTAAATTTTTCAATAAATTTGTTGTTACATTAGAGGTTCAAAAATGTTTCAATGTTTCGTATGGGTAATTTAAAAAAAATTATTCGGACATTTTCAAAGTATTGTTTTTGGAGTTATTCGGAATTCTAAATCTATCTATTCTTAAAAAAATATGTGTTGATGGGTTAAAAAAAGGCAATCTCCAAATTGATACTCATAAATATTGAACACCCTACAGATTTTTTTTTTGATACAAGATTGTTGCAAGCAATCCCAAGATTTTGGAGATTTTTTATTTTTAGATAGAAAATTTACAAATCTCAATCACAGCCGTTGCAGCATCAGTTGCCGGGATAATTTAGTGCAACTGGATTATTTGTTTCAAACTAAATGGGTAAACAAGTTTTTGGAAGAAGTAAAATTAGTAGCAAAAGAAAACATTTTAAGTTTCATTAAAGAAAATGATCTCTGCTTATTGGCTACAGTATTAGATCCCCGTTGCAAAGCTGTATTATTTACTGCTAAAAAGACGAAAACGAGCAAAATAAAAGTTATAAAAAGGTAACAAATATTTTAAAATAGACAATATTGACAAATAGCAGCTGTAGTCATGACAAAAGCAAACATCTCGAGACCTTTTCAATCTGAATCACCGAATTGAAACTTCAGCCTTTTACAGGTACAAAAACAGAATGTCCCAAAAGTTTTTATATGAATAAGAAATAATCTGTTTTTAATAATTTTTGTAGGCCACTAAACATCTTTTACAAATACAAAGTAAGCATATAGTACAACACAGCCACAAACGTATGAGTTACAGAAAAAAATAGAATTGGATTTGTATTAACTACTGAAAAAACAAATCTAGATTTTCAAAAATGAAAACATTGCATCTCGTTATTTCTCAATGCCAGATGGGTCTGTCTTTTCTGAACAAATTTTTTCTGAAACGCATGATATCATCATACATCCAAACAGAACATCGCTTACGTCTGTAAACTAATATTCCTTAAAAATAATTTTTACTTTTTAACTTAAATGTATCGTTTTTATCTTGACTGTGTTTGATATTTTGTTTTTTGTGCTTCATTAAAAATATTATTTTTGAACCTAAGTTTTTATCTGAATTTCAGATAAGTAAAGTATCAGTATCTGAGGTATCGGTATATGAGAATATCGACCCAACCCTAGTAGAATATTTACATTCTTAAAATAATAGTGATTTTAAAAAATTTGCAGATTTTTTCGGAAAATGTATTGTAATAAAAGATGTTATTGCAGAAAAATATCGAATTTGTTATTTGGTTATTTACCAGCCTTGAAAAATACACAAAAAATATTTAATTAATAAATTATTGATATGATACTTTATTTTTTTCAGACGGGAACAGTGGCCGTTATTTTCAAGTTATACGTGCTGGCAGCAATTGGTTGCCCAAACAAAGAATTTAAGTAGAGATCATGCTGCCTTATCCGAAGTATATTCTACTCATCTAGTTGCTCGCCTATCGCAAGTCATGGAAGACGTCCAGCGAATTTACAAACGAGTAAGCTGGGAAAATATATACAATAAAATTATTTTAAATATTCATGCAGTTCTAATAACACCTGAAGAACTAGTCACCAATAGCTCTTCTTGCTGATCTAAATCCTAATACTTAAACAAAAATCACACCAATCGCTGCCCTGAACTTGTATACGATAAAAAGTTGTTTTTCGTTAGATGGTGTCACACCTATCGAGATCTGGAAAAATTGTACCTCATTAGTGGAATCTATTATAAGATACTGTATCCCAGCATGGGGCGCAGCTTACAAAACAGCATTAAATAATTTACAAATTGCACAAAATTTAATCGTAAAAATAATATTTAGGAAAGATAGATTATTCTCCACACAAAATCTATACCAAGAAACCAGTATGCTAAATATCCGATTAATATACAGGGTGTTTTAAAAAGATATGTCATAAATTATTCCTCAGATAGATTACCAAAAAATAAGTGGATTTGGCTAAATTTACCTATATCAAAAACTGGAACATTAACAAAAACGATTTTTTTTTGTAAAAAGTATGCTGTTGCGTTTTTTTTCTTTGAATTTTTTGCCAGAGCTGTAGATTTGAAGGCCTAATATTCTAAAAAAAAAATTAAAGCGGCCTCCTTAAAAAAAGTTGGGGGGTATTTTTTTGACATAAAGAAACTTGCTTTATCGATCTTAAAATCAAAAAGAACTATGAATTTTTAATTTTTTTTATAGCGAACTGAACTTTGTATCTTTCTTAGTTAACGAGTTATTTACAATTTTTCAACAGATTTTCTAGAGCAATTCGTCGGTCCTGGACTTAACAGATCAACAAAACTAAGAGTAGGTCAGGAGTTATTGTACAAAAAACGCATATAAAAATCAGTGGTGTGCCTAGGGTTGTGCTTGAGCCGCCCCTGCAAAAACTACCTCTTTTATTTATATTTTTGTATTCAAGAAGGAGGAGGACATGTTGAATATTTACTAAATTAAAAGTTTATAAAATATGTATAATAATTATTGTCAAGTGATTATTTTTAATTGTTTTATTTTGTTAATTGTTTAATTAAAAAAATATTTTTTTTAATTACTATTAAATTTATTAAACACATTTTCAAACTAAGGTGTATTTTTATCAGTGGCATGGTGAACCCATGAAGACGGGTGGCACACCATTTTTATGGCGCCAATCCAATATTATAAATACCTTTTTTACAATTAAAAAACCGACTTCAAATTCGTGCAGATGCCCTTAAAAATTAAGATTTTTTATTTTCTCATAGATCATCAGATCTTGACCAATTGTATACGCATTTACCCCTGAGGTACCCCCTTTCTAACAAAAAAAGAATCACTGAAATCGGACGCCGTGTTAAAGAATTATCGCTGAACATATATAAAAAACAATATTACGACGGCCCTCCTCCTTTTTTTGAAGCATGTTAAAAATATAAATAAAAGAAGTAGTTTTTGCAGGGGCGGCTCAAGCACAGCCCTAGGCACACCACTGATTTTTATATGCATTTGTTGTACAAAATCTATTGCATTTGCTGTTGATAGGTTTTCTCATTATACTTACAAAATGTTAGCACGACCCTCGTATGAAATTGCGATCTGCAATCACTTCCAAATTCTTCTAGGAGTAAGTTAGCCCAGCATTGATCAAAATTAATAATTTAGTTATTGTAAAATCCTCGAATTAAAATGTTTTGTTCAACGCCGCGTACAGACCGAGTTTCCAATCCAAACCAAAACACGTATGGGAAGCTGTGTGAAGCCGCCCCCTCGTAACTATGAAATATAATTTTAAAAACCTTTTTGGATTTTTCTTATGCCTTCCTGTCGATTGACCATTTTTTCCAAGTCGAAATTCGATTTGGAAATTTATTTTTCGAATTTTCACTCTTTGGGGTCATCATAATTACTTTAGGGTGTGGTCAAACGTCGGAACATAATTCTAAACTATTAGGCATCTTTATTGTACCCTTAAGTCGATTGACTATTTTTTCTTAGTCGTATTTTGACCCCCTCTGGAGTCTATTGATTTATTTTTATATATAATTTTAAACGTCTTTGGATCTTAATTGTGCCTTCCTGACGATTGTTTATTTTTTATGGTTAAGATTCGTCCCAGAATTCTTGTTTTTTTATATTTACCTCTTTTATTTTTATTTTAAGGGGTGGTAAATATAAATATACAGTCACCTGGCCGAAATTCCTACATCGGAAGTAGCACAATCGGACGACATAATGCTTGCGAAGTTATTTTTTTATTGTTATAGACGTCTAGAAGTATATTATTTTATTGCGAGCAAAAAACAAAAAATCCATCGTTAAGCAAATTTACTTTAAATTTGACAGGTTACACAATAGCTCAATCCACCGGGACATAGTACATGTTCACCCCAACTACAAATAGCAAAAAAATGAGGGAATACATAGTTCCTGTATTCAGTTACTTTGCTTTAAGATATCAAAAACGACAGTGATTTGAATCTGGATTATTTTTGTAGAAACCACATTTCGATTACAGTGTCAAAATTCGAAACGTTAGCATTGCTATACTTTTTATGCAAAGAGCACAATGTATTACATGATATAAATCATTTTATTCTTACAGCTTGATGGCAAAAATTGGGAAAGTTTTAATGAGAACCATCGAGACTTTTATGGAAGATAATATTTTACAAGCACCCATCTAACAATAGAAAATACATACATTGTATTACAAGCTGAGACGGTTTTTGGCATTTATCAAGATCTCATCGAAGAAAAGTATCACATTCTCAGAGCCGTATCTAGGAACAAACTAAAATGTTTTTAATAAAATTTGCTTTTTTAATCATTAAATTTTTAATAATATACAGTATGTCCCCCTGGGTTGGAATCATATGGAAAACTTTTTTATTATTAATTTTAGGAAAAAAGTTATTCTTCATAAAAAGTTCTGCGTTATCTAAAACCTAGAATACAGTCATCAAATATCAAAATTTTTCAGTGGTATACGAGGTTTGTCAAAAGTAAGGAGTAAAGTACCTTTATTCTTTATACGACTGATAAAATTTGATATCTGATGGTTGTATTTTAGGTTTTAGACCATGCTCGACTTTTTATAAAGAATAACTTTTTTCCCAATATTAATAATAAAAAAGATTTTTATATGCCGTCAATTTACGACAGTTGGTGGCAGAGCAAAGCTTTTTTTATTACTAATTTTAGGAAAAAAAGTTGTTCTTTATAAAAAGTCGAGCATGGTCTAAAACCTAAAATATAACCATTAAATAGAAACGAAACGTTGTATAAAAAAACTGTCTACGGTAAATTAAGCGCTACTTAATACCAAATAAAAAATCTAATTACAATTTTTTTTTCTAATTTGTAAAATAAAGGCAATACAATCGAAAATAGTCATTTGGTTTTCCTTAAATATTTTGGAATCCGGTCCTGATGTTCTCGGTTTTAAAACATCACTAAATTAGTCTTGCAAAAGTACAACTTTTTTCCCATTTAACCGACTTTGTAAGGTAGCAATACTGTTCAATATAAAAAGTAGCCACCCTGTATACATAAACCAATAATCAATATACATACAACAACATGCAGATCTACTCAAAATAATTTTTTTGCTTCTTTAAGCACTTAAAGTTATGCAGGAGTGATCCACAAACAATGTGTCTAAAGTAGGACATGACTGACAAAGACAAAGTTTATGAGTCACGTCTGTGATAACTACAAACGTCTCTGAATTAAAAAGAGACATACATGATTCTTTACATGGTCTTCTTTAGAAACATTTTTAGTAGATCACTCCAGACATAAAGATATAACCCGCCCAAAATTAAAGATAAAGAGCGTTCAAATTTGATGAAAATTTATGTAAAAATGTCGCATTACTTTGTCTCAGTGTCGGGAAATTGGTTACGAGACCCACGAAGAAATCCTTCGAGTTTTACACGAACTCCACACAACTATGAAAACATATCACAGCTACCAAGCAGAACTCCGACAGGCCGAAACTAAATTAAGAACTGCCGAACTTCAAAGGAGCAAGTTGGAACAGAGTTTCTCACAGGATAAGTTAGAACGTTCCAAGAAGTACAAGTTGATGGAAAAGGAAGTTATGAAGGTAAGTTCGAATATAGTTGTACTTTGAATGGGCAAGAATGCAGTAATGCTCAGATAGATTCTGCATCAAAAAATTATATATTGCTATACGTATTCATCTTGTTTGGTGAATTTAAATAATAATTAACGTTAGTTTTTTTAAAAATTTATAAGCATTAAATTTTTATTAACATTTAATTTTTTCTATATGCTAAACAGTAACCAAAAATTATTGTTTCACGATTATGCTGTTTTCATGCCTATTTTATTTTAAAAGTACCTGGTTATATATTCTTAATATTATACATAATATTCTTATTTTCAGAGACGAAACAAGAACACCGATGTGAAACTAAAAGCGCTTAAAGCGAAAAACGAATACTTATTGTGTTTGGAAGCTGCGAATACCACTATCCATAAGTATTTTGTAGATGACTTATCTGATTTAATCGATGTAAGTTCTTGTTTCTCTTTTTAAACTCGTTTTATTTGCTTTTCCAGTTATCGGACCTGAATAATGCACTCCATACATAATTTTATTTTTAGCCAAAACGAGCATATTTGGGTTTTCAGATATACATATGCAAAGGCACTGCGGACGCGGTTATTGCGGTCATTTGGTTCAAACCTGTACTCTTTAAAAAACATAAAATCGCTGGTATAAAACCTTTTTTCTGTGACGTTTTCGAAATTTCTTAGCTTAATCAAATCTATACAGGTTATTACTAAAACGCACTCACTTCCCATAGAATTTTCAAGGGGTTGAAATGTTTAATTTCTATGTATGCACTTTTGTATCGACTTAATACCAGAATAATATTCCTTTTCATAACACCCTGTATAAGTAGACCATAACAGTCAATCGGCTGGCATCCAGGTGGTATGACGTAACGCCTCGGTGGATATTTATAGGCGCGTATTTTAATGAAGATATCTTTTTTTAATAACCGCACTTATAAGGCTAATTAAAATGTTTGAAAATAAGCGCATATTACTTTAATAAACCAAACGGCGTTTTTACCGAATGGCCATGAAACAAATTGTTTTCTTAATTTAAAGTTGTAATCAGTGAATTACAATTAACACAGAGGATTGGAATTGCACTTGCTATGTATAAATCTCTTAAGTCCGTGGGTTTTTAAATAAATACAAATTCACATAAGCAGCCTAGCCTAGAGTACTAAGAAAATTACGCACTTTAATCTAATTACTTTTGTATCAATTTAAAAATTAAAATTCATTAACTTGATTTTAATCATTTTTCATTTTGTTTTTTCAATTGACTATTTTTTTTAGTGTATGGATTTTGGTTTTCACAACTGTATCTCCAGAGCTTTAATGATGCATATATCGGCAGAAGAAGGTCGACAAAAGTCTGTACAAAGTGATTTGGATTCATTATCAGCATGTATAAACTCGTTAGATTCGCGATTAGATAAACAAAAATTTTTAGAGTGTAATCACACAGCATTTATGATTCCGAAGAAATTGGAATTTCAACGACAGAAGACTGATGAAGTAAGTAATTAGGTACCGAAACAGAGTTACGGAATGCTTCTTTAAAAAGGACTTTAAGTTTTAATAGTCCAAGCGGCGACCGCCGTAAAAAGGTGGTCAACTAGAATAAGTACAAAAATATATTTTATTACTTTTTGGGTATTAGATGAATAACAAACCATTGGTCTGGTAGTCTATGAGTTGTCCAATTTTTTTTTTTTTTTTTAATAAAATTTGTATTTAATTTTTTTTGTAAAAATTGATCTACATAACTTAAACATAATTTTTTAGTTTACGATGGCGTTTTGACCAGATGAATATAGAAATTCAAGTCTGGCGTTCTTATTCTTGACGCAACTGTTTGTCAGACCACCCACAACAAATTTATTACAACAACAAATTTTCTATACAAGGTATAAGAAAAAATTAAACTTCAAAATTTTTATTTTTCATTCTTCTTTCGAATAAAATTGGTCTGGCACGTTCATACTTGACCAAAATTCTGCCAGACCAAGATTAAGCAAGTCCTTCTCTACTGCTTGTAAAGTGCGAGTTGTTTTTATTTTTGACATAATTGACATCATTCAAATCTTAACCTGTTTAATTCACCAAAATGTGATGTGCGTGTTTTTAAATGACATTTACTTAGCTAAATAATTAAATAATTTTTTATTGAATTAGAAAAATAAAATGCTTTATCTGTAATATCACTAATAGCAAGGAGAAAGTATTATCGTTTAATGCTGATATATTTCAAAGATGTTGTTTATTTATTGAAATGAGGAAAAAGAAACTAGAACTAGACACATTAAATATAAACAGATTTTTTATATCACATTCTCTACAATTGAAAATATATTAGAACTTATGATAGCCATCCAGGTCTTTTCAAACCATTTTAGTCTGAACTCTTTGTATCTATTTTTTATTAGTTCTCTTTTCATTAATTTATAGAAAGTTTTGAATCTAGATAGTACGTAGATTTTTAAAGCATTTTTCGTTCTGAAATATCGTTATTTCTAGACAATTAGAACAACGAAAATTTGAGTTTTATTATAAATAAAAAATATGTATTTTCAGTCTCCAGAGCCCGCAATTCAGAGTATACTCCACAGAGAAATGGAAACGAGACTGACGCAACTTCAACAGCGGGTGACATGCCTGAGAGCGGAATCTGAAGAAGTATGGAAAACTTTAGAGACTGCTGAAAGCACACTTTTAGAAATGTTATGTGCCAAGGATTACGATTGTAGTAGTTATTTCGGCGATAACTCAATACCTGCTAGTAAGCCTCCCGAAACTGTTTCCATAAAACTAAGAGCTGATCGACAAGAGACTGAAGAATTTTATCTAACTGTAAGTTCAAATTATATCAACATTTATAATAATATTCGTTATTGTTTAAAAAATATATTATTTTCATTAACTATTACTCTTTTATTTCAGAAATTTCGTGAATACCTCTTAGGCTCAACAAAAATAGCTCGATTAGATGCGAAACAAGAATTTTTGAGGCAGTCGCTGCTTGCAGAAGCACCAGACTTCTGCAATTCCATAAAGCCAGTTGTAAAAACGCCAAAGCGAAAACGTATTGGAAGATTGCAGATGAGTGGACAACCAAAACTCTTTGGAGGTTCAATTGAAGAGTATCAAGAAGCTAGTAATCAGGAGATACCTCTAATTATGAGGTCTTGCATAAGAGTTATTAATTTATATGGTATGATTTCATTTATTTTCATTAGATCTCTTTTGGTTTAACCAATAAACAGATTTATCAACTTTCCAGATAATTATAATAAATTTAAAAAAATATGTGGTTACTTAATTTATTCATAAATATAGGTACCATCTTTATATCTATGAATAAAATACATTTCGTTTTAGGATTACATCATCAGGGTATATTTAGAGTATCTGGTTCCCAAGTTGAAATAAACAACTTCAGAGAGTGGTTTGAAAGGGGCGAGGATCCCTTAGCTGATATGACAGACGCTTCTGACATTAACAGTGTGGGAGGGGTCCTAAAGTTATATTTAAGAGAATTGAGGGAGCCTCTATTTCCAATTATATATTTTGAACAATTTATGGAGATTGCACGTAAGTAACTTATATAAATAGTAATGTTTGTTTTTTTAATAGATTTTTTATTTTTTCAGAATTAGATTCTAAGCAAGATTTTATAATAAAAATGAGAGAACTTATGATGAGTTTACCGCGATCCATTGTTGTAGTGCTAAGATATTTATTCGCCTTCTTAAATCATCTGTCGGAATTTTCCGACGAAAACATGATGGACCCATATAATTTGGCCATTTGCTTTGGGCCAACGTTGGTTCCAGTACCTGAAGACAAGGACCAAGTACAGTACCAGAACCAAGTAAACGAGCTTATCAAGAATATTATTTTGTTTAATGATGAAATATTTCCCAATGATGGGGGCACAGTTTATGAAAAATATATTTCGCCGAACTCAGAGGACCAGTTAGTAATATTTTAAGCAAGCCATTATACAGGGTGGTCCATTTAACTTGAGACAATGCAATATCTCAAAAACGGTAAGTTTTTAAAAAAAAAAGTTTAAATAAAAGTTGTTAGGCGCGTTACGGGGGAGATGTAATGATGAACATTTTTTTATATTGACAACTTTTTGAAGGGTTTTCAAGGTTAACTCTCTTTTTCTAGATAGAAATATAGATTTTTTTATTTCAGAATCTTGTTGTATGTAAAAAAGTAAATAAGTTTTGTTTAAAGAAATTTTTTATAGAATTGCATCTTCAGTAGATAAAAAATAAAATAACATTTTTTTTTTTTTCAAAATTTTATAATAATGAAATGGTTTACTAAAAATGTTTTGCTTCTTAAATGACACAATTATCATATCAAACAACAACAAAAAAAAATGTGTTGAAGTTGATGGTCATCTTTTTGAGTATTTGTTACATTATTTTTTTTTTGTTGTTTGATATAATTGTGTCATTTAATTTTTTGTAAGAAGAAAAACATTTTTACTAAACCATTTCATTATAAAATTTTGAAAAAAAAAATGTTATTTTTTTATCTATGAAAAATTTCTTTAAACAAAACTTATTTGCTTTTTTACATACAACAAGATTCTGAAATAAAAATCTATATTTCCATTTAAAAAAAGAGAGTTAACCTTGAAAAAACCTTCAAAAAGTTGTCAATGTAAAAAAAAATTTTCATCATTACACCTCCCCCGTAACGTCGAACAACTTTTATTTAAACTTGTTTTTTGAAAAACTTACAGTTTTTGAGATATCGCGCTGTCTCAAGTTAAATGGACCACCCTGTATACGAGAATTTTCTATTTTGATTTTCCACACAATTTATTGTGTGGAAAATAAGATTTATCTTACCCGTTTTGTTACAAGTAAATAACAAAATATGTTTTTAGGGATGTTGGCGATTCCCCTGATCAAACCCAAGAAGATATGGATTCTGAGGTTTATCCATCTGAAGATGATTCAGAAAATATCGAAGCAACCGCACAATTCGACTTTATAGCTAGATCTGATAGAGAATTATCTCTGAAACGTGGAGATTCGATCACCTTATATTCACAAGTGTCTAATGATTGGTGGAGAGGAACGGTAAAAGGACAAGAAGGCCTTATCCCAGATAAATATATTTCATTAAAAATAAAGTAAGTTTTAGATGTTATAGTATGTAACTGAAATTGATGCTTCTATAAAAATCATATGCACTTTCTAAAATTTGATTTTGAATATTTTTAGGGATGATGATAGGGATAAGGCAGGACTGAAATCGAGTTCATCTGAAGAGTCGGTGCAAAGAAGAACTCAAAGTTCAACGGATTCGATGCTTTCCGACAATTATACGTCTGTTAGTAGTTCTACAAATTCGCCTAGTTTGCAGTACGCCCCAATAACCTGGACTAAAGTGTCGGATTTGGCTGAAACCAACGAAAACGCAACAGTTTTATTAAATCAGGCAAGAGAGGTATTAGAGACAACTGTTTAAATGTTTTGTTGAAGAATTAGTAAGGTTTTCACCAAAAGAGGGTTCTCTAAAAAAAAAATATTAATCACAACTATTACAGTTTAAAGTTATTTTAAAGTTTTATCCTCAAAATTTTTTTTGGAAAATCCTCTTGATAGCTTTTGTAGTTTTTGAGCTCTGCAATAGCCAAAATTATGTTTTTGTCGCATTTTTGTTTATTTCAATAACCGTTTTCATTTTTGTTTTTTTTATTAAAGATTTCAAAAGATTTTAAGTGCATGTCCCAGTGTATTTTTTTTTTCTATTAGAATAAATTGTGCATGTGCATGATTGTCTTCTTCATAAATGTGCTGTAAGAATATCTAGGATTTGCCATTCTCTTCAATTACAAAGTGTTATTAGCAAAGAATTTAAAAAAATAATGAACACTATTTAATTTTGGCAGCTGGATCAAGGCTGGGACGAGCACTAAATCTGCAAAATAATTATAAAGTTTGAACCATTTAAAATGCACTGTAGTTATAAGTAAGTGCTCCTACTTGTTTGATACTGCTGTCAAATTTGTTTTGTTCTATTATTTTAAAAATTGTACATAAATTGACAGACATATAGGCTTTAACAAAATATCTTTCAATTATTAGTTGTGAAGATCTTTACGTCTGCCAATTAGGTACTTATTTTTAAATACATGTTCCTTCTTGATCTTTGCTTACAGTTCTTCAATGTTTCCTGTTAGTTAGCTTCAGTGTTTCTGTATTTGTGTTTAATAATTATATAAAAATATTTTTGTCCTTTATAGTTCGACAATGGGGAGATTCCTAATACATTAAAGAAAAATATTAAAGATTAATTCATCATATGCTATAACTTAATGTAGGTAAGATAATTTCAAAATAAGGAAGTATTAAGAAAAAATCAATAATTTTCTATAGTAAGCAGCAAAGGTTTAAACGCTATATCAGCATTGTTGTCATAATAATGCTTATAACATTTATTAACCAGTTTTAAGATTGGCAAAGCTTATATATTTATTTTAGTCATTTTTGAAATATGTACGAATATTTGTACATTTATACTAACAAAAGCCTAAAAAAAATATTGATCAGAGAAACATAATTAGAATTATTAGTCAAAAAATGTTTAATAATATTTACTTATAATTTTTTATCATTAGGAAATATATCTGCCCTTTACATAGAATATATATTTTTACTGCAAAGCCAGTGAATTGATTTGTTTTGAGCTCGTCACTTTACAGCTCTTTGTGTGAGCTAATCTGTCATTTGTATGATGAATTAGGGAAACTTTTTTTTATTCTCTGATCTGTAGTTAATTTTATTTATCTCAATGAGATGATCTTTTAAGAGCGCTCAAATTTGAATTTTACATAATTTGAGCACTGCAGTGATTATGACAATAATTATTAATCTCATTTATACAATTATTTTGTTATAAATATTTAATGTGTTTATATAGGTATATAAAAAAACTATTTTTTACTCTTAAAAAAATTCTGTAGAGCTATATCATGATTCAAAAAATGTATATTTTCGAGAATAAATTATATGGTTCTCCATATTTTCCAGTTTTTTATTTTTTAATATTAATTTGTTCCCACGTAAAATTGTAGTGGTAAGTTAATGTTTAGCTGCGCTTAGTTTTGCTATCTTTTTATTTAGGTGTTTTTATGTATGGTGTCTGTTTTGTGCTTGTTTTGTATTTTGTATGTACTGTGCAGGTAGGTTTTAATTTCCTTTTTTTTTATTATGTCAACGTACACAAATTAAAAATTGTAGCTTAAACAAAATTGCACCTAGAATTATTTTTGTTTGCTTATGTTATCACATTTCTTTGGCTTCAGTAGTTTAGATTTGCAATTTGGGTTAATTCATTTATTTTTTGTTAACCGTTATACAATTATCAAGTTTTTTTATACAAAAGTTATCTAAAACAGTCCTTAAAAATATTCCTACATGCAATGTGACTCATTTGTAAATACAATATTTATTTATTATTACATTACTCAACAGGTCAAGACCCATATTATGAATTAAACTATAAAACAAATCAAGCTGGCAACTTACTGATTCATAATTATTATACATATGGTGTATATAGGGGTATATTACATCTGTCTGGATTCTATTGTCGATATTTTCTGCAATGTACTGTGTTACAGCTTAAAATTGGTAACGGTGGAACGGCCTTTCATGAATCCATGTTGTTCTGTTGATATCATATTACTGACGTGATGATAAATCTTGTTTTGAAGTAACATCTCAAACACTTTACAGAAATTACTAATAATTGAAATTGGACGATATTGTTCAATGTCTGATTTATCACCCTTTTTAAATACCGGGCAGACCTTAGAGCATTTCCAGATAGATGGGATAGAACAAAATTTGAGACAAATATGTAAAAGGACTTTTGATGGACGAGAATTGAAGCGCACAAAGAATGGAATATTATCTGACCTCCATAGTCATTTTAGATTTCATTGATTTTAACGTATTTCTAACTTCATCTTCGGAAAAGGAATTTATGTTTAAATTTGATACATTCACTAGATTAACCTCGGAATTTGGCTCAGTAAAAATAGTACAAAAAAGGTCAGCAAATCTATTAATAATTTCAGTGGGATTCTCAAAGTAATTTTCATTGTAGCGCATTCTGCTGGGCAAACGAGTCGAGTGTGTTTTATTTGAAATAAATGACCAACATTTGTCGGGATTGGATAATATTTCATCTTCAGATTTTTTAATAAATTGTTTATAGGCCACACTAATATCACTTTTTATGATTGTCATTAATCTTTTAAATTTGTTGAAAGATAAAATATCATTATCAGATTTATATTTACGCCAATATGACAACCTCATGTAACATTCCATATTTTTTTGTCGTTTTTTACGTTTAGCACAGTATATTTTTAAATATTATGAAAAAATTAAGACGAATTTAAGTAGAACTAAAATTTAATTCATTAATAATTTTACAGATTACAAAATCTGTCATTGGTAATATCGTTTATTACTGCTTATAAACGTTCTTAAATATCTTCTTCTGATTGTGTAGCATAAACCTTCAGGGTGTATCGCTATAGATCTTACAACCGCCCTTAGGCGTGGCTGTACCACATTTTCTTCTCTATTCGTTTTTTTCTCACTTCAAATTTTGTTTCTGTTTCAATAAATATGTAGAGTAAGGAATGTTCATTTTTAAAACAAAAAGTAAGCCTAGTTTTAATAGTGTTTTATTTGCTGATTGGCATTTAAATAGAGCGAAAGATATTACATTTCTCAATGTTCTTATCAATAAAAAATCTAAATCAGTTTTTACAATATCGAGTGCCAAAAGACAGTACCTCGTAAGTTCAAAAATTGTAACACTTCCCCTATACAGTGGATGGAGCGATGTTTTAAACAAAATTATCATAGAAATGTTAGTTACGAGGTCCTGCGTTGTGGCCCTCGATTTGAGTCACAAATAATTAAATTTTTAAGTGCCTTTTTACTATACCTTTATTTAAAATGTAATATAAACTTGTATGTATCAGCTCAAGCCCCTAGACCCATAGAAATTTAACAATACATACTGTAGTTGACAACATTCCATTATTAAACATCAAAATAACACGAAGCAAGCCAAAAATAATCTAACTGGATGATTCGTTTTTCCCGTGACAATATGTGTCTAATGCTTGAATTTGAACTAATTTTTATACAATAATATATAAATATTCCAATAATTTCCAAGATAAAATGCATTTATACTAACCGTTACTCACAGTTAAGTTATTTAGGAAAAAAAAATTTAAATAGTGAATACCAAATTTCTATAATTTTTGTCAATAAATGAATTTCAAAACTGAATTCATATTTGTTCCAGAATGCAGAAACTTCAAAGCCGCCATCAGAACCAATACAAGAACCAAAAGCTCAAATTCAAACAGAAACAGAAAAATCCCTTTTACCAATGCACAAATCTGGGGAAGATACGTCAGCCTCTACTGATACTGATCCGCACAAACTTCCCACTCAAAACGAAATTGATGAAAGTAACGTTAATTTCACTGAAAACCGTGAACTCTGGCAACGCCGTGTTATATTAGAATCGGCAATATTGGCTTCACCAGTTCTCAAAGCTCACAGAATGTCCGAGCCTCACATACAGAGACACAGCCATACCCCTGATTTGGTTATGGACTTGCCATTAGTAGGAAGCGCGGCAAGTAAAGAACAGTTGACTAAATCGGCATCTGCTTTAGCAGGAGTAGCCGGAGGGTTTGCGGAGACACCGCCAGAAAAAGAGGTAAAACCCGCAGAGGGACCTTCAGGTGCCGAAAGTCCCGAAATGCAAACTGCAGCCGAGACCTTCGCCAAACAGAACCAGTGTACTCTAAAAAAGAACAAAAAAAATCATATACCTGACGAAGCCGAATATGTAACGATTACTAGTCCCATTCCCGAACGAAAGTACGCTACTTTGGAGCCAAACATGACAATGACTTCAACTTTTAAACCCCAAGTAGATTCCAAACCGACGGTGCTCAAAAAGCCTATGTTTTCAATGCCTCTGAGATCTGTTTCTATTGAAATGATGTGCAAGGACCCGCCCGATCTTCCAACATAGATTTTTATATTACAATATATTTTTTTAAATGCGAATTTGTTGTCGGTTAGTATTTTTTTATTGCACGATGTTTGTGATTTTTTTTTTTACAGAGTGCTTATTACTAAGGGGATATAGTTAACTAAAATTCTTAAACGATTGATTATTCAAAATATCTATATTTCTATTTATGCATAAAGTACAAGAAATAATGATTGAGAGTAGGAATACGCCCAGTTGATGGCAAATCGAAGGCGTGCTTATTAATTTTTGAGAGGGTTGAGAATGAACCAAAAATGCTTAGTACAATTATTTGAAATAATCACAATTTTTTTATTTATTTCATTAAAACTTTGCAATATCGTAATTAATCTAATCATTGTAGTTAATTAGTTGGGCTTTATGAAAACAGATTAATAATTGTGTTAATTATAGTAGGTACCAAATAAATTAACAATATTAATAAAATTCACAATATATATTAAAAATAAGAAAGATACCTAAATATATAGACTTCTTTCTGTGTGCAAATTTTCGTCTAATCTTCAACCTCAGATTCGTCACTGCTGCTACCGCTATCATCAAAGTTAATTATGATTGGTTCAATATTGTGTTCAATACGGTTGTCTACGTCCCACATTTGCTCTTCTTTTAAAACATACTGAATGCATTTCTTCTAGTCTTCTGCAGAAACATTTTGAATGGCTTCTTGTAGGAATTGTTACACGTCCACTAATTTAAATGTTCTGTTTCCTCATGCCACATATCCTTTTACTTGCGCCCAGATAAATTATATTGGGTTTAATTCGCAGTGGTACGGTGGTAACCTTAAAACTGTAATTCCACGACTTTTCATCCGCTGCGAATTTTTGATATTTGTCTGTGTGTCATTTTGTTAGCTGAAGTAGTTCTTTCTTTAAACCTTCTTTTTTATATTAGATGTTTTTAATAATTAACCATTCTTGAATTGCTACTTTTTTCAATGATTGTTTCGATAATGATTCTAAATGCCGACTATGATATGGGGCATTGTCCATGACGACGACAGACCCAGGTTCTACAAGTTGAATGATGCCTTCAAACCATTGTTCAAACACCTCCGCATTCATCTCTTCATGAAAATCGCCTGTTTAGATTTAAATATTAATTCACCATTTGGTAAAAATCCACTGCATGTCGCTTCATATATGCGTAACTATCAGATGACTAACTTTTCCAGACGGCTGTTTTAAGCTAGTTCAATAAAGGCTTATCGTGCACTTGTTATATGATTATCCTGCCATACTTTTTTGACTGTATGTCCTTGGTTAATCCACGTCTCATCCATGCAGTAAATTTTTTTTTTAGATTCCGAAATTTGTCAATTTTTTTGAGATAATTTTTTCTCCATACTATTATTTCTTGACGTTCTATGAGAATGCTTTTCCTGTCGTAAATTTCATTTCGGTAAAATTTTCCTCAAAGTTGGTTATTCGTAGGTACATTCGTAGAATTACAGCACATATGCACTAAGTCATCTTTTGGTCGCTGATGATCTTTTTCAAGACAGTGAAATACTCGAAGTACAATTTGTTTTTCACTTAGGGACTGAGACTTCGACCGTTTCACCTTTTTCGATGTTGACGGTCCTGCATTGTCTCCCATTTTTTGAGTAGTTTTAGACCGGTGTAGAAATATAATTATTTAATGATTAAACACTTATTAGCGCTATTATTTTCACCAATTGTTATCACAACACATCGATTACTTACTAACTTAACTGTAAAACTTACAATTCACGTTGTATAATTCAAAACCTGATGCGCTCGTGGTTGCAAGTACATTACTGAGCACTGCATGGATGAGATGGATTTTACGCGAAACTAACAAAGACACAAATATCGTTCCGTACAGCGTTGCCATTAGTTGTAATAAAGACTGAACAATACATAAAATAATTTTAAATGATCAGAAAATGTATTGTCATAAATAATATCTTTTAATCGTATTATATTTTGATTCTGCTAGAAACTGGTAACGTAAAATTGAGATATGACAACGCGGTTTACTCTCAATCATTATTTGTTTAACTTTAGGCGAGCGGATTTTGTCTTTTCTAAACAATACTAGGATTAAAAATGATAGGCCTTTTAATATTTTATCAGTAAGTGCAGCAATACACGTTACACGCTTGGACCCAAATTTAAGTTATTCTGTGGTCAATGTGCTGCACTCATATAAGGCGGTTGATTGTTTATGAATATTATTTGAGATTATTTC
The DNA here is from genome assembly GCA_927349885.1 of Psylliodes chrysocephalus. Lineage (NCBI taxonomy): Eukaryota > Metazoa > Arthropoda > Insecta > Coleoptera > Chrysomelidae > Psylliodes > Psylliodes chrysocephalus. The sequence goes on along the minus strand of OV651826.1, from coordinate 26,850,167 downwards.
GTTTAAAAGTGTCGATTGAATAAACACAATGGAGAACATCCAATTATCCCTAAAAAATGTCTCAAGATTGACATTTTTAAATCAAAATTAAAAAATAACTATATCTCCTCTATACATACAAGTTTCAACAAAATGACTCAATTAAATATTTATAAAAATTTAAAGAGTAGTAATATCTATGTATTATTTTACAAAATGACTGGTTTTTAAACAGTATTTTTCTATTTATTGAGGAGTGAAACGTTTGTAATTTATTATTGTAGAGTGAATAAAAAAAAATCCAGTAAACGAGTGTTGAAGCTTATAATACAAATTTATATTGTAGGCGAATGATAATAAGTATATTCGATGTGATTTTCGATGATAATACCGAGAGGCACTGCTCTCTACTCTAATATTTGTAGCAAATAACATTTTATAAATAATTAAATTTCTGAAGTAGCATTAAGAATAAAAAAAAAATACATAATATTACTTTTGATTTTATTTTAAATACGAAATCTCCTCTATTTATAGTTTTTGTTTCTGAATCCAAAATAAAGATGCAACAAATTTTTATTAATGTCTTTATGCAAAATATTTTTAATATTTGTTTTCCGCCCTTCGATATTTTAACTTATTCTATGAAATGAAATAACTATAACTCCCTAGATAATATAAATTATATTAGACAAAAGACAACATATAGGTAATGGTAGATATCCATCCATTCGTTGACTTTTCTGTCAAGTTTTCTGATTTCACAATTACCAAAACTAGGAGCCACTTTTAAAAATGTTTTTATTTTTTAAATGGAATTACCTGTTTTTGTTTTTCCTGGAAATCATTGTTTTCTAAATCAAATATTTCCCGTTAAATTGAATATTTTCTAATTTAATACTAGAAGAATTGTACACTGAAGCATTAGAATTTAGATTTAAACATTTGGTAATTTGAAACATATCGAATAGAAAAGTTAATATATCGTTGCTCGGAAAAATATTCTACTTATTCAGAGAGCAATGTGGGTTTACAGGCTTAGCATATTACGCTCTCGGCTGTAAACGATCAAATTACTCCCGAAATACGTAAATAACGATTTTATTGTTACTGGTGAAATTTAATTTTTGTAAGATCCTGTGTAAAGGAAAACATAAATTTAAGGTGGATGCATTATAGGGACATTGCCACTAAGCGGGTCGCATTTTTAACAGTTACTTATCCTGTTTTATATTTATTAATCTTTTCAATAGAATCTCTAGTTTAGATAAAAATGTAGAATTATTTGAAAAAAGGAGGCTATACTGTAAAAATGAGACTCACTACATTTTTGCTTAAATGAGTTGTCTGTCTATATTTGAACAAATTTCACAAAAGAAAACAATGATTGTGAAAACTTAGTGATACACAGAACCCTCTTATATCTTGAAGAATTAATCTATTTTTTATATTAATAGTTATTACCGTTTCATTTTGATGATCAACGATTAAAACCCTCCAGATGGTTTTTGTTCTAAATCTTAAATCGATATTTGAAATTTGTTGATAATAATATATATAGTGAATATTTACTACCGCGACGACCAAAAATTAATGTTAATTACCATTTTTTTTCTCTCTACAGAAATAAAAAACATCTATTTCAGTATTAGTATGGTGTAGATTAAAACTTATTTTGACTTTGCCTCCCACTTCGGTGTCACAAGCTGAATTTTTCAGGGATGAAAGTACATGATAAGCTAACCCTTATTCCGAAGATAATACAAAATTAGACTGTGCAAAAAGGCACTATCATAAAAAATCGAGTTATTGATACCACCGTATAAAAAAATGCTTATTTTTTAGTTCTAATGCTCAATTAGGTCTTTGTAGGAAGTATTTTTTTATAATTATTTAAAAAAAAATCATTTATATTAGCCCTTATGGTCGAAAAAAATCCCGTCTACAAATTTGTATAAAAAATCTTATTTTAAAAAAATATACCTCTCATTTGACGAAAAACGAAGGCCTAAATGAAAAAAAAAAAACTATTCTTCATAAAAGTTTCGCCTATGTATTGACAAGGTAACAGTGCTTTCCCCATATTTTCTTTTAAATTAATAAAATTATAGCAATAAACAATTAGTTATGTCATGGTTTTACTAGAAAGCAAACATTGAAGGCACAGCCTCTCGACTCTCTATGCGTCTCTCTCAGTGTTGAAATGTATGCAATCAGTTTGACTCTCTTATATTATTTTATACAGGGATTATTGATTTATCCGCTATGAATAATAGGGTGTATTAATTATTTTAAGATTTTTTTTATTTTTGGAGTAAAATGAAAAATAAGAAAATATAAACTATTTATTGAAGGTAAAGTGTGTATCTTATAGTGGTATCCGAAGTTTTTTAAATAATTTGACAAACAGAATTTTTTGTAATAAATGTTTTTTTTGTTGAAATTGGATCTATTACAATTTATTTGGTCACTTTTTGAAGATGTCATCGGCCAAGTGGCCACCTCTGGACGCCACACACAAATCGGCCCGTTTTTCGGCATTTTCCATTACTTTTTTTAGTGTTTCGGGTTGAATGGCGGCACCGATTTCTCGGCGTATGTAGGCCTTAAGTTGTTGGAGAGTGGCTGGTTTATCGTCATAAACCTTTCCCTTCAGGTATTTCCACAGGAAAAGTCAAGGGCTGAAACCGCGAGATATTTACGTTTATATATTTTTTCGGCCGTAAGGGCTAATGCAAATGATTTTCTTTAAATAAGTATAAACAAATACTCCCTACAAATATTTTATTGTGCATTGGACCAGAAAATGAGTATTTTTTCTCTATTCGGTGGTATCAATATCTGGATTTTTGATGATAGTGCCCTTCTGCACAGTTTAATTTTGTATTACCTCAGAAATAAGGGTCACCTTATCACCTTTCATCTCTGAAAAATTCTGCTTGTGACAAAAGAGTGGGAGGTAAATCGTTTTCTAGAGCGAATATTTTAATACATACACTCTACTATATACCCCCCGTTTAAAAATTATAATATTCTACACAAATGCAATGGTTATTAACTTAATACAAAAAGTTGTAATTTTTGTACACAACTAAAACTTAATATGAAATTATTTTAGTATTACAACTAGGTGCTCTTTGAAAGTCTCTAGTGCTTGGCCACCTTGAGAAAAAAAAAACAGATTTTTATTTGAATTAAAATTTTCAAAATTATCCTAAAAACACGGATTATGTCATTTTATTTACACAGAATATAGCAACTAAAAAAAAAATACATCTGAAAATGGTTGATAAATATAAGTATATAAAAATCAGTAGGATGTAAAAAAAAATAGTTAATTACCAAAATGGACAAAAATTTTAGATGCATATCTAAATATAATAAACTCTACTTATACCGCAACTCAGCGTTCTTTTTTTTTAATAGTAAATTTGTGATATATTTACTCATTCGTTTTAATTTAATATTATGATTTCTTATTATTGAGATTATCATTGTAGCTGATGTGATTTTTAAATGTACTCTATATAAATATATGTCTACGACGCAGGGTGTTAACAAAATCAACTGAAAAAAAAAAAAAAATTAACAATCAATTATCGTCGTGGTAACCACAATAGGTCTATAACAGGTTGTATGTCAGAAAAAGGTTTTAAGTTAAAATCCAATTTGTTGTATATCAATTTTGCTCACTAAGCAAAAAACTTTCGAATATAAAGAGGCTGTTTGTCACAATACTAATTGAAGTTGTTACCAAATTTAATATCTCGTCAAATTAGACAAATATGATGTATTTTTAATATGAATTTGACCAATTCAAGATAGGTTTAATTATTTTTTTAAGAATACTGTGTTATTATTAAAATTATTATTTAGTTGTATTATTATTAAAATTACTGGTTAGTTGTCTGTTTTTATATTTAAGTTGTAAAAAAAACATTTTTTAAAAAAATCGAGCTTAAAATATAATTAATTTATGATAAATTTACAAAAAATCTATTGGTAAAAAAGTGTCTTTATAAATTATAGTCTTAGCTTGCTCTATGTAATTTTACAATTGCAATAGTTTATGTTTCTTTATTGTTAAAGGTAGGTTGTTATAATAGGCTGAGCCCTGTATATTCTTGAATATGTTAAGATAAGAGAACACATCATTTCATATTCCAGTTAATTTATTTTCAAAAACATCCGGAAACCCAGTCATTTAAAAATTTTGAAACTAAATTGCAATTGAAAATGTAATGGTTAATAAAAAAAAAAAGTTGAAAAGTTATAATCCCTAAAAAGCTTCTGTGCAACATTTTTAGTTTTGAACTTAAAAAATATATTAATTTGGTAAATTTAGTATCGTGACAAACAGCCTTATATCAGCCTGCTACAGTAAGTAATATTTGCATTAGTTATGCTGTTTTTTGCTGTTACCACGATGTTATACACATATACCATTTACTTACGAAATCTTTTTATTACACGTATTTTCAGAAGAAGTGATTTAGTTGGTTATGTTTGAATAATGATTATCTCCTATATTTTATTTTTTTAAGAAACATTGTTAACGGAAAACTAGAAATGTTACTATTGTTAGTTGTGATTTTTATTTATTTTTTTTTGCTGGCGCCCTGTAAGATTTAAGTAATTGTTTAATCCAAAAACCTAATACCAACAATATAATTGAATAATAAAATGTTATAAATATGTATCATCCAAATTACAGTACGTACAAAATGTAGCCATCACAATAATATAATAAACATTATACCTACTTATCTCTAATTTTATTTATTAAATTAATCTTATATTTTTAATCTACTTTACATAAATGTGTAAATAAGATAAGCCATTGAATATATTTTTTTTACTTATGACTACGTCACTGGAGACTGGAAACACTAATCCGCCATTTGTAACCCACACCACAAACCACAACCATTGATGAGCGATAACAGGAATAAATATATACGGTGTGAACACGAAAAATAATTAAAAATGGTAAAAATAGGTATAAATCGTGAAATTGGTGGCTGAAACTACTTTAGAACAATAAATTTTCCATTTTAAAATTTGTTGAAAAATAATGACGAAAATTCGTATTAACACAAGCTGGTGGATCAGACAATAACAAAGTGAAATAGAAAATGGTTGTTATAAATACTCCCGAGTGAGATGAAAAATAACCTGTCTTCGCCCATAGAGTCGCATCTCAAGCCTATTGACAAGCATTCTACCCCACTCCAGTTCATTGCGTTGGCATCGGTGCGGTATCTACCTGTCTTTTTTTCATCAATCTATCAGTGATGAACTAACAGCGCCGTCTTTGTTCTTCCACTTTAATATATAGTTCAGTGGTATGTACATCATTCTTATGACAACAAAACTATCAGTGGCATTTAGCATCTTGTGAAATTGTCAAAATGGGAAAAGGTGTTCCATGGAGGAAGGAGGTGTCCTTCCTTCATGAGTGTTCTGTGATGGGCAAAAATGGCCGACGATTGGCAACACTGACCTTGATATTAAACTTGATGGCTCTATATGACATAAACCCTACTCCTAATTTCTACGCCGACACAGGTGAAAAAAACGGTCGGTGCGCATGACAATTTGGACGCCAGAATGTAAATTTCAAGCATTTACGTCACGTTTTTCACGGGCGTACTATGATAAATTATATTATTTTTTATTAATAACGCCCTTTTTTAATAATTATCATTATTGGAAAATTTATTCAGCTGTGTATTAATCAAAAATCATTTTTAAGTGATTTTCTTAAATTAAAAGGTGTCATAGTTGAATGTAAGAAGTGTTAAATTTAATTTTGATGATCTTTTTTAGTGCATTTCGATACGCACATGTGGACGCCAAAGTGTCAAATATCACCTCGCTATGCGGCTTGATTTTGTTGATCGGCTTTGTTCTTCCAGTTTAATATATAGTTCAGTGATTGGCAATAATAACAAATTGTTAACTTTTTTCATTAGCGTTCGACTGTATGCAAAACATTATTCATGTATTTTTAATAAATATTAATTTTTGCCATTTTTCAACCAAACCCACCGAAAAACTATTACTCCGCAAAAAATGGGCAAACTTAGACTAATAATCTGACTAGAACTGTTTTTGTCACAAAACACTTGTTTTTCCCAGTCATCCACCACGTGATTTGTATTACCTGGGGTGCGTTCAGAAATCGAGAGCGTAAAATTTTCAATCGTCCGGACAAAATTCGTCGGAACGTTTATTTTTGCCCGATAAATACGAGCGGTAAGTGCAAGAATTGTTAAATCAAGTTTTTGGTTACGTCTTTTCTGTTAACTGAAATTGTAGGAATTATTAAAAATTAGAAAATAGGTAACATTATTGACATCCACATAGATTTTTTTATGTAAAAATTCAATTCATTACCTGTTTTCCTGTGTCATAAAATTTAATCATTTTCAATAATGAAATTACCATCCTTTCCGACAACTAGACGCTAATTGATGGAATTAATTCTCTCATTCATATTTATATTTAAATATTTTTTCTCAAAAAATAAAAATAGGAAATTAAATACTAGGTGGTTAATTGGGGTTATGACATACTGCGCAAGTCGAGTAAAAATTATCCAACTCAACACGGTGGGTAAAATTTCTTCATCCTGACGCGTTTTTCTTTTAAATAGGAACGGCTGGGGTAATTCACAAAGCACATAGAGGTTCCACGTGAATGACCAAGGTCAAAACCGACAACTGACATTTTCTATGCTATTTGCTCCAAACTCTAGATGGGGCTACTGGTGAAATTATGATTTCTTACTCCATTTTTAAGCCTTATGGGAGAAAAACCAGAAAAACTTAACCAAAGATGTGACGTGTATTTATTTATGTTCTTGGTTAGTTTCATTTTTCCGTCTGATTTTAGTGATTTTTTGTTGCTTTGGCTTTTGTTTTCTGGGTAAAGTTGCAGGAAAGGTATGTACTGACGCGCATCCTGGCCGCGCATATAAAATAATTAATTTATCTATGGTTTTACGACAGTATAACTGTACAACATTATCAGATTGCTACTTTTATATTATTAATAAATAAAATCTAAGTAAAATAACAAATAAATAAATAAATATAAACAACTACGCGATAAATATAACGATGTTTACATATGCGCGGCCAGGATGCGCGTTAAGTACATACCTTTCCTACAACTTTACCGTTTTCTGTTTATAGTTTCGTCTTAGTTATTTGCAAAATTGTGATGTTTCGCTTTTTTATTTCCTACTATGTTTTGCAATAATTTTGGTGCTACGTTGAAAACTTCGAGAAAAACTTCATTGATTCACCATATATTCACCATGCATCTGCATCATAAAAAGACAAACGGAGACAACAACTAATTGATAATCAATTTATCACTGGACTAGATTCCGAAATCTGTATCACCATCTGTATTTGGAAGGAAAATGCCTATTTATCATTGAATGAATAGTTAAAAGGATTCACCTTTTAATACAATACCTATATTACATTTGTCCTCAGTTAAAAAGACATTTATAAAATATATAACTTTAGTGTTAATAAAATGTAATATCCTAGTCTCTACTTCACATTTACATTATTGATAGGTATTTTAAAGATTTGAGATTATATATATATATTTGCTCCAAGTAAGTATTCGTTAAATATGTATTATTATTTGTATTTATTTTTATCTAATAATATTTATTTAATTTATTAATAAACATATTTTAAGAATGTTCTATTTTATTATTTATTGAATAAAAATATGCAGATCCAACTCTCCACATTAGACCCCTTATAACAAATTAATTCTTCAAATTTGGTATAATCGACCTAAATTATTTTGTAAAATAAAAGTTTCGAACTTACTAGTTCCATACTTTATTTTATAAAATAATTTATGTGGAAATCATTTAAAATTTAATTTAAAACTACCTACTCCTAAAAATTACAATTTGAATTTACCGCCATCTGTCAATTGTCATTTTAGTTCCAGCTCCAAACACAAGGTGGCGCTAATTTGGTTTAAAAGTTTAACATTGGCGTGGGGTCTCTAGAAGATACATGCTTTGTGGGGTAATTCGTCCAGATAAAACGTTCCATATTTAGGAACGCTTATTTGAATTTAGACGTCCGGACGCATTTACCCTATATTTCTGAACGCACCCCTGCGTTAGTTTTAAACTACCCGAGTAATGCCGCGTTTGAGAATCCACATCGGATGCATCTGAGATGTAGTAAATCTTTGATCACGTGATTCAGTATACGTAAATGTAATGGGACAGATGTGTCCGATGTGGATAAAAAAAACGCTCGAGATGTAAAAAATGCATCCGATGTGGATTCTCAAACGCAGCATAAGACAACACTAGTCTAGAGTTAATGTTCTGTGACTAGTCTGACTCTGACCAGTCAGCTGATTAGTTAGTGCCATGTTGAATTTTGGTCGGTTTTCTTTTTCTTTGAATATTTTCGACTAAATGTACAATAAAAATATTACAATAAATTAGCTTGTTTATATTTGTATATTAGAAATATTCATTATTCCTGGGAATTTTTATTTTTCAATGTGGTGAAGAATAGAAAGGAAATCAACAAAACGTACATAAAAGAATGTAGTAACTAAACTTGTTTGTTTGAATTTTCTTTATAAATAATAAACTGAAAGTCAAACGAGAAAGATGGAAGTATAGAATTGATGCGCGGATAAGAGGAAGAAGTAAAATGAATATTAACCAGCTCAAGGACAGAAGTTGGATCACTAACCATCTGTACAAATGATTGTTTTTCATCCTTTTTTAATTCGCAATAAAATTACAGTTTTCTCAGGTTAGTTATTCTTGTCACAATATTCTTGTTGAATATAATTTTTTAGATTTATGCAAATTGATCTATTTTGAATAGCTAAAACTACAATTTATGAAGAAAAAATAGTAAATTAAGGTAGAAATAGAAAACGGAATTTATATTAAGACGGACCACCCTGAGAGTCTTCAGAAATAACCATTTCTCAGCACCGCAGCGTTTTCGATTATACTTTTCTTTGTGATTGTAATTATTGATTATGGTATCTTTGAATTGACGTTTCTTAGATAAAAATTAGGTAGTAGGAGTTTCTGAAAAGTCTACCTTTGTAAAATGAGTAATTTCATAAAATGAAAATACATTGAAGCGGTTTTAACTTAAAAACTATCACACTTTATCCAAATATTATGGTTATGTCATTCAAATGTATTAAGGTAAGAGTAAACTTATTTCTATCCTTCTGTAACTACTTTATTGTTTATTGCCGCAATTCTATTATTGTTGTTAAGTAAGGAAGTCAATCTTATATTTATTTTTGTAGGTATTTTAGAACTATCCCAGCTGCCAGTCTTTGTCTTTAAACTTAACAGTATTGCAAAAACAATTTTCTTTTTGATTTGACCAAAACTCTATATCTATTAACTTTCTTAGGTTGTCTCCTGTATCCTTATTTTGTAAAGAAGTATGATTAATCTATTATTGAAGTTTGTCATAAAGTAATGTCAGTTAAATACCTACCTATATGATATATGAAAAATATTCTGTATTTTGTCAATACTATATTGAGTGTGGCTATGTTTCTTTAAACATGGCTATGTTTCTTTAAACATTGCATGTTCATTTTTTGAAACTACTAATTTATAATTGATTTTTCTTTTAAAAGTTACCTACATTTGATTTATTTTTTATTTTTAGGCTGAGTAATGGCTGCAATAAATGCCAATGCTCCCTCTTCAGCAGATGCTTGCCTAAGCATAGTACACAGCTTGATGTGCCACAGACAAGGTGGCGAGAGTGAAGGGTTTGCTAAAAGAGCTATTGAGTCACTTGTGAAGAAATTAAAAGAAAAAAGAGATGAACTCGATTCGCTAATTACAGCTATAACTACAAGTGGTGCTCATCCTAGTAAATGTGTAACAATACAAAGAACTCTTGATGGAAGATTACAGGTTGCTGGAAGAAAGGGTAATTAAAAATAAACTTGTTTTTAAACAAATTCTTAATATTATAACAAACTATAGCCGATAGCAATTCTACTCATTTGTTGTGAGTATAAAATATGTAATGCATTTTTGAATGTGAACAATGCAGAACATTCCATGATACTATGAATATTTCTTTGTTGTTACAGATTCCAGTAAAGTTAATAATAATAATAAATTGTATTAAATACTTTTTTCCAATTTAACTGAAGACAAAAATATTCTTATCCATTGTTAAAATTTCTTATTTCTACTTTTGTAGAAAGAACTAGCAAAAATAAATGGTCAGATTGATAGAGACAATAAGTTAAAGGTTCATGTGTCTGTAATTTTCTTCCTCTATTTAACAATCCCTCTATAATATTTCAGGATTTCCACATGTAATCTATGCAAGAATATGGCGATGGCCAGACTTACACAAAAATGAGTTAAAACATGTCAAATACTGCCAGTTTGCATTTGACTTGAAATGTGACTCAGTTTGTGTTAATCCCTATCACTATGAAAGAGTAGTATCACCGGGAATTGATCTCTCAGGTCTCACACTACAATCAGGGACTCCTAGACTCGTCAAGGATGAGTACACAGCTGGTGCTGTGGCAGGAAATAGTATGGAGATTGATGGAGACATGGGAATCAACGTTTCACAGACAATTCAACATCACCCTCCCCAACAGAACTTTACACTCACTGGATTGCAACCTCCCCCAACAAGTAAGTGAGAATTTTCAAATTAAGTGGACAAACACCAGACTAAGTTAATGTTTCCTAAAATTTTGAATGACTACTGAAAAAAAAAAATGCTTACTAGTTAACTTAAATAGAGATTTTAAATTATTTGCTCTTGAATTTTTATTTAATGCATATGTGAAAATGTTACATTTACTCTATGCTAGATTAATTTTGCCTTTCGCCAAAATGTACCTTGTCCAAATAATAAAGGACATAGCCTACATCTCAGAAACTATGCTTCTAGAATTTTGGGAACAGTGTTGTCAATGGTTGGAGATGAAAAGATCCACTTCTCCACTATCTAAAAAAACGCTGATGTCTCCCTCTTTCCAATATATTTTTGGAAAAAAGGGGGTACCCATCAGTCAGTAAAAGTTTTATGTCTCCCAAAATATTTGAAGAGCAGAAAAGGTCAAAAAATTATTTTGAAGAGCTGTATTCTATGAATTTATAACTTAATGTTCCATAATATTATTTATGTGACCAAAACTTATCATACTGTGTTAAACACAAAATCAGTTACTGATTTTTTTTTATTTATATTTATTTTTTAAATCTAGGAAATCATAAGTATAATACAATCATATTCGTTTTTACCATTGCACTATGGCTCTATTAAGATTTCATGTTGTTTTATAGATTATAGATTTAACAGCATATCTTTAAATTTATTGTTTTTCAAAACAAAAATTTTATAACATATCTTATTCATGATAATAAAAAGGAATCACAAAAAATATTTCTAAAGTATGCAATGACTGACAAAGATTGAGTCATGTTCATAATAACTACGTAAATAAATGCAAACTGACACCCCAAACGAAAGATAATTGTAATCTATGACATGCGTAAATTTTTCCATGGTCTACTTTAGAAACATTTGTTGCAGATCACTCCTTATAAAAATGTATTGTACTTTTCATATTGAAATATTGTACATTTTTAAAAGTAATAATTATACAATATTACGTAATTGTAATGTTTTAAATTGTTTTGGGATTGTATATTTATTGAAAAGTAGTTAAAACTTTTTTTTTCAAATAATTTTACAGTAATATTTTTTGATATCCAAAAGTAGTTTTTCCGTATTTGAGCGTATTGTAGCTGTATTTTATTTCTTTTCACAAAGCATTGTTGGCATTTTTTGTTAATGTTACAGAAATATTTATTTTTATTAAAAAATTACTATTTAAAAACCAGCAATGTTGCATTTTTGAGCAAATAAATTAATTCTTTGCTTAATTTTTATGTTATATTAAAGGGTTTGGATAATTTCTTAATCCAATACAGAGTTTAAATTTTCACATCATTTTTTCTTAAAATATAATTTAATTGCTAAATATAATATGACACAGGTTAGTTAATTCGTTACTAACCGTTTTATTTTGCAACACCAAGAAATGTCTGAACCCTGCTTTTGTATTCATCTTTTTTGCTTTGAAAATTTTAGTTAGGCATGTTTTGATGTTGTAATAGGTGATCCAGGAATATATAATTCAACAAATAGGCCCACTATGGGGTCAGCAACTGTACCAAAAATTGAAAGCGGACAAGATACCTCCAGAACAAATTGGTTGCCGCATATGCAAATACATCGTAAGATAAATACTATTTCGGTGCATTTTAAAATGGAAATTAAAAAAATGTGTTGTTACAATTTTGCTCTCTAACAGCCTGAATCTAAAAGGAAAAATTAAGAGTTGTTCCTAAATTAATTTCATTTTTTTCTATGGCAACAGATTTATGTTATTCTTAAATTTAATAAAATTTTTAAAGTAAATTTGTGAATTTCACATTTTGCCATTACCCATTTTAAAATTTACCAAATTTTTAATGTTTTTCTGCTCCTTCCAATTGATAAAAATTAGTGATAAATTGTTTTTCCCTGATAGAAGAGTCTGTTACTAAATAATCTTGCTTTTTAGTTTGAATTTTATGTTTTATTAATTGTTGCTTGAAGTATTTTAGTAGAGTTGAATATTCTAAACTATGGTTAAATGATCGGCATTTGAAGTGAAATTTAATACTTTGAATGTATCTAAAATATTGGAGTTAATTTTAAGTTTTTGGCTCAAAATCCGAGAGATGACATTTAGCCACACCAATTTCGAATTGTTTTTATGAAGTGACAAATTTAAATATGGAACTGTCTATAAACGATTTAGAACACTTTTAACTTTGCCCTAACTCGTTTAAACCATAATTATTTTAAGATTGCTTTAAGTCATAACTTCACACTCCTTTTGTTGTTTCATTATTAATTTCCTTCACATAAATATGCATTACATAATTTATAGATAGTCTCCAATATTTGTCTACTTAAAATATGCATAGACAACAAATTTAAAATATAATTATTAACAAAACTGGGTAATATTTAATTAATAAAATTATTTTTACCATTCAAAACCCTGCTTGGAAGGGGTAACAAGTAAAAAATAATGCATCTAAACGAATATTTTTTAGGCCAAAACCCAGTATACAGTTCAACACCGACACAAGCAGTACAAGAAAGACCACAAGAAGCTATACCACAAAGTTTAGGTGTGTATTAATTAAGCACAATAACACAAATTTAAATCATTTGTTCAATAATATTCCATATTTTTAGCTGCAAATTCTCCTGTTTCACCTCCTCTCCAACAAAATGGATTCAGCAGTTCAACTAGTACTGCTGTTGCATCAAATAACAATGGAACAGTCTCAGGGACACAGCCAACGAATACAATTGGACAAGCCTTTACAGGTGCAGGTGGTACTTGGACTGGTTCAAACACCTTAACATATACACAGTCTATGCAACCCCCAGACAACAGAAATCATCACACTACTTACTGTAAGTACATTAGATAAAACTACTGTTTCTTGGAGTGTACAAAACCTAAAATCTATTATTCTAGGGAATCACAACTCACCAAACCAAATAAGTTCGGAGGTCAGTATAGCTGGTCTGCTTTCCTCCCAACCCGCGCCGGAGTACTGGTGTTCAGTAGCTTACTTTGAACTAGATACTCAAGTAGGCGAGACTTTCAAAGTGCCATCAAACTGTCCAAATGTCACTATTGACGGATACGTAGACCCTTCTGGAGGGAACAGGTTTTGTTTGGGTGCCTTAAGTAATGTACACAGAACGGAACAGAGCGAAAGAGCAAGACTTCACATTGGAAAAGGGGTCCAATTGGATCTTAGAGGTGAAGGAGATGTGTGGTTGAGGTGTTTAAGTGACCATTCAGTTTTTGTCCAGAGTTACTATTTGGATAGGGAGGCTGGAAGGCAACCAGGGGATGCAGTGCATAAAATTTATCCTGGAGCTTATATTAAGGTATTTTTATTGTAATGCTTTTTGATAAAGAACTGTATGTATGGTATATTTTTTAGGTTTTTGACTTACGGCAGTGTCATCATCAGATGACAACCCAAGCAGCTACAGCCCAAGCTGCGGCTGCAGCGCAGGCAGCTGCTGTTGCTGGACATATTCCAGGGCCGCATTCAGTTGGAGGAATAGCACCTGCTATTAGTAAGTATTGATAGACATATCGATTGCCTAGAAGCAATACCTTGTAAGTACAAAATCTGTAAATAAAAGCAATAACATATAAGTGCTTTAAAAAAAATTGAAAAAAGGATTCAAGGACCAAGACAGTAAAAATGCCATACATGATATTGTATGTAACTTTTTGAAACAGTTGATTGATAAATAATATATTTATACAATAATATTATAACAGTTTTTCTTCATAACCACAAATTTTGGAAGATGTACTTACGTGTTATTGCTTCTAGGCCATCGATATCATAAATAAATTTTGAAGAATTGATCAGTTTGCATTTATTTATATGCAAAACCAATATCAAATACTATCGTGTTTTATTTTCACAATGAAAATATTGTTAGGAAAATAGAAAAATTGATTACATTCTGTAAAAGACCACAACTTTAAAATCTTTATTGATTTTCAATCATTTAATAATGAAATTAAAGAGGTCCAATATGAGTTTTTTTTTATAGGTTTGTCTGCAGCAACAGGCATAGGCGTTGATGACTTACGACGCTTGTGTATTTTAAGGTTAAGTTTTGTGAAAGGTTGGGGTCCAGATTATCCCAGACAATCCATTAAGGAAACTCCTTGTTGGATAGAAGTCCACTTACATAGAGCGCTTCAGCTCTTGGATGAAGTGTTACATACAATGCCAATAGACGGTCCTCGAGCAATAGAATAAGAGTAGAACAATATGATGATACTACACTTCTCACCACTCGAAAATATGATATATTTTCTTAAGAAGATTGCACTTCCTCAGAATTCGTGTGTGTGTTAGTAGTACTCTGATTCTAAAGACTGTTTCTTCAGATTGTCAAAATTTTTAGAAACAAAAACGTGGAGTTTAAGTGAAATAAAAAATACCATTCACAATCTTTATGGAAAATGGGTTTGGATCAAATTGTCTTACTAATTTTTATGATAATGGGACAAACTCAACTTTAACACTCATTTTTAATACTCCGAAAGTGAAAGATAAAAAATAGCATGAAACAATAAATGATGGAATATTATTAATATGCCACTTGATATTGGTTTATTAAACAAAAAAATATATTGAAAGGCTCATAAAAAATTATTTGCAATAATATATTTCAGGTGCTAATAAGTAGACTATTTTCCAAAGAGATTTAAATAGTATAAATGACAAGTATTTTTTTATCTTTTAGATTTCAGAATATAAAAAAAAAGATCGATTTTGCATATGGATGATGCAAGTCTTTTTGAAAATACTTTTTATAATTTTAAATTTGAATATTATGTATATATTACTATATTATGTAAATGCAAAAAATTGTAACTTGTATGTTTGTATAAAACATTGAAATATTTTTGAAAATGAATATTTTTCCAGGCAATGTCTAAAATTATTTTAAAATAAACTCCCGCTATTTTAAAGTCTACAAATTTTAGTAAACATTGTAACTACTTTTTTTAATCGTTGACAAAATGATTGTACATATGTCTCTTTTTGACGAATGTGTAGTATTATGATAGAACTTTCAGTATAATCGAAAGTAATTCTAAATCTAACTTTATAATGTACAGTGTTCCACTGTTACCAGCAACCTCCAATAAAAAATAAAAAAAAAACGAATTGAGTATTTTGACAAAACCATAACTTTTCGATAACGTTGCTCACGAGTTTTCATTATTCTCAGTTTATTTTTATATATATATTTTTTAGATGCATGATATTTATATACCGTAATTTTCAAGTATTTTTAAGAGAGAAAAAGTGTGATATTAAAAATACTATTCTTAAACAGAATCTTTTACTGCCCTTCCCCCTACTTTTGAGTTGAAGAAAATAATTTGTATCATTTAAAACTTAATCAAGATAACAAAACAAACACTTCTATATAAAAGGAAAACATTTATATCAGGATCAAGATATCTATTGGAAAACAATTTTATTTAATAATTATTTCTTACCTGTAACGGTTAAATTCGTTTTTTCTCAGCTCTGTCCTGAAAACAAAAATATTTCATCAATTATATTAGTCATAAAAATGTCCAACTGAAATACATTTTGCTTAATAAACATATTATGTCCGAAAACGTTTCGTTTCCAATGATAGACTTAGATACAAAGAGCACTTGCATACAGAGGAGTAGATAACATCACATCCAGGGGGTCGATTCTCGACTCGTAGGAATATTTTCCTATAGGAATTTTTGACATTTTTATGTACATCGAAAATTTATGACATTTTCCTACATATAGGAAAGTGTCACAAATTCCTATAGGAAAAGGTTCCTACAAGTCGAGAATCGACCCCCAGGTGGATGGCTCAGCTGTTATCTACGAGAACTGCAGAGACACAGATAGGGCAGGATACCATCTCCATCTGCACAACCAGAGGATGTCCACATGGAGTAGTTCTATCCACACTAACCGTAGACGAACTTCTATGCAGATTGACTGACCTCTGCATACCCTGTCAAGGTTATGCCAACGACATAGTCATATTTGCTAGTGGCAGCCCTCTACATTTGATGATAGAGAATGTGGCAAAAAGGACACGATATAGAATGATCAGGAACGGAGTAATCAGACGAAAGTCTACTTGCTTCAGGACTAAAGATACCTGGGACATGCACCAGGATGAAATGCTAAAGAAATACAGTTTTGTGAAAAACTTCAAAACCACAGAGCTGGGCTGCAAGAAAGAATGGAGCCAAGAATCCATCGCGCTTGCAACCGAAAGACGTGCTATTCAGTGGTATACGGACGGTTCCAAAACCATAGAAGGAACTGGAATAAGAGTATATGAGCCCAGAACCAAGCACTCCGAAAGCTTGGGAAAATACCCAAGCATCTTTCAGGCGGAAATTCACGCCATCGAGAAGTGTATCCAGTTTAACATCGAGAGAAACTATCATAGACAAGAGATTATCATCATGTCCGATAGTCAAGAAGCCATTAAAGTGCTGAGCTCTTACGTAATCAGCTCAAAAATGGTCTGGAGATGCCTAGAACAATTGAATGAGCTAGGCGAGAAAAATAGAGTTACTCTCACTTGGGTCCCGGGACATAACGGGGTACAGGGTAACGAGATTGCAGATAGTCTTGCAAGGAAGGGGCTCAAACTCCCTTTGTAGGACCTGAGCCGTTCTGCGGTATCAGCAGTAACATAATATTAGGAGAGATTAAAAAAGAATTGGGCAGTAGAAAAACCGATAATTGGAACAATCTCTTGGGGCTGAGACAGGCCAAGATACTTCTGGGTGAATATTACCAGAAAATATCGGAAGCCTGCATCTGCCTGAGCAAGAACAAGCTACGTGTTGTAACAGGGATCCTTACCGGACATTGCCGACTAAAAGGACACCTAAGTAAACTGAGAGTAGTAGAGGATAGTAAGTGCATATTCTGTGAGGAGGAGGACGAAACGTCCATTCACATCCTAACTGAATGTGTAGCACTCCAGAATCCAAGGGCACTATATCTAGGAGGATATCAAATAGAAGAGGGAGGTTTACCTAACTTGAAGCCACTTCAAATCCTACACTTCCTTGAGAAAATAGGATTGGAAGGGTCGTTATAGGCATTGAGACATTTCCCTAGTGCATTGGCGACAGAAGGGGGTACAATAGATCTTTTAGGTCGCAGTGTATTAACACCCCATTCCCAACATAACATAGATATAAGCTAATAGATCCAAAAGATAGATATCAACACACTGAAAATTTCATTAAACTTGGTTAAAAATTTTGGGACATGTTTATTCAGCAAAAATGCTTGTTTTAATGTCCCCCTACTGCCACTAAAAGTTTATGTCGATGTATTTACAGGATACTATGTATACATGTAATAGGTTAATTCGAATGCCAATGGAATTTGTACTAAGGAGAAAATACAAATATACTTTTCACAAAAAGTATCGCATAATTTTGTTACTTCGTATTTTGTAATTTTTGTAGAATGATTGTTATTTACATTATTTTTGCCTGTTATTCTTTGAATATTTTTAATTATAATCAAATGAACCACTGTTAAACATTCCTAAGTTTCATTACTTGCCATTTCAGTTCAGTCAGTCAATCTATTTATGCAATACTTTTTGTGATGAGTATATTATATTAAACTATATGGAAATATAAATCGGAGGGTAGCTACCCCTCCTGCATATAGTTCTAAAAAATCTTATTAGGTAAAACTAAATTAGGTAAGATGTTTTCGATTCAATCTATGGATAAAATTTGTAAAATAATAAAAGTCCCGAAGCTAAAAACAAATATGGAATACTTTTATTAAGTTCCCAGTTCATACTAAACTCTATAGGACCAGACCGAAGAAATAGAAATCTCAATCTGACAATAGGCAAAGAGTGGCAATAGAACTTTTTTACTTGCTGAGTTATTATAACGTATAAAACATGTTATTGTTGTTATACAATAACTATTTCGATTAATTAATTGTTGAATAAATAAATATATCTCAGTCCTTTTCTTGATATAACATTAAAAAAGGGTTTTATTTTCTTTAAATTTTTCTGCTCACTTCTTTATATTTCAAGCGCTCTTTTTCTATAAATAGTATAAAAATATTGTAATTCTGGCCCCCTGGATAAATTCCTGCATACGGCCATGGAAAGATACAGATTTGAATACATTTCTAACAAGCTTAATTATTATTTAAAAAAACGCTGAAGTTCTAAAAGTACCTGCTAAAAATGATTCTGATCTTCTGTCTTAAACCGGCATAATTATATTAAATATTATGTACATTTACGATTATAATTATATAAAAATATATTAAATACTTCTTAAAGAAGAGTTTGACTATAATATTCTCAACTTACCCACAATATTTTCGCACATTTTCACAAATATCATAACCATATACCGCACAAATTTCAAACGCCAAGATGGTGCCGAAAAACAATCGACGATCGTCCAAATGACAAGCATTGAATTTTTTAGCCAATCACGTCTTTTTATTTCGGCTTTCTTGCCTACTGAAGTTTTTTTAAAGTTGATTACATAGCAGCAGCGAATATTTTTTAAGTTGGCGATTCAAATAATTTTACCGCGCTGTGTAAGTAGGTAAAACACATTACAGTGTTGTCATATCAATAAATTTATTTAACAGTCGTTAAAAACATACGATAACATACCAAACAAAAAAAATCATAAATGAAAAACCATATCAACATGAAATTTTTAGTAAAAACTAAACTCGACAAGGGAATGAAGCCTATATTGATTCTAAAAAAAGAAAATGAATAAAAATGGGGGGATAAAGGGGTAAAAATATTGAAAAAAATCCTAACTCAGAAACAAAAAACGTTATCAAATTGAAATTTTCAGAAAATATCAAGCTTTATAAAGGAATGAAGCCTATTGATTCTAAAAAAAATCTGAATAAAAATGAAGGGTTGAGGAGGGTTGAAATATTTAAAAAAACGAAAAATAATTATAACTTAAAATTTTTAGCAAAATCAAGCTCTGTAAGGGGAAAAAGCCTATTGATTTAAAAAAAAATGTGAACAAAATGGGGGTTAAGGGATGTTGAAATTAACAAAATAGAAATCAAACACCAAAAGCGATATCAACATGAAATGTTTAGTAAAAATCAAGCTCTATAAGAGAATGGAGCCTATCAATTCGGAACAATCTCTGAATAAAAATGGGGGTTGAAATAGTGAAAAAATCCTAAATTAGAAACTCGAAATGTTTAGCAAAAAACAAGCTATGGGGTCTATTCTGTAACTATAGTTGTTATCTGACAACTTTCTAACCACTTGCTATCTTACCACTTTCATAGCAACTGTATATAACAAATTTGACACAAGTAGCTATTCAGTAAGTATTCACGATTGCTAAATTAGTCTATGCTGTATTATACAGCTATGCTACCGACTAAGTTGCTATGATCAAGGTCAGTATTAACACTTATTTGAGAAAATCAGAATTCTCTAAGTAAAATCTGTAACAACTAGTGGTTACAGTGTTATTTGGAAGCAACCAAATATTCTTGATAGTTAATCGTAGCAACTATTAAAAAAGAAATATTATCGACCCTGGATAATAAATATTTTAATAGACCAAGAAATTAATGGAACGTATATTTACTGATAGAATAATAGATATCAGAACTAAATAGAGATGTATTATTTTCTCTAATGGTTTGATTTAGGAATGAAGTAAGATTTCAGCAAATGCTATACTATTTCTTGTGGTCTGTATATGTAAGAAGGGGTGACCCTCCATGTCACTTAGGCCTCAGTAGTCCCATTGTGCATCCTTCAGGGGAATTTAAGACCCGCCTCTCAGCTCTTCAAAACGTCTGCTGGTTGATATATAACGTCACTGAGAGCTGTATATAGGAACCACCTCTTAGATCATCAAAAGGTCTGCATAAAATTGCATATTAAATTTTCCTGTCTTGATGAAAGTTTACAGCTACGACATACATGACTTTTATTAAATTTCAAATCAGTCCACCAACAAAATATAAAAAGTCCCAAATGATAAATTATAGGTCTTTTCCTTTGCATCGAAAGTGTAGCACTTCTGAACATATTGTTCCATCCATACAATTTGTATAAATGGAACGATATTTTCAGAAGTGGCGTAGCTCAGTGTGCTACACTTTCGGCAAAGGAGAAGATCTTATATTTCATTTAACGTCCAAATGACCGGGAGATATAAACCTCATTGGTCCCGTCCCTCCTGGCTTAAAGGTTAAGTTGTTAAAAGCCTGATTTACACCACACATACAACTTTATAGCGACCGTGAATACTAGAATAGCTACTTTTGTCAAAGTTGTTATACGGTTGCTGTAAAAATAATACAACTTGTAAGTGTGGTGTAGTATCAGGCTTTTAACAACTTAACCTTCAAGTCGGAAGTGCCGGGACGTCAAGCAGTGAAGTGTAATTTTATCATATGGAAATGGTTACATTTCGTTGGTGGACTGGCTTGAAATTGAAAAAACTTTTAATACAGCAAAATGTATGTATTATGCAATTTTATCTCAAGCAGATCTGCAGGCATTTTGACAATCTGAGAGGTAGTCGATCATCCCTATAGACATCTCACCTGAAAGGCAATGGGGATATTGAAGGCTAAGTAACGTTAGGGGAACACACCTTACAGATACAGATTACAAGCAATAAATAGTAGGCTTTGCTGAAGTCTTACTTTATTCCTAAAACAAATCATAAGAAAAAAATATGATGTTCCGATTATCTTATAAATAGACATACTTCCTATTAATTTTGAAAGGCAGCATCTGGAGGATGCACAATGGGGCTATTGAGGCCTAAGTAATGTAAGGAAAACACACTTTACAGATTACAAGCAATAAATAGAAGGCTTTGCTGAAATTTATCTTTATTCCTAAAACAAATCATTAGAAAAAAATATCTTATAAAATACCTCCTATTAATTTCTTGATATATTTAAGTATTTATTATCCAAAGATCCATATTTCTTTCTCAGCAACTAGTTGTCATGCTTAACCTCCAAGAATATTTGGTTGCTTATAATCACTAGTTGTTACAGATTTTACTTTAGAGAATTCTGATTTTTTCAGTGGTAACATAACGACTAATCTTGGTCTAAGCCACTTGCTAGCTAGTCTATTCTAACAATGAGGGGTTGAGGAAGGTTGAAAAAATTTCGTAAATAAAAAACGAAATGCGATATAAAATGAAATTGTTAGTAAAAGGGACGAGGGGTTAAAATAATATTTAAAAAATCCTAACTTAAAAAAGAAAAATAATATCAACTTGAAATTTTTAGAAAAAAGCAGGCTCTCTAAGGAGACAAAGCCTCTATTGATTTTAAAAGAAATTGTCAACAAAATGAGAAGATTAAGTGGGGTTGAAATAAAAAAAAAATAGAAATTAAACACCAAAAGCGATAACAACATGAAATTTTTGGTAAAAATTAAGCTCTATGAAGGAATGAAGACCATCGATTCTGAAAAAAAATTTAATAAAAATGGGGGATAAGACTAGCGTTGCCAACTTTGTTTCTTAATTTTTCTGGACGAGGGTAATAGAAATTCAGGACATACGGTATAAATTCTGGACATTTTTATTATTGCAAAACAACAACAAACTTGAATAATTAATTCGACAAAAAAAAACGAAGTTATAAAAACACAAGAATTCTTTGGATAAATAAGAACTAATTAATAATTAAACATCTTATTTAAAAAGAACATAAAAAGAAAGAAACAAAAGTTACATCAACTTAACTATGTCACTGCTTTTAAAATCATATTTTTTTCACTTTTTGCATCATCTTTTCATATGCCATAATGTGACTAAAAAATATAAGAAATTGGAGATATTATTTCGAACACTGAAATTAAGTACAATAAGCGTTCTGCAATAGGTTGCTGCAGGACACTGGACAATGCAACTCAAATGGTGGACGTAACCGAAATGCAGGACGGTTGGCAACCCTAGATAAGACTCAGAAATAAAAAACGATATCAAATTGAAATCCTCAGGAAAAATGAAGCTTCATAAGGGGATGAAGCCTTTGATTATCAAAAAAATCTGATTGAAAAAGGGGGTTAAGGGGTGTGTTAAAACTGTGAAGAGTATAATACAGAATGCCAAGCATTATATATCTTTATTCTAGTTATTTGTAATACCTAGCTAGAATTTTGAACCAATAGGAAAAGTTCAACTTAAAAGACATTATTCCTGTACAGTATGTTAAGTTTTATACAATGACGTCAGAAAAATGATATAAAATGAGCGATGCCATTGATTAGACATAGGCAGAACAGTGCGCGCCACCCCACTAGTGGTAGAGTTGTATGCACCTGTGCAATCACGGTAGACATGCAGCCGATTCACGAGTCCCCCTATAATTTAATATCTCATCTTTATTTCGAAAGATCCATGGGTTAACATTGTGTCAACTTTAAGATTTCCAAGCGGTTACTTTTGTCACTGAAATTATGATAATCGAAATTATATATTTCCGAATTCCACTTTAATAGAATAGTCATAGATTTGTTACAATTTTAATAACAACGGCAACACGGCTTATTTACACATGTTATAAAATGTACCCCTAGAGGGCGTATCGCTTAGCTTGAATCGCCTCGGAACAGGCGGGAATTTTATTTTTTGTTGTAAGAATGTACATACATTATACAATACAAATAATGCGTGGATCTAAAACTAAATAAATTGCATAGGTTTTATGAAAAAAAAAAAAAAAAAAAACAGTCTTGCGAATATAGGAGATATGTAGATATATTTTCTATATACCTTTTTCATGCAAATCTTTCCTTTCATATAGAAAATGGAGAATGACAAGGAATATGTGGATCGAAAATATTCAATTTAGAACGTGGAATGGGTTTTCTTTTATAAAATGTAGCGATGATAAAGATATTTGGTAAATACCGCATGTCTATACACACTGCTTATTTCGGATGATGCATAATTTAAGTAGAATTGATCAGATTTTTATAGCAGCATCGTCAATTTCAAATTTTGTTAGTGTGCAAATCCGCTATTTAGCGGAAATTGCTTTTTAATAGATTTGACCGTTGAAAACGGCTATTGCATTTAATTTTGCCTTTTCTGCACCCGAAGACGAATAAATGGCATATTAGTGCAGCGGAGCTTAGCTGGGTCCTGAGAGTGTTTCCGGAACGGTGTTACATTTTTGATAAGTTCAATAATTTACAACTATTTTTATACTCATTTTTATTAAGTATACTTTTTACAAATATAAATAATTGTCATACTAAACATACCTTTACTTACAGATTAGTATTAAACAAACGTCCACAGTGTTATTCCTTTTTTGCAGTTTTGTTCTTAAAAATAGTTAGGCGTTATATTTACACATTGGATATATATATACAGGATGGGACACATTTAAACAGAAATACTAATACAAAGCTTTCACACTTGTTTACACCACCCTGCGCAGTTAATTTGTTTTAATAACTTAATGGATTTTTTGTATTTCCTTGTTACTAATATTAATTTTATTGATGTTACGTAATAAGTGCATACGTATGTGAACATATTAGAATACTCTTAAGGTTAACATTTGGAAAGGCGAGACCGAGTAGTTAAAAGTGCTGTCGTCGGTCTCGCCTTCCAAAATGGTACGTTTACTCTCACTATTCAAAAAAGTGGAAAACAAAATTGGGAAATATCAAAAATGAACAGACGAATAAAGATGATCAAGATTGGAATTTATATTCTAACTTATCTATTGTAGGAAGTAGTAAATAAGTAGTAGTAGTAAATAGTTCACTGTTTAGCTTCAACGTTTCTAAATGATACTAAGATATATGGTGGGAAAAGCGTTTTCAATCACCCTGGATGTGTACCTGGAACATCAAAGATTTGCTACAAGAGTTATATCCGATTTAGTCCCCCATCTGACTGCAAAAAAGGGTGATGTGTTTTCTGCTTGCTCCTTGTAGTTGGTAGAGGGGAGAAGCACCAAGGGGGTGAACAATATGTACTATGTCACGGTGTGGGAGCGGTCATGTAATCTTTCAAAATAAAAATAATGTTTCTTATCGATAAGCTTTTTCGGTTTTTGCTGGCAATGAAATAATTTGCTTCCAGACATTTTTAACAATAAAAAATCCCTTTGCAAGCATTTTCTATCGTCCGGTATTGATACCATCGATTTAGAGAAATTCCTACACTTACACCGAAAGTAGAAAATCTAGACGACAAAAAAATGCTTGCAACGTGATTTCTTTATTGTTATAGATGTCCAGAAGTAAATTATTTCATTGCCAGCAAAAACGGAAAAAGCCCATTGATAAACATTATTTTTAATTTGACAGGTTACACGACAGCTCCCACACCGGGACATAGTACATGTTGTTCACCCCTGTACACAACTACAAATAGCAAGCAAAAAACAGTATGTTCCACTTTTTGCAGTCAAATTAGAAACTAAATGGCTGTTGCCATAAACTGGCTAATATGCAATGTTCCAGACTGTGCATATACCTATAGC
The DNA here is from genome assembly GCA_927349885.1 of Psylliodes chrysocephalus. Taxonomy (NCBI): domain Eukaryota; kingdom Metazoa; phylum Arthropoda; class Insecta; order Coleoptera; family Chrysomelidae; genus Psylliodes; species Psylliodes chrysocephalus. The sequence continues at coordinate 26,824,939 of OV651826.1, read as the reverse complement.
GTCATTATAGTTATGAAGCTATGAGGTAATACAATAACTTCATGCTGTTTTTGGTTGTAAAAAATAAGAAGCATTCCTCGAAATGTTTAGGTACCATCACATTCAACAACCAATTATTTTGTATGCATTCGGTATTGAATTGGATTTTGAACTGTCTATGCCTCATATAAAGAAACAAAAAAGATAGTAATCGTTTGGGAAAATAAGGCGTTTCTCATACAAGTTCAGAATTGTTTCTGGTATCACTATTCCAGTATTTTTTCCCCAGACCACCGTAGCATTGTTCAAAAGTGGCTCGGGAAAAAAATTATAAACTTGCTGGGTAACTGTACCCCACCATCCTTATTCTCCTGGCATTTGGCTAAGTGATTACCATCATTTTTTGTCTCTTTACAACTGTATAAGACAGGCAGATCAAAACCAGTTATGTAATGTAGAATGTAAAAGCTGCATACAAAAATTGGGACTACTTTCCAAGAGCTCCTCTGAGTGTGACGATAATAATTTACTTCAAGGAATAATGGTGTATTATGTATATGTAATAAATTTTTATTATTTATCATAAAAACGGCACGAACTTATTTAGTTACCTGATATACTAATAGTACATATTTTACTTTTGATCAAAATGATCAAAAATTAGAGCTGTTCGAATAAAAATTCGCAAATCAAAGAGGATATTTAAAACGACAATATTGAAATTAATTTCCAATAAAAACCGAAGTGCAATGTTTTTTTATATTTTCTCTTGTATGCTTGGAAAACATACACTTCATTTTAAGGCTAATTTCTCCGAATCAAAAACTGCATTTAATAACAGAATATAAATAAAAAATACACTACTACTCTGTTACTTTGTTATTTATGGCACAATGGAATCTACATTTTAAACAATTTGTATTTTTTAGATAAAATAGAAAGGGGTACGTGCAACTTGATCGCAATTGATATTAATGATATTACTTACAACAATAAGAAGATATGCAGATTGTGCTTCAAGGCAAAGTCTTTTTAAACTATTTAAAAAGTTTACCAACAACAATAAATTATGGATGAAAATTAACATATTTTTTAATTTCTTTTGCCTCGCAGTATAAAGTAGGGTTAAATATACAATGATATTATAAACTCTGTAGTTTACATCTTAGAAAAGTGCATACACTTAACAGAGTAGAACCCGCTCACTTGAATATCTAAAATTTTTATTTGCAGAACAGAAGAAACGCCTGTCTTTTTATCCTTAACGTAAACATAATTAAATATAAAAATCCAACACTCATAATCTATTTGTAGAAAAATGTATAAATATAAGTGTAGAAATATTGTATAGAACTGTCTTTAAAATATTGATATATACAGACTATACTTTTTAATAAGAAAATCCAAATTGAAAAATAATTTTAAACCGAAATAATAAAACAATATGTTTTCAAATATATAGGGTATTATTGAAAGGTTGACTAATTTTAATGAGCTATGAAAAAATACATGTTTGTTAGTTATTTCATATTTCAGTATCGTAATATGAAAGTTAAAAGTACTAACAAACATGTATTTTTTCATAGCTCATTAAAATTAGTCAACCTTCTTTCACAAATTTCGATTTAAATGTATTTCATTCTTAAAAAATAATAATTTTTAAGTATACAAAATACGTACCACAAATCAGCATCTTAAAAAAATGTAAAATTTAATTTGTATTTGCCTAATGACATTTTTTTAATTCTGTAAATGTGAAGTACTTTCCTACTTAACAAATAATTAACATACATACAACGAACAATAAATAGGACAAACATATTTACTGGGGTTTTTGTAAAATAAATTTATCACATAACTTTTTACATACTAAAATCAGTTAACATAAATGGCAGTGACGGCTCGTGGCCTTGTCTACTAGGAGGCTGGCACACCCTATTTACTTAATACAAATATATATTTCTATTAGAATACAATGTAATATTTTTTTTTGTATTCTAATAGAAATATAAATTTGTATTAAGTATACAGTTTGTGGCTTTCAAAAGTAGCCTTCGTAGCCTCCTCGTAAACTAGGCCATGAGCCGCCTCTGATAAATGGTGTTTTTAATTGCATGTGTTTAAATCTTTGTATAAACTAAACATTGCTTTGAATAAAGCAAATTTGTATTACTACTGATATGTAAACGGATATATATGAATTGAATGAAGACCAAAAACCAGTAGAGAATCAGTGGCTTAATTTTGAAAAATTAATTTCCATTAATGTAGTTTTTATATACACTAATATATATTATTTAAAAAATATATAGGAGATACAGTCTAAATAAATAAAAAATACACACATATATATTTTCCTCCACTGTGTCCAGTTTTTAGCAGTGGTTCCAGGACTTGATTTATTTATATAATTTCAATCTATTTTAATAAATTCCTAAATGTTAATTTCGAATTGTAATTTTTAGATAATTATTTGCTTTAATTTAGTTTACGTATTTAAAACACATCTAATTATAAACACCTAGTGTAAATACATTTATATATATATGGGACAAAAATAATTAATTAGCTTTATGTACAATAAAATTTTTGCGCATATATTTGTGAAGAAAAGGCTTTACAAATTATCCATTGGCCATCTTATGATAAGGTTGTGCTTCTCCATATTTTAAGTAAACTCTATAGGTAACAAAACAAAAATAATAATATGCATTTAAATAGACTTTTAAATGACAAGGTACTCTTATCATATAAATGGTCAATGACACTTAAATGATTCAACATTTAATAAACTCAGACTAGTTTTTCTACAATCATTAACAAACTGCACAGTTTGATTTTTCATTTACATTTCCATCTGCTTTTTCAATTTCCATCAATAGAACATGAAAGATGTCTGATACGGACTGAAAATAAGAAACTATATATTTTCCATATCATTAACTATTTATTTCAAATATACATGTACATGTTATTTTGAATTATCCTGCATTATTCTAAAATTATTGAAAAAATAATACTTACTGCATTCTGTTTGGCAGAAGTTTCTAGAAATATTGCTCTCCATTCATCTGCTAACTTTTTACCTTCCTCAGTAGTTATTGTCCTTTCTAAATGCAAATCAGTTTTATTTCCTACCAAAACAACAGGTACACTAAAAAATAAACCAAGTCATCTATATTAAGAGGCAGTAAATCCATGCTGTTAATATATATTGGAAATATATTTTTATTTTATACTATTACTATAGATTTTAAGTTTTTAATTCAATTATTATAGTCTCTCATCTGACTGCATGTTATTTTTTGATTACTATTTGTAATTGTGTACAGGAAAGGGTGGGTGAACAACTTGTACTATGTCCGTGTGATGGGAGCTGTCGTTTAACCTGTTAAATTCAAAGTATGTTTTTTTTCTGCAAGCATTTTCTTTCAACCAATTTTGATACTTCTGGTGTAGGAATTTCTTTAAAAAAGTAAAACAAATGTTGACTCCGATTCTAAAAGGCACAATACCAAATTCTTTGATTATATCGTTCTAATATTTTTAAAAATAATTACAAAGTAATTTTTAATATACATAAATAAACAAATAAAAACTGAATAATATACAGGGTGTAACAAAAGGACGTACAGTAAAGTTAACCATAGTTTCTGGTGTCAAAAATAACTTGATTTAAGCTAACTTGCTTATATAAAAATGGATAGTAAAAAAAGTTACAGGGCATTAAGGTAGAAATTTTACAAGTGATTTTGTGCTCATATTTTTATAAAAATGTACACAGGAGATTAGTATACAGTGACCAATAAAATGAAGTGGTGTTTAAAACTGTTTTATTTTTGTAAGTTTTTAGGTTTCCACACCCCTTTGAACAGCTACATTTCTAGACATTAAAATTCAGTTTAAAACAGGACACCACTGAAATCTTACATATGTTTTTAATTTTTTTAACTTCTAGTATTTGTTTGTAAAAGCCTTAATTACTGAGTTATAGGCCTCAGAAGGAAAGTCATAGTGAGAATTTTTTCCATTGATCTAAACTTAAATTAATATTTAATCATGCTTTTTTTACTATTTTACAACTTCATGGATGATAATTTTAAATGAAATTAAGCTGCCCCCCTGTAGTTACACGCCTGTCCATGTTTTCAAGAAAATAATGTCAAATTAGTCTATTTTATGGCAAATGGGGCAAAACTACTGAATAAAAAAATGCTTGCAAGGGCAATACTCTTATTTGTGAGTCATACAAACATTTTGAGAGCAATTAAACCACTTTTCAAATTTTGGTTTGATTTTATACCTATTTCACAAAACAGGTCACTTTTCATCAGGTTGCATATCAACCCTTTCACCCACACAAAAAATGCTTGCAATACCATCTTAGATTCACAAAAAACACAAATATCCAGTCACATGGCTAAAATCCCTATACTGGAAGTAGTAAAACCAGACTACAGAAAATGCTTGTAAAGGGATTTTTCTATTGTTATAGCTGTTTAAAAGGCATTTTATTTTAGTGTCAGCAAAAATGAATAAATCCACTTACAAGCAACTTTAGTTTGAATTTGACTGGTTACAAGACAACCACCTGGACCCCCTCCTACATAACTACAAATAGAAAGCAAAAAACATGACATACCACTTTTTGCAGTCAGATGAGGGACTATTACTTGACAGTAAAATAACATTAGAATTCAGAACCAAAGTTGAGAATAATATTTCACTTTCCCAAAATAATTCTTTTTATTTTAGTTGATAGATCATAATTTAAAAGCATATTATAAATTATTTTAGTTTCTGATAGATAAGTTAAATTTATTACTCATGGTTGAACTTACTGTTCTTTTCCAGTTATATCTAATAATTTTTCGTAAATTGATTTTACTACATTAAACGATTTTGTACTTGTTATACTGTATACCAATACATATCCATGTACATCTATACTATATTGGGATGGAAATATGGAATATTCATCTTGGCCTGCTGTATCTACTAATTTTAGTTCATAATCTTGTGAATTTATTCGTGTTGATTTAGTAAATGCTAAAAAATATGAAGATTTATACAAGGCAGACACTTTTAAAATCTCTTACTATTTTCGATAGTAGGGTCATAGGAATCTACAAACTGTCCTTCAACAAACTGTATACTAAGTGACGATTTACCTGCAAAAACAACATTACAAACAAGGATTTAAGTTTATTTTTATCAAAAATACTTACCAACTGACCTGTATCCCATTACAGCAATTTTTCTTTGTTTGGAAGGCATTTTATTATTTGTATTTCTATATCACAGGCTTGAGAATTGATGTATTAATATATTTTGACGAATTTAACGTTAAAAAAGCGTTGAAACGTAGTACATTAAAAACATACAAATCACAATACCACATATAGGTACACAAAAGAGTCGACCTGAATTTGAGGTATTTCAAAACGAATATACCAAATTGTATCAAAGATTATCGCTCCATTATACTGTTAGCAATGGAATAAATATTTCAATATTTGGTACTTTTTTTCATTAAAAAAGGCGAAGATTAAAATCAAAGTCCAAGGTTAAATACTTTAGAGCACAAGACAAGAGTGACAATTGACAACAACAGGTGACAGGTGTCATGTGTCATTGTTAAATTCGACCATGTGTAGGATAGACAGGTCTTGTTTACATAAACATTGGTTGCATGATATATGTCCAACCAACAGTACAAGCGTTACATGTTGCCACAGTGTCTCTTTCGGTGTGACTGTTTAAGGTTCAAGAGACTTGACTCAGTTTATTTAAAAACCAGATCATGTTCAATCAATTTTTCTAATGGGTGCTATGATTGAACGTTTACGTTATCCGTAACGTATATGTTAGGCCGAGTTTTAACAGCAAAGAGACAAATTCGTATGATGTAAAGCCTTTCATAACACATTACTGTTATTTTCCGCCTGTTATGTTCTAATTTAACAGGTTTCCATCATACAAATTTGCTTCGTTACTGTTAAAATTCGACCTAACATGTACGTTATGGATAACATAAACGTTCAATCATAGGACCCAATAATTTTTTTCTACTTTGAGTTGGCGTTTAAATTAGACATTCTTAGATTTTTGAACATTTGGCAAACCTGAAGCGTTTTACTTTTTTAGATATTTCGAACATAACAAACTCTTACAAAGTCGATACACGCTTCCTCTAGAGAAGTATTTGCTCGGAGATACAATAACCGATCGCACCCTAGAGGCGAGTTCGGTCAGTCAGGGGCTGGAGGCTGGAGCGGGACAAATTTTAGGGTGCTTTTAAATGACATTTAAGCGTGTTAAACTGTCACTAATCGGACTAAACCTAACGCTAAAAGGGTCGTTTGGAGTTAAAAGTGTTAAAGGAGTTAAAGGAACTTGGCAGACCGAACGCAATGTAGTTAACCTAATTTTTGTGACAAGCAAGCGACAGAAGTTAACAAAGTGACAATTTATTACGAAAAATTTGTACCAAAAAGACTGAAGCAAAAAGCAACGTTTACAGCAATGAAAATGATTGTGTTTTTTATTGGAATGCAATAGGTCAATTTTTGATATTAATTTAATTTATTACTCCATTACTCGTACTGATAGAGCTTTAAAAATAAAAGTCATGAGCCGTCACGAAGGTAACATTTTACAATACTCATTGTTGAAGAGAACTAATCAAATTTTTGTAGGTGTTAGCTGTGATTCATGTTTAAAAAGCAACTTTAGAGGCCGTAGATATAAATGCCTTGTTTGTTATGACTATGATCTATGTGCTGCTTGTTACGAAGCAGGGGCCACCAATACTAGGCACACAACTGATCATCCTATGCAATGTATCCTTACCAGATCCGATTTTGGTAAGTTATCCTTTTTCTTTAAATAATACATTGATATATTTACATTAGTGTAAGAAAAATTTCTGAACAAGGTGTTGATAAAGAGACATTCCTTATATCTTACACATACTATTTAATTTTTTTTTTTTTTATTGATAATAGAGTACCTAGTAAGTAATAATAAATCTGACAAGTCATACATTTTTTAGTATGAGTAACATATGATCATTTACAAGTAAAAAATTTCAAGAATGATCTAAATATGATTAACTATATATTGACCACACATTCTATTTGTTGATATATTTTCAATGTTAAAACAGTTATTTGCAAGTACAATTCAGGATTTAGATACATTCTTCTATAAATTAAAAATATTTGCACATAAATAATTCTAGATTATCCATTTTATTGCTGGTGTTCATGTTTAATTATACTTGATCTACTGTATGTGTACTGATCATATCTTTTTTGTAGAATTATATTATGGAGGTGAAGCTCTTACTAGTCTAGAATTGCCTCAGTCATATACATGTCCATATTGCTCACGTATGGGGTTTACTGATATTACCTTACAAGAGCATGTTACTTCGGACCATCAGGACACCAATTTTGAAGTTGTAGGTACCCTGCAGCTTATCAATAAAAATCGTTAAATATTATATGTATTTTTGATGATAATTTTATATTTTTTGTAATTTCAGACTCATATTTGCTCTTAACTTTATTTGTTTATTTGCATTTTAAAATGATCTTGTTATATTTAATATATTTTAGGTGTGTCCCCTGTGTGCCGCTATGCCAGGGGGTGATCCAAATTTGATGACTGATGATTTTGCTGGTCATCTAACTTTGGAGCATCGTACTGGTCCCAGAGACTTGATCTCTTTTCTTGATGAGCCAGTAGGAACAAGACATAATGTGAGACGCATTCCTCATAATACACATAGTGCTACCCACATTGGTCGTGGAGCAGCCACAGCCTTAAGACCTAGAAGAAGCAATATGCATTTTAGGTATGTCACCTAATTTTAAATGCCCAGATTTTATTTTTACTTGTAGTGAGGATATACTTATATATGAAAATTGGGATTAAATAAAAAATGTTTTCTAAAGTTTTATAAATGGTTAATTATCAGATAAAGAAGAGTTTAGAAAAAATTGTTCAGAAGACAAATTTTTGCAAACAAAACACCTTATTTTTGAATCACTGCAGTGAACATTTAAATAAGGAAGATTTGGCAAATTAAAATTCAATAAATATAATTTTTTTAGAATGTGTAGCCTTTTTGCTCCATTTTCTTCATCAATCATTCAATTTTTACTATTACAGTTGTACATTTTCATGAAAACAGATTTATTGCTACCATGTCTTTTTTAATATTATTTATCTACTTTTGATTAGTAGTACCACATAATTTAGAATTAGCAAATTTCTATAAGGTAAAATATAAGATAAAACAAAAGAAAACTATTGATAGATTAAAAAATTTTATGTATAGAATTTAAGATACTCTGTTATATTAATTGATCTATTTTTATTAAGAACAGATAGCATTTATAAAGCCTTCTTTCCAAATCTCCAGTGCCTAATTAAAAATAAAGCTAAGAGTACATTAAAACTACAGTAGACTTGGTGGTAAACCCTTTATAATGGCATTGTTCTCCAAATTTCAAGTATACATCAAATGTTGACAATAGATACAATTATAGATTTAACCTTTAATAAAAGAAATAACATCTTTAAACCATTATCACAATAAAGATGAAAAATAATAATTATTATGCCAAAGTAAGTAAATTAGAGTGTACCTACCTACATTAATATTTTTAATTAACATATTTGAATATTCTCTCTCAGTCTGTTATACAGGGTGTCTCATTGAGAATGGGAACAATTGAAGATTCTCTGATTAAAAATAGGATTAAATGAAACAAGCTTAGGTAAAATGTTACTCGTTTATGAAATACAGGGTTAAAGTTGAAAATTCAAAAATTATTAATGACTTGTATTATTTTTGTATTACTCAGTATACTTTTTTAAATTTGTTTTTGAGTCATAAAATACAACTACCAACAAAAAATCAGTTGAATAATCTTTGCCAGTGGCGTGCGGCATGGGTAAGTAACACCTTAATTCCTTCTGAATGTTACGTCACTATCTAAAAATTTACTTGGGCAAAGTTTATGTAATTGATTTTTTGCTGATAGGTGTATCTTATGACAAAAAATGTTTGCCGAATTTAATAAAATTATAGTGAGTAATAAAAAAATACAGCCAATAGTAATATTTGAATTTTTAACTTTAACACCCTGTATTTCGAAAAGAGTCAACATTTTACCTAAGCATGTTTCATTTATTCTTATTTTTAATCGACATTTTTCAGTTGTTCTCTGTCCCATTATTAATGAGACACCTGTAGATTGAAAAATTTTAAAACATATAAAATATAATTTTTCTCAAAAAATGATTATGGACAATCTCCTGGATAATAAACTGATACATGTATTTGTACTTCTGTATTTCATGAAATTAATTTTGAGCAAGTAGGTGGTTTTTTGCCGAGATAAGTTTCAAAAGAAAATATTGTTCCATAAAGATATTTGCTTTAGTGTTTTTAGTTCTGGGGGTTTTTCATCCCTCTCTCCTTCTTCAAGGGACTCCGTAGATCCGATTGCTGAGCTTCTGTCTCAACTGTCAGGTAAGCTACCAAATTGTCTGACCTCCAAGTCAACTTTACAAATCTAGTTATTGGTGATGGTAAATAAGATATTGATACTAATTTGCATGTGAATGTGGAACAAGCATGTGTTAAATTGCAGCTCTCATCGCCGTCACTGAGATGTAGGAAATGGCTTGTGGCTAATTAATGCTATTTATATTTTATTTTCATTCTATTAACTACAAAAATATAGTTTCTTTCTGGCAATAAAATAAAAATAATTTTTATAATCTTTAAACATTTTTATATATTTTTTTTTTATAATTTATATTATTTTTGTTAGAATTGGCTGTTTTTTTACATTTCCGTAAATTAGCGATTTTTATATTAATGTGGACAATCGTCTAGATCAGGGGTCTCCACACTACAGCCCGCAGGCCAACACCGGTCCGCAATCTTCCACTGTTTATACTGTAAACATTAATTTCTTTAGCCATTTTTATTATTGTTTATATTTTCAGGAGCAGAGCTTTTTTAAATAAAAGTACTTATTTTTTATTTGTAAAAATTACAAATTAATCAAGAAGCGCAATAACTGACATATATAATGAAATTGGACATTTTAACTATAATAAAATTTATATTTATCTTAAAAACTTAAAATAAGTGGTGATGTAGGAAATTTACATAATGAAATTAATCAAATCAAATTCTTTATTGGTGTCAGGGACATCACAACATATATCTAAAAATTCACATTTAATATAATATTGCAATGTATAACACCAGTAAAAAAACATGTACCAATCTGATGACAACCATATTGTGTATATTAAACAATATAATAATGATTAATCAGATTTATGTAGCTGTAACTTTCCACTGACACTTGTTGGCCGTTGCGTATCTAGTTTAATAGCGGAAATTATAATTTTTATTAGCAGCGATTTCAAATGTTTATCAATTAACTTGGATCTGTAAATATTTTTTTTATATTTTATTTTAGAGAAGTTGTATCAAATAGATAATTATGGAAATGTTGTTTCGCATAGATAAGTATGGAGTGATCCACAAAACATATTTGTAAATTAGCCCGTGGGAAAATCACATCCCGGATGGACTGAAAAAACTTTTATTTTTACCTTTTAGAAATAATGTTATTTTTCGATTATTGTTCGGAGCTTAAAAAAGCGCATTAGAACGTTTCCGAAACTAATATAATAATATATGGTAAGTAATTTTCCCCTTTCTCTGTGATCCGATATAATTAAAACCTGACATGACTGGCCCTGAACGATATCAACGCCAAAAAGCTCTTCATACACTTCACAATTTTTATGTATCCTCAGATAAAAAGTATCACTTGAACAGTATCTGTATCTGATAGCTTACAGACTTAATGTAGTTGACAACGACGTCAAGAAGTGCTCTCTTATATCGGCCGGTGTTAGCTACTCACCGAACACAAATAAATGAGAGCATTGGGAAATAGTAAATAATTGCTCAATAGTCTTCTTGTTCGCACCCCCTGCAGAGTGCGGATTCTGACAGCCTCTTGATATGGAGATGCTTCTGTATTTGGCAATGACCAGTCAGAATGCCTGTGATCAGGCGTAGATTCTGTCTCTTGTTTCATCCCATCTTTCCTTGAATTGCTAGTCCAATAGAGAGGCCAGGTCCAAAAAGTATTTGGTTGGCTGCCTTCTTGGCTAGTGAATCAGTAAGACAGTTACCTTTCGATGTGGTGTGCCCTTTGATAGATCTTTGCATTGCTTTTTCTGGACACACTTCTTCTCTTGCCGCAATCTACAGAAATTGTTTTCCATTTTTCGCTATTAAAGGGTTCTTATAAATTTGGAGTAATTATGAGAATGTTTAGTCTCATAATGACGTTTTATATTGTATTATTTGAGGACTGATATTATTTTATTGCAAATCATTACACATTGCCATATTATTATTATTGTTGTTTAGAACAGGCAAGTGACATAGTTGATGATGCTGCTCCTTTAGTTAGTGACATTATTCTAAATCACTACATGACAGTTAAAATCCAATGCACTATAAACTATAATGAATAAAACTATTTTTTCTTTCTTCGAGATCTATACCCACTCTCCCCTTGAACTGGTTTGTGTTCTGGGCTGAGACTGTATGTTGCTGGAGACCATTCCACAGACATACAATTCTGTTTGTTACGAAATTTTTTCTTTGCTGTTTATTACACTTTTCTTTATCTAATTTCTTCGAGTGACCTCTCAAGGTTCTTGATGTGCTGGCCTGGAAGATGTGATCACAGGTGTAATATTCGCTGGTCTACTTGTAAATTTCTATTAAGTCTCCTCTAGTTCTTTTCGCCGCTTCATAATCTTTTCTAGACACAGCCAATAAGTTTTTAAGTTTATTGCTCTGATTTCTGTATGCAGCATAATCTTCCTCAATCACGAATTATTGATATCTTCATTGCTCTAAATATCGTGGGATGAGTAGAAAACTATCCTATGTCCATTTAAACTATTCCATGTCCATTTTTTTTAAATAAAAGTTATTGACATAATATCTCTCAAGTCCTATTTAATTCTAGCTTGTGCAATACTATCCAATGTCCTAAGAAGCCGTATGGGGAACAAAAATTGCATAGAATTTTCTTCGTTATATGGCATAAAACTAATAGAAAAGGACTTGGATAGTATTCTTCTTAACTGACGATATCACTCACTATTTATTCCATATTTATACAAATCCATACAAAACGCACATAGCTTCAAGTAATAATAATGCTCATAATATTACTAGTAAAAAAATTTGTGAGTAATTCAAAACTACAGTATGCTGAGTTAGGCCCATGGGCATTAGTGGAGGATCAGTGTGGCGCTTAGTCTAGTTTGGAGATCCTGGTCTAGACTAAATAAACTATTCTCCAAACTCGCAAAGTAATTTTTGTAAAATTAATTTTATCACCTATGTTTCTTCTGCAATTCTAATTTTATCACTCCGTTTTGTTAATACGGCTTTTGTTTAAAGGTGTCAGGCGTTCTGCTAGCAACACAAATAGCAGTACCCCCACCCAGTTGCAACAGCTGCAGATGCAGCTACAATTAGAGAGGCAACAAGTGAACGCTGCTAGGCAGCACTTAGAACGTTACCCGCGAAGACAAACTCAAAATCAAACACTTAGAGAACCAAACACTTCTAACTGTGGAACATCAACTATGATGCTAAATGCCTCGCCAGTTCTAGTGCAACCAGCTGCAAACACACCCGTAGCTCCAACACAACAGTCACAGTTTTTGTTAACAGGTAAATGACACATCCTTCGTATTTAGGCGTGATATAACCACAAAACTTACGCCTTACGACAACTGGGGGAGTGTGTTGAAATTCTTTGAACCATTCTTGAATAATAAATATATTTTTCCGTTGGAAATTATTGTCAGGGCAGCAATTTAAAGGTTCTGAATTCAAGTATTGTACCAGTTAGACATTTATGTTAGTATATATATTTGATTAAAGTACGGCTTATAATATTCTTTTTTTTAATATTATTATTCAAGGCTTACTGGAAGAGCTTTCCCTTCAAACGGCCTCCGATCAGGTAAGACAAGAGCGCAGTAGATTTGTGCAAGAATTGGTAGTAGCTTCTGCCGAGCATGTTCGTGGAATCGACGGTGAAGGAGACCGGGATTCCCCAGTACAGCAGTCTCGCCTTAAGTCATTATTAAAATTAGTCGAATCTAGTCGCCAAGACCTGCTGTCAGAAGAGGATCCCAGTTCAAGGCCAGTACCACGTCAGAGCAGTACAGTGTTGCGAGGAAGAGCTAGGAGTGATGCACAAAATGCTAAGCGGAGAGCAGAAGCTAATCGTGCCAGTCAGGATCATAAGCCTAGGGGAGACGGTGATCCAAATTTTCATAGATAGTTTGTTTGCATTATCAGTTCGCTTGTTAGACCAAATTACGTTTCTTGTTTGTGTGTTGGTGGATGACTGTTTATTTTAAATGCCACGGATTTTATATGCCACACCTTGACTCAAATATACTGTAAGAATAAAGTACCAAGTATATTCTTCAAAGTACTTAAACATCAAGTATAAAGTTTTTATAAGTATCACTTTTGCAATATAAAACATAATATTTTTCATTTTACTTTATCTAAATGCTTATTAATGATACAAATATACTAAGAGTGTTAGATACAAAAATATTTTAAGGAATAACCTTGGAACTTTCAGTTACTTGCTTCATTTTATAGGTAAATAATATTTATTACAAATTTATCAAAAAATAAGCTGTCACTCATCGACCAATTTTCTATTGTCAAAAATTTTGCCAGTTGTAGTTTTCACTTTTTTTAATGATTCAAGCTAAAAAGATACTAAACATAGTGACTACATTAAAATAAGCACATTCATATTTACCGTATAAATTGAAAATTCTATTCACTACTAAAAAAAATGGGTTCTTGATCACTCTGTAGCAATTTCTTGTAAACTAAATTCGTTCGTAAAATAGATGCTATTGAAAAATATTTTTTAATAAAATACCTACCTTTTCAAATGAGCTTGTAACATATGAGTTTGCCACTTGGCATTTGCTTGCAAATTGTCTTGGATTTACTCGAACGAATTAGTTTCTAAATTTGCGTCTCAAAAAGGCCTAATAGAACCTTCAAACTATTTTTTTTTTCAAAATTGGAACACTCAAAAACGGTTTAGTATACTCTCAATATGTAGTTTAAAATCAAGAATTATAGTAAAAATCATGTTTTCATGATCCCTTTAATGTGTTATTGCTCTTTTCTTATTCGAAACACATGAATGTGTATAATGGCTCAGTTATGTTGAGTGGTAAAAGTGTTTCTATCAACATGTTTTATTGGTAACGTTCTCTATTAATTTTACTGTAATTGCTGTTATAATTGTGGAATTATAATTTGTTAACTGTTTTTAATAAACCTTTACGGTTGTTTAGTCTCTTTTGCTTCCTAAGATCCACGATTTCTTGTAGTAACATTAAAACGATAAATAACAATAATTTTTACTTCTATAATTTGCAGATAAATGAGGTAAAAGTGTAACATACTTAGATGTAACAATAATTCAAAATTTCTTTTTCTTTTCATAGGAACAAAGTTCATATAACATAATTTCAGTCTCAACAAGTGAACTAGTACTTTATTGTTACAGTTACATCTATTGTATTGAAAGTTAAAATTTTACGTTACTGTGTTCCTAGTTTTTTTGATTTATTAATTATCAGTTTTGTATGAACTTCTATTTTCTCATTCGTTTGAATTTATTTATTTGTTTCCGGAATAGTACACCAATTGGTGGTAGGTGGCTGGTGTACTGCACAGGAAATTAAAATGTGTAATATTATAATAAAAATGGCACATGTAAGACGTTTGTTTTTTTAATTTCCTTAATAGGAGATGTCGGGTGGACAGACTTTATTATATAAATTATATTTATGTTCCTAGCAACGTTACATAACGTAATAACGGTACGTTGAAAGGTTGCTTCACGTTGTTAACCTTTTATCTTCTGCTATCCCACTTTCAAAATAAATTAGAAACGGATTGACTGATTGGAAGATAAAAAGTAGAAGGTTGAAATTATGATACTACACATACGTCCTTGACTTGTGAGGCCGGTTTCCCTTATTTTACAGTATACCTACTCGTTCTGATCAGCTGATCACCATATTTCAGTATCTAAAAGTTAGTTACCTACTTACTAGTGAACCACTGAAGTTCTGAAAACACAGCGCGTGTCAGGGTGGACGGCTATTATTAATAGAAAATATACTCAAATACTCCAAAGATAATACTTCGTTAAAATGGACCAATTGCGTGGCTACCGAAGGTTATCAGGTCTAAATCCCTGTGATTTTTTCTTTTGAGTTTTTTTTTGAAAAATTTTTATTTTAATGAATCCTAAACAGATTTACTTTTTTAATTTTATTTTTTTTTACACTTTGGACCCCCATGCTAACATCCTGATCCGTTTGTATTGTAACGGCACTGCAGCCTGACTTATTGTACCACATTTTGAAGGTCCTGCTATGTTCCCATTCACTTATTCAATCATCATCATTGTTTCCACGTCGTCATTGGTTAAACGCTAATCGGTTAATTTTATTAATAATTTAATACGTAGCACAAATTTTTTTATATCGTTTGAATGCGATTTAAGTTTGTATAAGATTTTTTAATAATTTAAGTTTGTTTCATTCACTTATGTTGTACATTAAATTGTTAATAACATTATATTTCAAATGAAGTGTCACATTTTACAATATGTAATAGTTTTTATCCCGCTAGAGGGCGCTAAAATCAAAAGTAATGCAATGGATCTTGCTGAATTTTTCATAAAATGGATGTTGAAACATTCAACATATTAAAACATGGAGCAACTATGTTTAATTTCAACAATTAGTATCTGGGCACAAAAATCTTAAAAACCAACTCTGTACGTTTGAATTCTCGAGGCCTTATGCAATCCGAGTCACAACATACGACATGAGTTATGTGAATACTTATTTTTAAAACGATTGGGTAAGATGTGTCAACGCAAGCGACGCTATCTCAACCCGCTTATTTCAGCTAACGAGCATTAGAGCTTCAGATCCTCTGATAGAAATCACAAAGCTTCGCCATTACCGGTCTTTAATCCAATCACTGAAGAGTCATGCCCCCATCTTACATTTCTTAAATGATTTTCTAAAAAACACCGAAATGTTGGCACAAAAGTGATAAATTTTCTATAGTGGTGCAGTATCAGTATGTAAATATTAGCTTCGTTCGCGGTAACAATCCTGAACTGATTCAGAATTACTAATTCATACTTTGAGCGCATGCCCCCGAATCAATTCTGAATTTTTACCGCGCGCCCAATTCCTAATGTATCTCGGTGTTTCAGGTATATACAAGCGGTTCAAAACCAATAATTATTTTACCGCGAACGCAGGTTAGAACCAATAGTTCAGTTCTTTTTGTTCCGCGAAGGCTTTTTAACTACTGCGCCTGCGAAATCGTTACTGTTAGTAATAATTCGGTTCAGGATTCTTACCGCGAACAAAGCTATTGTATATTTTATTTTGTGATATAACTGTTCAAGAATTTGTATTAAAAAATGTTAATTATGGCCGGCATTTCATTTACACAACAACGAGGAAGAAATTCGGCACCTTTTGTGGTAAGCAGTCCATTACAGTCTTGAGAATAAGTAAAATGTAAAGATAAGGGGATGCACTAAACCCTGTACTCGCAACAATGGCGTTTTCAATATGTGTCATATTTGGTACTTTCCCTATTTAAATTGTATTAGAGTGTCGGCGGAGAGGGGAATGACTTGTGACAGTTGAGGATATGAGAGAAAGATGACGGATCCGACAATTTGCCTACAATATTGACGCAGTATCCGATAATGGCTCTGGTACGTTTTCGTCACCCTATCTCACAATTGTGGTCTATGGTCTATCTACTAGTTCAGTAAGTAGAGCAGGAACAGAAGTTAGAAGGTCTTTTGGTAGGTGGAGAGGTAAACATCAAACCCGTCGGACGACTTTGAGAATTTCGTGGTAATGTTTATCTACCCGCAAGGTAGTTGGTTCGGTCCCCACTGCCGCCTGACCTGCTATAAGTTTTTCAGAGGTTTTTTTATAGCAATAAGTAAATACTGGGTTAGTAATATCCTGTCAGATACCTACCACCACTCCTTCCACGTGAAAGATGGGTACCTCAGATCTCTGCTCCTTCATCCAATGCGACTGAATAGGCTTGGAAAGCGATTCAAGTGATACGCCCTCTGGAGGAAATTTGTAAAAGGTGTCTATGAATAGAACTTTTTTCAGTGTTGCCAGAAATAGCGGAATTTTGCTACGTCATCGGATTTTTAGCGGAGAATTTTGTGTCTAGCAATATGTAATCATACTCTATTTATATAAGGATTTTATAAAACCGATTTCAATTCATTTTTCAATTTTGTTTTAAAATCAGTTCATCAGTTGGCAACATTGGGCTACATGTTCGCTGTTTAGGTATATTTTAATTTGTATCAATTATATTTCGAATTTTTTCTTACTTATGAGCATTTCATTTGTTTTTTTTTCTTATAGTGTGTGATAAGTGTTTATATTAAAAGTGAAATTTGCAAAAAAGCCCCAGCAAATTGCAATCTATATAGTGTTAATGTCAAAATCAAAACTTTTCATTATTGTTCAAGCGTTAAGTAGTAAAATTTTATTACTTACGATAAATTGATATTTACAAATTCAAAAGATTGAGGCAATTTTATTACTTGAGAGTATTTTACAATTTAGGTTTCAATTGGTTTACCTTTGGTTTTATCGGTCATTTATTTTATCTATATTTATGTTTTGACGTAAGCCTCTTTTTATTAGTAGAATATTTGTATATATTTCATATAAATAATCTTCCACCTAGCAATACTCATCGGTCTAATGCCAGACCGTTTTTTCTTCTAATAAACTGGAAGTTGAGTGCGGACTACTCCTATAATTGATCAATTAATTTGATGGCAAACGGCGAAAACGAAATACGGAGGAAATTGAATTAAATAACAAAGCTGTCAAACGCAGGATCGAACACTATGGAGTACCTATCTAGTAAAATCAGGAATAAAGAACAGTCATCGACCTTTTCTCAAGATGTAATTGACAATTTGTGGCAAGTTCTAACTTCTACCAGTGGTCGGGAAACGAATTGTCTATACATACCTACATAAAAAGTATTACAAATCGTCTCGAATCGAGAGAGCCTTTTGTGCTATTTCTTGTATAATTTGTTATCAGATTTGGTTACGTTTTGCGGCTACTTCTTTCATATTCTTTTTTTTTTCAATTCACAGATCAAAATTATTTAACATTGTATAATATAGGTATTCGTATATCAATTACTAAAATTAAATTTGCCGCGCTGTTTTAAGTAGGCAAGACACACACTACTGTTATAAAAATTTATTTCTTCGCATTAGGTCGCTGCCATTTTGTACTAGTACCACAGGGTCGGCCCTGATCTAAAATTCTAACTAACTAAATTTTTTCTAATAATTTAACATTAAGGAAGAGGTGAACAAAATCATAAATAAAATAGGAATTATTAAATAAGTTAAGATACATGAATATTTATTTAAATAGATATACAAAATAAAGAAGATGTTAGAGTAATTCAGACACCAACTAAAGTTAAATGCATATCTAACATCAATCTTTTTTCTTGAGTTTTTTTACCATTTCTTTTACTCTGTATACAATACGTTAACTTTCTCACACTGACTTCAGGAAAACGGTATAGAATAAGTGGATTCCATTTGAATACACAGAGCACACCATCCAACTATTGATATAGATGGCAGACACAGTCGATTTGCGAATTAATCTCTTTATTTCTCTCACGTACAAATATAATTAAACGTCTCATCTTTGTTTTGCTGGATGCGTTGATTAACGTACTGTATAATTGCCATCTTTTTGATTGATATTTTCTTCTCTTCATTCTGGGGCGTGATTCACTCTCTGATGAAGAAGTTGCAACGTTATAAGAAGGTGTATCTAAGGTTTTCAAGGTTGATGGAACAAATAAGTGATAGCATAGAACTGACAGGTTTTAAAGCACGTATTTCGACTTTCGTAAGAAAATATTCATTTGCAAAATGTTTTGAACAAATGTCTCACCGTCGTGTTAGGTATTTTTGGTTATTTTTAATACAATTAGCAACTACTTACACCGATCATTTTCTTTTGGTAATTTCTAATATAGGTATTAAAAGCACATATTTTTTATACTTCACAAAAAATTAATTCTATCTGTGACAACTCACTATGGATGTAGTAAATCTTTTATTAAGTCTTTACAATCTATGACTATACAACTTATTTTACAACCTACACTAAATAATAAGTCTAATAAGACCTTCCACAATAGTATCCATAAAAACTTTTAGAAAACCTACAGAAGGCTTTAAACAACGGAATGCCGGGCCTGAGCATTCTGTTGGTTATGCACTTAGATTATACAAACCTTAGATGGAACATAAGACACTGCGCATAATCCCATTTCAAAATGATTCACACCCACCAATCACAGTTGAGAACATTACATGTCAGACCGTTGTCCATTCAAATTTAATGTGTCAACGAGAATTAATTTGGTATTTTAGTGACTTAAATTTTGGAAATTAACGTTGAAAATGCCAAGATGTGTTGTAAAAAGCTTTATTTATAATAAACCTGCGAAATGTGACGGAGATAAAAGAAACTTATATTTATTTCGGTGAGATATTTAATTTTTAAAGATTCTGTCGACGTCCATATTTGTTGATTTGAAAATAAACAGAATCGGACTTGGTCATTGGTACATGTTATAAGTAGCAAATAAAGGTTATTATTATAAACTGTTTACTATTTCTTGTTTCATAGGGAATCTTTTTTAGGAAGTGAAAAGAGAAACATACAATCAAATACAAAAATATCCATTTCATTGCCAATTTATTCGTTTCAAACTTCACAACTGGTTTCAATAGTTTTCTCAAAACTATTTATTTAGTAATTCTCTATAATAGTGTTACTTTAAGTGTAAAGCCAAAGTTTCCGCGAAGAAAATAATCACAATAAAAAAAAAACAGTACTATCGCCACATAATGGAGGGACCTGGCTTGAGGACCGTTTTTTGGGAAGTAATTTTTTTAAGTCACTAACAGGAAGGAGGATATGATTTTGCTTTAGGACTTTTTTTTATTTAATTTTTTATGGGTGAAATAGATTTGGGATAATTTTTGCAAGGAATCTTTGGAATAAATCAAAAATAAATTATGCTCTTGTGCATTTTCAGCCGATTAAATTATTCGTAGATGCATCAAATGTGGGAATAAGGGCCATGATATGTCATGTTTTTGAAAAATAAAAAAAAAAAAATATTGAGAAATCTACAGTTTCTGCTTCGCGTACCTTATCAAAGTCCGAACAAAAATATTCCCAAATTGAAAGAGAGATCCTTGCAATAATTTTTGGCTTAAATAAATTTAATGAATATTTATATGGACATTTGCATAAAGTAGAACATTATGCAACTGATTACGAAAAGTTGATTATGTCACCAGTTACGAAATGAAAATAAATAAAACTGCCTCGTTTTTGGTTTCTAAGTTGAAAAATCGTAAAATCGAGAAATTGAGATACCGAGAAATCGAAAAATCGAGAAATCGAGTAATCGAAAAATCTAAAAATAAAAAATTGAAAAATCCAAAAATCCAAAAAACGAAAATCGAAAAAACCAAATATCGAAAAAGAGGCAATGAATAGTGACATTTCACATTTGAAAATATGACATTACGTTTAAAAACAAAAAAAGAGAAGCTGTAAATTGCGTTTAATTTTTAAAATAACACCGTTATTGAAAACTGCCCAGAAATGTTGGGGGTAAAATTTTGACGTACTTCTTTAAGGATAATGGGTAAAAATGTTTTTTTTTCAAATTTCTCGCGGGTAATGTCAAAAATTAGATCGGCAACACTGCACATGTCCCTTATTTTTATTATTACTATTAAAAAAAAAAACGTAGGGCAATCAAATACAACAATTTTCTAAAATATTTGATTGGAAGTACCTACACAAGAATGATGGTGAATAATTTTTCAACACAATTTTATAAATAATCACGTCAAAATTAGAAAAAATCTTGTATATAAACACGTTACGAAATGCCGTTTTGTGTAAGTCGTTCATGTTGCGGGAACTCGCTCCGCTCGTTTTGCAAATATTTACTCGTTACACAAAATAAGGCATTTCGTAACTGGTTACATAAATAACTATTAATTGACTTTCTAATATTTTAATTCATTGGACGGTATTTTCCGTAAATAATTAAATCATAAATAATTACCAGGATATAAGTACCAAAACATTTTTTTCTCTTAGAACAGTAGGCCTATGTCAAATAAACTTAAAATATTATAACGAACGAAAAGGTAACCCATTTCTAATAAAATTTAGTTATTTATTTTATTTTGGTGTGATCGTAGAAAAAATCTTTTGTGTAATTCGAGCAAAAAGTACTTATAAACTTTTACTTAGGGTCGATTTTACCGTTTTATTAAACGAAGTTTAAAATACTAAACGAAGATTAAAATGACATTTTTATATTAACAAAAACGAAGTTTAAATTACTAAATGGTGTTTAAAATGACATTTTTATATTAACAATGTCATTTTAATCTTCGTTTAATAATTTAAACTTCGTTTGACACAACGGTGGAATCGGCCCTTAGCTAGTTATATATTGATAAAGTGTTATTGCCCTCATCATACAAGAATCGTGCTAACAAATAAAGTCAAACAAACGTCTCATAATTTTTCATCTTTTAATTACCCACCAAAATTAGGTACTACAATACAAATATTTAAGTCCGGCCCAGAACACCTCCCTACTCCTTCCACCCAGTTTTTCGGTTTTGGCAAAATTCGCGCAGCGAGAAATGCTTCCTATGTTACCTCTACCCTTTCTAACCTCTTTGGTTATGCAGAATATATTACGAATGCCAGAAATTAACCTTCCTGTGATATTATTGGTCTACCATAATAATTTTGACATAACACAGTACAGCCAATCAAATGCTACAATTTACTGAAATTTCAACCTTCAGAAGACAGATCTAAACTTGTAGATCACATGATACAAATAGTTCAAAATGGCATCAATTTTCTATCTGCTGTTATTCGTAGCGCAGTAAACCTGCGCAAACGACCTTATTTGATATATTATTAGAGGTACAAGATGTAGCAGCACTTAAAAAAAAAATGATTGTGGATAAAATAGTACATGAACCTTGGCGAAAATATTCATTACGGACTCTCTGTAACTTGAGCACATCGTAGAATTAAAGAATTAACAAACTAACAATCTACAAAACCGAAATTGAATCACATATGCGACAGGTTATAAACAAAGCTCGCCGATCTGGCAAAAATGCAGCTAAAACACTACGTGTCTTGGCGTTACTTTTTAGAGAGCCGTGGAGAGGTGAGACGATGAGCTCGTGCAGCCTAAACGGTATCACAGATCGTCCCGAAGCGATCCAGGTAAGAGATGAATATGGATATTATTTAATAATTAAAATTAATGAGATAATCCATAAAATGTATTTTACGTATAATTTAGAATGTATAAAAAATTCTTTGAAATGTAGATGATATACTTACATTTTGTTGGCTCTATAGCACTTATATATGCACTAGCCTCCACTGCTACAGCTCATACAAATAAAGTTATTCGATCTAAAGTTATTCCTTTTGCTCGTATAGTAATTACAGGTTTTTATGACATTGATGGCTATTAAATTAGCAATCACTATGGTTTTATATCTGAAACATCTACCGACCATGCAATTTTCTTAGATAGGTATTATGAATAAATCATTGAATAAATTGACAGGGTAGAATATAATTTGCAACTTCAGTGAAATATTCGGCAGTATACGAAATAGGAATTACCCTAAACTTTAACTGCTAAATCCCTTTTGCGGACAATAAAATTATTATGTAAGCCAATTTGCTAATTTGATTAGTAATTAAATGCACCATATTAAATTCTAAATATATTCACATTACGTCTGTGACTTATTGTGATGTACCTACTGAATTATTATTACTGGTATAAATGAACACATCTATTCATCGTTCACGTCTTCTGTAATGCTGGACCACCCATGTTTCTCTTTCCCTACCGCGGGAAACTTTTGTCATTATCTGGGTATTTACTGCATAATGGCTGTCCCGGGAAGCGTTCATTGAAGATGCGGACCTGTGATGCGGAGAGCAACCTGATAAGTCCGATTAATTTGGCAAAATATCAGAACTGGTTCAAAAGAACGACAACAAAATTTTTAACCAGAATGTTTGACAATTAAATTTGTATAAAAAAAACAATTGAGAATTCTAATACTTTGGTATTCTTCATTGCCTATATTGATTATCCAATCTGTGCCAAATTGAGATATTTGTGTTTTGATAATAATTCTTTATTCCTTATCTGGTACTGCAAGATCACAAAAGGTTTGTGTTTCATCTAAAATTATATTTTATCATGAGTTCCACAAGGACCGATCTTGGGTCCACTAATATTTTTTATTTACACTGTTGGTATTATAAATTCTATTAAAACATGTTCTATACGGGCATATATACTGATGGTAAACACTATTTTGATCAGAAAGCTGAACTAATCAACTTTGCATTTTTAAATATTTCAGAATCATCAAAGCAACATGACAATTTTAAACTAAACTATTAAAAGTAGATAAAAATACACGTGATTTAGATACCATTTTAGGTCAAATATCTCGGTTTCTAGACATAAAAATATATTTATTTTCTAGCATAAGGTAGGTATAAATACCACTTTCAATATATCCTAAAGAGAACGACTTGCAAGGTCAAGTAGGGCGTCAATCAACCCCAAAGGGAATTTTCCGATTATTTAATAGGAAGCAAATATCTCCGCTTCTAGACATAAAAACGTTTTTTTCTAGCATGGGTGGGTTACATTGATAATATTTTTAAGTAAATTTCTCGCCCTTTTTCAACGGGACACCGGCGACTCACCATTGAAAATACATATATTAGGTTCGTCTAAACTAGACATGTACTAATTTTATCTAGCGTTATGAAGGCGTCGATATTGAGTACGTTGCAGCGTTGAGCGTCACCTTGCATCGTGACGCCTAGCGTTATGACGGAGAGGAAGGTATTTATAACGGCAATCCGTCGGGATGGATATACGGTAGGAAATACTTAAGTGATGCTGCGCGACGAAGGGTGTCGTTAAGGATATTATGAAGGAAATATTTAGAGACGCAAGTGTCGGGAAGTAGGGCGGTGGGACGTTGATTGTCAGTGACAGCGTTCGGGAGATAGGTCGTCGGGAGGTTATAAGGTAGGAAATACTTAGGTGATGTGGGATGTGACAGCGTTGGGGAGAATGTCGTTGGGACGTAGAAAGGTAGGGAATTAGGGCGACGAGACTGAGCATCGGGACGTGAAAGCATTCGGGGTATAGGAGCTATGGTAGGATAAGTGTTGGTTAGGAGGAGCGTTGATTTAGGAAAGGTACTGAATACTAAACTTGAATTAGACTGGATTTAATACAATAATGGATGAATTGGACTGTATATAAAAGAATAAATGAATGCTTCTCAAGTTCCTTGGATTTGGGTATTTATACCCATTTTAATGACGTCAATTTGTCGCAGCTCCAGTGGGAACGAATTTTGGTGGATGAAAATGGGTGATCGATTTATTACGTGCCTTGAGAAATTCTCTGAATTTTGTGTCGATATCGGTATTTATTTGAACTGACTTAAGATAAGCGCGTTACTATTTTTATTTATTATTTCGTGAAAAGAAATATGTTTTTGGAGGTTTTTGTATTGAGTTCTCCTGTGATAACTTTTATTTATTAGGCATCATTTTTCGTAAAATGTAGGAATTTGAATGTAATAAGAATGCAACTTTTCTTTTATTTTTTTCTTTTATAATTAATTATAAATACTTGTATTAAAAGTAAATGCATACCTCACTACCGTATACATGACAGAAACACGAGATTTAAGTTTAAATTTGCTTTGTTCCATTTTGGAGTTCGTTAAAACTTCTGCAAAAATTTCAACACCCTGTTTGAAACAAAGCATCTGCGGACTCCACGAGAGATACATGTTTTTTCAAACACGCTGGCCTATATTCAATAATAAAATCACAACGAAATATTTAAATGACAAGCGAGCGCTTTATTAAAATAAGTCTGTTCCGAAGAAATATTTATGTATTGTTGTTAATATATTTATTACTTAGATTAATGAATTTAAATCATTTGTTCACCTCTGTATTTTTTTAGCCGTATTAATATAAACTTAGCGCTTATCGAAAGTTGCTCGTATTAAATAAAATTAGTTTCAATTTAACAATTTTTTTTTATAGACTTTTATTCCTTATCCCTTACCACTCGGTTTTAGCAAGTTGTTCCATGTCTTTGTTCCCCAATCTCCAATCCCTAGCGAAAAGAAATTAATTTATATTCAAAATTACAAAATATCTGCCATGCGTAAAAATCCCTATGACGTATCTAATTGTCATCTATTGCGCATGCTCGTCGCGAAACTAAATATTTGAAAAATCTTCGAAAAGGGTTGTCCTAGGATTACTTGGTTGGTGCATACTGAAGCAAGTTGACTTTTAGCACGTGAAAGTAAGTGACAACTCTATAGATTTAGCACCACCGCATGGAAACGATTTTTGAATTCGAAATTGGCATATGCATAAAGTTCTGCGCAGGAGCAAAACGTGTTATTCATTAACGATCCTCCGCATGTTATTTCATGCGCAAGTCGAGGACACCGTTAGCGTTACGGCGCAAATGATATGATGCGAAATCCGCCTCGACGCCCTCCTCGGGAAAATCAATAGACCCAAGCGCAAGGTTGGACACTCATTTCCACAGGGCGCTAGTCAAGCAGACGAAAATTTTCCGGCGCGCATCGCATCACCCTTTTGGCCTTTAGTCGACAAGACATTCTACACGTGGCCATATAGTGTGAATATTCGGTCTGCACCTGGTCGCAGCATGGGATAGCACAACTAAATTTGTCAAAAAAAATTAAAATTATCAAGGTAAGATTTTTTATTTTTGAGAATGTTTACAAAATTTAGAAAGGTTTTAAGTTTTATTTGGAAAACTTTTACGAGACGATATCGCTTTTCAATTTTATATTTCGTTTAACTCTTTTGATACAAATTAAACTTACCCACCTCCAAAATTTGGTAAAAAATAAAAATATATTTTTTAAATTATTGAATAATGAAACAAACTCTTTTTACATTAAAAAAATCAAAAATAAAATGTAACAATCGTTTTCACCTATACCTACATATCACTGATGTAGGTAAATATTCGTAGTCATATGTTTAATATGTTTGTTTTTGTATTCAAATAACTCAAAAATAATTCACCTTAATTACTATACCTATAAATAAGTTTCTTATCTTTAAATATTTGCATGCCTATATCCCTTTC
Source organism: Psylliodes chrysocephalus (assembly GCA_927349885.1). Lineage (NCBI taxonomy): Eukaryota > Metazoa > Arthropoda > Insecta > Coleoptera > Chrysomelidae > Psylliodes > Psylliodes chrysocephalus. Next base: position 26,798,370 of record OV651826.1, on the reverse strand, counting down.
TACTATTGTTTTCATCATATACCTACATATACATTGCAGATAACATCTTTTATCGATTACAGATATCCTATTTATATAAAAATAAGATCCATAGTTAACGAGTTAAAACTATTTATATTTAAATTATTTTCAAGTTGTAGAGAAATACCCATAAAAAACAAAATTATTTAAAATTCGCTCATCAAAGTTATTCCAGTTTTATTTTATATCTCACTTTTCATTCATGGCTGTTGTATTAAGCCTACTCGTAGAATTTTGACCAATTGAATGAAATAAAAAGAGTATTTATGTCGATTTCAGTTTATTTGTAAATAAAACGTAAACATGTCCGATAAATTGAACAATAAAAACTTGTTTGTATTAAAATTGGAAAATAGTTACTTAATTGGTTACAATTCTATTTTAAATATTTTATTTTCTTCATCTTCGTTTGCCCGTTTCTTATCATAGCTATTAAAAAGAAGATGATTAGCTGTATTAGTAGGAAAATTATTTAGTAAAATTAATGCAATTTCTGGTATACCTCGATGCTCTCTCCTCAATCCACTAGTGTTTATACGTTTTATAAATGATACCAAAGTGATTTTGAATTGCGATGATCTATGGGAAATTTTTGTTTATTAGTGATTATTTGACATTTAACCAATCACTTCGCAATTTACGTTATCGTTAGAACCAATCAGAACCAAATAAATCGACTATTTTCACTGACTATTTCAAATCGACTATCCATGATATTCACCTATGATGACAGCAACTCGCATACTGTCAAATATATTTATTTTCAGAGTACAAGCTAATATCTCGTGGAACGATTCAAAATGAATCGAAAATAAAAGTTTTTATTGTGTATTTATTAATTAAGTTACATTTAGGGCTCTAGAAATAATCTCATAATATATAACTCGACCTTAATAAATTAGCTCCTATTTCTATTGTTACTAAATTTTTGGTGTATTTTACAATTTGTCTCAACATAATTTTGTCATTAATAATCAAAAACTAGAGTCCTGATCTAAAGCTCTCGGAAAATTGATATCAAAAACACTCAAAATTTAGAAACAATAAAAATAGTAGACTATTTATCAAGGTCTCGTTATATTACCCTTGATTATAGTTGTAAAGTTTGGTTATTGGATAAACAAAATATAATTTTTTTTTTAATAAAAACTAGAATAACGATATATAATGCTTGACATTATATATCATTCATAGTTTAACAAGCCCTCTTAACCCCCAGTTTCAGAATCAATATTCTTCATAATAAAGCTTGATTTCTCCTGAAGATTTCAAATTGATATCGTTTTTAGTTTCTGAGTTAGGAATTATTTCAATAATACCCTTTATCTCCTCATTTTTATTTATTTATTTATTCCCCCATAGAGCTTGATTTTTACTAAAAATTTCACGTTAATATCGCTTTTGGGTTTTGATTTCTATTTTTTTTTATTTCAACCATCCTTGACCCCCATTTTATTTTTTTTATAAATCAATAAGCTTTGGTTCCCTTATAGAGCTTGACTTTTACTAAAAATTTCGTTGTTGATTTATGATTTTTTTTTAATTTTGAACCCAACTTAAACACCTCATTTTTAATCAGATTTTTTCAAAATCAAAGGGATTCTTCCCCTTATAGAGCTTGATTTTTGCTAAAAATTTCATTTTTCGTTTTTGAGTTAGGATTTTATTTAATATTTCAATCCCAATGAACTCCCCATTCTTAGTCAGATTTTTTTCAAAATCAATAGGCTTCGTCCTCGTGTAGAGCTTGACTTTTTCTGAAACTTTCAAGTTGATATTATTTTTCGTTGTCCCCTTGATTTTTCTTGAAATTTTCAAGCTGATATCATATTTCGTTTTTGACTTATCGTGGCACAAAAAACGTGACATCGGACGGACAAAGTAAACCTAATACTGTGTGAAGAGTATAACAAATAATGAAATAAATATACTAATTTCATAAAATATCGTCTCGGATGTAAATATATGAACTTAATAGTAGTCAAAGTTCAGTTACCATTATACATAAAATATTAAAAGAATGCCGCATCAATAACAAAAGAATTGCATGTACCTAAGTAACTGAAAATAGATACCTATATAGTTGAAATTTGTCAAGACAACCATATTAAATAAATGTATGTATTCATGGGCGTCGTTTGGGGGGAGGGGAGGGGCAGTTGCCCCCCCTGGTTTTTACGACTTTACAACGCGTATTAGCTGTATGTCACGATACTAAATTAGGTATTAAAATTTATCCCTAAATTAAGTTATTAATTTAGTACTAAATTTAGAACTGAAAATATTCTTTTCCTTTTGCAAAGATACCAATTTTTAGTACTAAATTAAGTATTTAAGAACTATTTTTGTAATAATAACAGAACAGTAATACTTGTAATAATTGAAAGATTTTAAATAAACAATAAATTATTATTTTACAATGTTGTTCAACATCCCTTAACTCTTAAATGTTCAGCGACGATTAGATTTCTGCCTTTAATTATTGTATGTGGCTGAAATGCAATCGTGTGACTTATTGATAGGAAACCAATTTTAATCATTAATTTCTATGGGTTCTTCCAAACTAAAAATGAAGAATATATAAATTACAATCGCAAATATACCAATTGTTTTTGTTAATACGTTATTATTATTATATAATGGTAATGTTTTTATTTTTAAATTATTTAACCTATTCTTCAATGACAACTTATTAGGCTTAGGCAACATATCATACATTTTCTCGTAAATATTGTTGCCTGCCTATGTTTTATTATTGATTTTTATTGATTATACTACTTTTTTAGCTGAAGTAATAAAAATATATAACAATAATTAATTTTTTCACTTGTTTTACTTTTATTAAAATCAACATATATATTACGAATTCTTTTAAAAAATGTATCGTCAGTATACGCAAATATCGTCTGTTAGTTCATAAATTAGTTGGCGCTGCTGTCACGCACAGAGCGAATAATGAATGAAAATAGGATGACTGGGCTTTGCATGATGAGCGTACATCGAAAAATAATCTCAAAAAACTAAAAAGAAATCATGTTTTCTGTTATCGATTATTTTTGATAGAGGAAGAAGAAATTAAACATTTGCGTTTTCCTAGTATTCGTCGACGTGTTTAAGAGATTTTTAGTAAATATATGACCATATTTATAACAGTACCAACTGCGGTTATTACCTTTTTGGATCATCACTGGGGAGACACTGTCTATAACAGCTCAATAACTGCAGTTAATTACATATCACAGCTAGCACGGACTATGGCTTCGATATGTCGCATTTTTTATATATTATATAAATGCTAGATGCTAGACATTACAAAATTTTGCTTTGTGAAACATTGTATTTGTATATAGTTAAAAAAAACTAAAAACAAAAACAAAAAAATATTAAAAGTTACAATAAAAAAATAAAATTACAAAAACGACACATGTCCAAAATTAGCTTTTTTTAGGAAAAACAAAAAACATTATACTAGTGTCATTAGACTTTGCAGAAATGCTCTACATTTAACAGTGAATATCTCTGTTTCTGTGTAACTTTTGTAGAAAATCAACGTTTTTGCCGGTAAATACAACACTTGGCTACTAATTGCCATAGTTAACTCAATTCGGGCATTTTTGAACATGTGTTTTTGATAGAAAATCTTCAATTACAATTAAAATTAAAGGAAAGAGAAATCCATGCTGATAGTACTGATTGGGGAAACCCTGAAGTTAAACTTGTATGGGGGAAGGTATGTTGACCAAACCAAGGCTGCCAAGAAGAAAAATGTTTTCTATTACAAATGTAAAAAAATCAATAATATTCCTTGCCTAAAATTAAACGTTATTCCTCTGTGTGGTAAAAAATTATGAAATTATTACTGAAAAAACAATTTTTTTTTCAAATATTATTCTTTCCCACAATCTATTAAGGAATATTTGGTCTAATTCTCATATTTTAACCTTCACTTAATCTATGACCCAATATTTATGACTCACCCTGTATATAAAATATATTTTTATAGTATATTGGGCCAACAATTTATTTACATTTTTAGTTTTAAAGATTAGGTAAAAATTCATAGGCCTTGGTATTCATTTATTTATCAGAAACATACAGGTTGCCCTAATTACATGTTCCTGTAACATAAATTATTTTATAATGATGTAGCAATTTTCTCCAATAATTACAATAATAATATACATGTATTATTAGAGCATTAGCAATGTCAATCTATTTATAGGTAGATAAAGTACATATCTGCGTTTCACACTAAATCCGTCTAATTTTGCCCTTACAATCATTAACTGACCTACTGTTTGATTATCAGTCATTGGCGTAGCTAGCAAAACCTCTGAGCGGGCCTGGGGGAGGGTCAGCTGGTCAACACAATCGAAACCTTGACAGAAATAATAAAAAACAATATTTTAAAGTTCACAATCATATTTTCATTTTAAGTTAAATCAAACTTATAGTATATAATAATAACTTGAATCAGGTACCCACAGAATATATTAGAATACTATGACAAAAAAAATCCAAACAGGATAATACGCTAAAATGGTATGGAAATATTAGAATTACTGAAAACTCATTTCCCTGCGTGTACAACAAACTCAAATGCAGCAAACCAAACCCACACGAACTAGAACTCTTAAAAAAGAGTATCCAGCCAAGAGTGGGAAACTGCAAAACGGATAGTCACATGGGCAATACGCACCTTTAACCCATAAAAATCACCGGAGCCAGATAATATCCCATCTGGCTTCTGCAACAGACAATAGAATCACTGGCCCTGCATATTTGTAGAATCTACATGACAAGTTTGGATCCTAAACATGTACCAAATACCTGGAAACAAAGCAGAGTGGTTTTTATTTCTAAAACAACATATGTTCTGGCAAAGGCCTGCATACCAATAACTCTGATGTCATTTCTATTGAAAGGATTGTAAAAACTGATTGATCAGCATGTCCGGCAGCTTTTGATCTTTTGATAATACCTCCTTTAAATCAATGGTAGTTGCCGCCAGCAAACATAGCATAGAGCCATCTGCTGGTGGATAGAAGATAGAAGTACAGACACAAATATTTAGTAAAATGATAGAGGTGAATATCCACAGGGGATGCCCGAGGATACGCCGTGGAAACACCAAACCCAGTCTTTGAACTCATGCAAAGAGCTCTAAGACTGACAGAAATGTGGTTGCATTAGAGAAAACCTCTTAGTAAACCCTAACAAGGCACAACTCATAACCTTTACTAGGAAAACAAGGTTGGAGGTCTTAGAAACTCCGACCCTGTTTGGAGGAAGGTTACAACGAATGAACCAAGGAAAATATCTAGGTCCAATTTCAGATAGCAAACTTACTTGAAACCAACACTTACAAAAGTGACCAACAAATATAAAATGTATTTCATTGTAGGGAGACGAGAATTTGGAAAAACATGGTGATTAAAACCGAAAATGGTCCACTGGCTATATTCGGTAATAACAAAATCCATGATAACTTAAGAAGCGGTCGTTTGGTGGCCAAAAAAGTAAAAGTAAACCAGAAAACAGCCCTCAATACCCTTTCTGGAGTACAGAGGCTGGCATGCATTTGTATTACAGGAGCACTGAGAAGTACATCTCTTACCCCTTGACCTAGTCATAAAGGAGAAGGCTAGAATGAGTGCATACAGGCTGGGCATCTTCAAGAACTGTAACCTACTGGAACATATGGAACATACCAGAAAAACACATGAGGTAAATGATCCTATATTGAACATGGGATCAGATCATATGACACCCCGCCTAATCTTCAACAGACTCTTCCAGGTCAACTGCAACTGGGACAAGGTAAATAACGAGGCATAGAAATACTTGCTTAGCGGTCTCGTAAGGTATACGGATGGATCTAAAACTAACAAGGAAACAAAATACATGCAATATAATTGTATGTAAGAGAGAATTTAAGAAGGAAGTACAGAACAGAAACCATATTCATTTTATCAGATAACCAAACAGCTTTTAAGGCCCTTGGTTCAAACAGAATCAAACTAAATGATCAAAGCTTTCTATACCGTCTTAAAATTAATCAGTGACTATCACTCATTGTGTGAATGTCAGTGTCAAGTTTACGACTAACTAAATCAATGATCGATTTGGCAATGAAAAATAGCTAATATAACTGCAAATCAGTGAGATTTGCAGTGTTTTCACGGATTCGTTTGATGTCTTGACTGTATTATTGTTTGTCTGTTATTTATTTAATTAGGTACCTTAAATCGTACATTTCTAGGGGGTATCGGGTATTCTGCCCACCCCAGCCCCTGCCTAGCTACGCCAATGTTATCAGTTATTACCCAAATGCATGGTGCGACAGTACTTACTACATTACTAAAGTGTAATGGTTTCACGGTATCTTTAAGTATGCTGCTCCATTTTTTAGGTAAAAAAAGAAATATCAAGGTTTTAACCCACATTGCTATTAATTTAAATAAATAGCCATGTCCCAAAAGCATGACCTTTATTACTATATTTAAATGTATGTACGGGAAATCATGTTTTATCAGGACGTAACTTCCTGGCCTCTGTTTGTCCCTTTTGGGATTTATTATTTTTTGTTTGTTAACTTATCACTTTCAGATTGTTCCTCGCGAGTATCTACTATAATATAATTCAAATTATTGAAAACATTTTGTGTGCGTTTCTTTCTACTAGTACTGTGAATGTAAACAATATGTATCAGGAATTTTATCAGTTTTAGATAGGTAAGAAAGTTAATTATTTGATAATTTTAAATGACGAATTGTACTATAAAATATTATTAAACAGCAATGAATAATTTCGGTTTACATATAAAAAAATAACCCTAATCCAAACTGTGACAAACTTTTATGTATTTTATTATTTGAAATATATTATATTGTTTTGAAAATCTAAAAATACAGCACATCTCCCAGATTCCAGTTTACCGCCTTTTCAAAACTGACTATCACTGCCTACCAAGATACAAATCTACTTTTTCAGTTAACACCTGTATTTGGGCCACTACTTACTACAACTAGTGATTCAATAGTATTTCTTTTTTTTTAAATTGGAGACGTAACGCTAAAAAGGAGACAATCACGAGGTTTTGAACGGTACATTAGTAACTGTCTCTTCAATTAGATTCAAATTCATTATTGTTTCTGTTTCGCAAGCCTGCTACAATGTTGTGGCAGAGAGATTAACGGAAAGGGACCGAAAGAGACCGAAAGATTAAGAATTAAATTGGGCAATGCTGTGCTCAAAGCAAACATTGAGGCTTTAATACAAATAAATACACTAATGTTGGAATCCCATGAGATACTTACCTGAAAGAAGATTTATGAAAGCAGTTATATAGAAACAAGGAGCAAAAGAAAAAGACTGATAAATAATAGCTGCCAAAAATAACAACGGCGAAAATTAAACCTCAGACGGCAATAAATATTTTTTGGACGCTTAGTGAGAACGTTTGATGAAATGATGGAAATAACACAATTTTATATATCTGGTCAAACTTAATATAAATAAAATAAAATTACTGAAGGAAGTACCGATTTTTAAAAGGAATTTAACAAAGATCATTCCGTATTAAATCTATGAAAATTATTAGTTATTAAATAGGAGGGTTTTCTCCTTTTTTTCTTAATTGTCTCTGTTATAGTGCTGCCTTATCGTTGTACAAATTTAAAGCTCCTAATATTCTCGAGACACATAACATTGCAAAGTATTCCCAGTGGCTCGCATTTATATACAATTTTATATTAGAAAATACACAAAACATTTTTTTTCGCAAAAGGTCCGGTTTGCTCTTAAGAAATAAAACGAAACGAGATGTGATTCAAATCAGATAACAAATTTCTTTTTATTTCAAATAAAATTGTTAGAAATTTCTGTCGGTGATAAATAAAGGGTGCGGAAAAAATGTAATCATTTTGGGATAGCATATAGGATTGTTGATAGTCTGCGATATACCCAAATCTGTTATTCAGAATACTCAAATCTACTTTTGTATGAGAGGCCTAGAGATTTTTATTCCGCTGCGTGGGATTTTTTTTTTTAGGATCGTAAATAAAGAATTTAGATTGAAATAAGAAGTCCTATTGATATTCAAAATTAAATGACACAAGTTCAATACGCGTGTTTGGTGCGCGTCAGAGGTTGAGGAAGGTCATAGCACTGGATGCAGGATGCCAACAAAGGAATCATACTATCAACTGTCATTAATGTCCATAAGAATAACAGATTTCTTTTTAGGAAAATATTTAGTTGTCTTCGATTTGAAGAATTTTAACGCAGCTTACTCAAACCTTAACGCAGCTTACTCAAACCCTGGTTTTTGAAGTAGATATAATTTAATTAATTAACACATTCAAAGCATATAAACAGTAAGTTGATAACCTTCACATGTAATTCTATCAATTTCATAATCTTTTTTTCAGGAAAAGAATTATTTTTCCGTGATTTGAGAAATCTTAACACAACTTATTTAAAGGGTAATTTTTAAAATGGATTTTAAAGCAGTAGCACTTGTCCCAGAGACCAAATGATTTGCCACAACATGGGTACCTTATTGTATTATGGCCATTACAATATTTGCGCAACTGAGAAGGCCCTAATGAAGCTAAAAATGCTTTTGATCCAAGGCAGACTGTACATCATGAGTTGCGATTTATATTGTTTTTTGTTTGGCCATAATCCGTAGAGGCTGAATGGGATCCTAATTTAAATATTTTACATACATTTTAAATTGACAAATTCATATCGACTGTTTTCAATACTTTTTTTTATTACTGAAAAAGCACTGTCAAATAGTTAAATTTAATAGATACTAAATTATTATTTATTACTACACAAATATTTGATAATTTATATTATTATATAATAAAACTACTTTACATTTTTTTTTATTTATTTATCTTGCAGAACAGAGTCAACTTTCGAATATTTAATATATAATTTTCACAAATATGTGTATAAGAAAAATGCAGAGGCATAGTTCTTATAATTTCTTCTGACCTCTCCACTTTCATTTTTAATAGACAGTTTTCAGCTTTGATTATAATTTAAACAAAAATATATTTTTCTTCATGTGGATCAAAATTTTATTTTCTGGACGGACCTAGGCATTGATTCATCTTGTGAATATTAAATTATGTTCAAAATCAGGAATAAGGTTAAGTTTCTCAAATCGCTGAAGTAGAATTTTTCCTGAAAAAAAAGTTATTAAATCGATAGAATTACAAATAAAGGTCATCAACTTACCGTTTATATGCTTTGAATGTGTCAATTAATTAAATTACCACTTCAAAAACCAGGGTTTGAGTAGGCTGGGTTAAGATTCTTCAAACATATATGTTTTTCCGTCTACCTGGAAAAAATCTCTAATCCATCCACTGCCCAAATTTGGTAAATCGTTAGATTATAAATCACTTCGCCCTATAAGTATATTATGTGCTCTTCACACATTAATAATTATATTATCATACCTCAACAGCAATCAGGATTTAGACCTAAACATAGTTACACTACTGATGATATTCTTAGGGCAATTGCTCGTAATGAATTAACAGTACTTGTACTATTAGATTTTACCAAAGCTTTTGATAAAATAAATCATGAACTGTTGCTAGCCATATTTCATTACATTGGTTTCTCTGATAATGCAGTTGGGCTGTTGAGCAGATATCTTCAGGGAAGGGAGCAAGCTGTTGTTGTGGACAAAATAGTATCGCAATATTTGACAGTTGAGAATAATGTTCCCCAGGGCTCTATCTTGGGACCGACCTTTTTCAATATCTACAGTTTTGAATTTTACAAATCACTGAGATATTCCATTAGCCATTTTCATGCCGACGATACTCAACTTTATATTTTTTTCCCTGAAAATAATACTCAATTAGCAGTAAAACAGTTAAATAGGGATCTCCAATCATTACCCAGACAGCACACCAAATCCTTTGGATATCTACTGAACATCCCAATATCCACTGAATGTCCAGTCCATGGTGGATATCTATTTTATATCCATAAAATGTAATTTATAGACATGCAAATGTCCATAAATAATAGTAATTATATAGCAAATTATTAAAAAATTACGCCATTGTGCTCGCCATTGTGGCTAATAGTACCGTTCAGATATTTAAAATTAATTTTTTTAAGGTGTATTCAATATCCCATGGACATCCACATATATCAAAGTCTTAGCGCGGACGCAAACCATCGTGGATAACTACTAGATGTAATTTTTGATTTTGCTTTCTAAGTATAGATGGCGATACCACTTTCGTATCTACTCATGCTCAACCCGCCATAATTGAGTTGATCGAACATTTTTTCGCATTAAGACTCTATTAGAGACTGGAGTCGAGAATTTCCATTTATTGCTGAAGAGTCCTAATAAGGATGACTTTTTCCTTAGTGGGCAAACTCAAAGACAGATTGTTGGAAATATTTTTTATCTCTATTTTCTTTCGACGTTATCATTCATTTGGTTACTTATGAATGTCTACTAAAGATACCTATAAAATATTTTGCTGAATATCTGAATTCTATATCCTGGGATATAGACGGACATTTGGTTGGATATCCAAATTTGGATATTGGATATCCACAAAATATATTCTGTGGATATCTCTGGGATTTCTTGTATTGTCTGGAAGATACTAATTAGATATTTTGCTGAATATCCATAGGATATCTTCTATATTCTGGATATAGACGGACATTTGGATATCCATATTAGATCCACGGAATATTTCTGATATCCTGTGGATATATTGGATATCCACAAAAGATATTCTGTGGATATCTTAGGGATTTGGTGTGTTGTCTGGGTAGCGGATACTGCCAGACATTTTTGCCTCAGTCTTAACCCATCGATATCCCAAGTTATCTTCTTTGGAAGAAAAAATCCGCGAAAACGAATTCTAGGCTCTGTTGTCTTAAACATAAATGATACACCTATACCATTATTTGAAAGTTCAAAAAATCTTGGTTTGATTCTGGACACCTCTTTGCATTATACAAAACATCATTCGTTTCCGCTATTTTTATGCAAATTTTGCTTTTATATTCCAAATAATTTTACGAAATTATCACACAAAATAAATAAATATTGACAGATTACCCAACCCTAAAACTCTGTGACACTATTTTGATTCTTCGCTGTTTTAAATTAGTTACAATTTAAGTTTCCTGTTTTTCCTTTATTTTTCACATTTAAACGGCATTGGATTTTGTTTATCACTAGAAGCAACAAATCACTTAAAACAGTCGAAACCACATGAATATAAATTGTTAATATTGCTGAAAAGAACTAATATAAATTAGTGCACTTTTGCAATAGTTTAAATTGTATTACAGTATTATATAAACATCTGACATATCAGCCTTAAAGACTTTTTCAAAAAATTATGCGGTATTCCATTATTTTTTATAATGTATGTAAGTCTACGAACATGGGTGGAAACCACCAATTTAGCGTCCCTCGAATTTATTCTAAATTATGGGAAACAAAATACAAGATAAACAAAAAACAATGTCGGGAGTGTATGGTAATTCGGTTCCTCATTTGAAGCTTTAAAAAACAGCACTAATTGCTAAGCGAATATGATGAAGCATGGTTGTGATACAATGTTGATTCTCTGATCGTTACAGCTGTCCTTTTCACATAATGTAACGTTAGTTTAATTTATTTATAGTTTATTTATTTGAAACTCTATTTACAATTTATGTATAACGTACTAGGTAATTAATTTATATAATACTTAGACACTCACAATTCTAATTTATTTATTACAATTTACCATTCTTCTTCTTCTTTTTAAGTGTCAGTTGAATGAATTTAATTCAAAGGCGTGCGTAGTTATCACAGACATGTATCTCTGTCTTTGTCGTTCATGGCCTCCTTTAGAAATATTTTTAGTGGATCACACTTTATATACATTGTGTCGTTCTCTGATCGACTTCATGGCTTCTCACGCCGCTTTTTGTCTACAACAACTGTGATAAAAGCTTTTTGTTTTAAAAGGTTATCTGGTAAATATTATATAGAGCAAATTTATTTAATTTTGCCATTAGAAGCGGTGAACTGTTGATAAAAATGTTTTCTGTTATCGATAATGCACATAGCTGGATAGCGATGTTGTTCACTGACGTTTAACACGTCTTTTGTTTTGACCAATAAAAATTCCTTCGAAAACCAAACGTTATTTTTTACGATGAAATGGATTCTGCACTTTTACGCACAAGTGTCCTTGTACTCCATGTGCGAAACTGTTAGTATTTCCACTATCACTTTCACTAATTTAAACCGCATGTCCGCATATAGCAGCATTTATTTTATAATGAAACATACCAGTCAATCAAATCGATGGAGATACCTACTGTTTTAAAATTAGCAAATACGGTAGCAGAATTTAAATAGATGCCATGCATTACTATTTACCCTGACCACGTACAATTTCACTATTCGTAGAAATGAGAATTAACCATGAATGAATTTCACATCATGAACGTTTCTTTATGTTCCTGTGTTTGAGCTTACAATTATTATAACCTCAAATACTAAAAAATAATAATTTACCCCATTTTTTAATTTCGTTAATTTTTTCTTTGGGTGAAAAAAAATTATGTGGCTTGGAAATATTTCTATTTACGCTATAATGTAACATAAATATATGACAATTTATTAAAAGAGGATAAATTATATTTTTATATAAAATGATTTTACTTTTCCACAACATATTGAATAAAAAAGAGATTGACCTACTTGTTTAACTATTATTAAAGGAAATTATATAGAAATAAAAAAAAAATGCTCAAGTTTAAATCGTTGCACTTATTTTTAGATAATCTTGTCTTACTTTGTTGTTTTAAATAAAACCTTCAACTTTTTAGGATACTTTTTTTGTATTCTCATATCTGACCGGTTAATGAAAATGGCTTCTTTCTGAACCACCTGGGTTTAAGTTTTCGAATTTACATATTTAATTAGCCATTAAGTAAACCATTATCTCAATTCTTACAAGGAACGTTTCGTTTAAGTGAAATCACATATTGTGAATTTTGTTCCTTGTAAAAAAAGAGCCCCTAACATCTGTGGTAAGTTCGACCTCTTCATGCTTCCCTAAAATCACATACCAATAGTGTTATTTTATTTTAGGCCTTTATTCATCATTTACTGTAATTATCTACTGAATAATTATTTATTTAATAACTTAGTGGGTCTTTTGTCGAACTGAAATATTATCTAAAACACATACGTTAGCGACATGCATAGGAAGCTCGATTTATATAGCTGCGATTCACTTGCAGCCCCTTGTTGAGGCTTTGGCGCCTCCAGGAGCCATCATCAGTTATTACCGCATCCTTAACGATCACCAGTTTGATTGCAGTAAGATTTATAACTACTCAGCCACAAGTAAGGACTATCTTTTTCTATTTCTCCAGATCTGGAAGTAGTGGCTCGTTTCAATTAATTCCTAAAATAAATATAAACTATAACAGATAAACTTGAAAAATTAAATATGTAAACTCACCTGTGCACCTTTTAGTACTAAAAGGGGGACCATTAGATAAATTGTATCGTATCATTAATACCATCAACGCATTAACAGCTTTAATAACCATTTGTAGGGGATTATAAACCCCAGGGTAAATTGTGCATGAGCTAAAAGAGATATTATATCAAATCACAGTTAGATATACTTTTATTAATCCCTTCACTCTCCGAATCATTAAATTTTAAGAGCCAGCTAGGAAAAAAGGAATTACTATCACCACTTACATCCTTGGAAAGGCCAGTAACGTGGCAACTTAGTTTTGTATATCTCTTTTATAAGTATTTATAAGTAAAATGTAACTGGACATTCAGTTAAATGTTATTCTTCTCGTTTACCGACGTTTATCTACCATTATTTGTTTTTATTGTAGTTAAACCATTTTGTATTAGGGTTGCCACCTTTTCATTTCACAAAAACCGGACCTTTGTGAAATTTCTAAAAAAAAGTGCTTAGCTTATAATTTTATAAACCAAGTCCTTCTATCTAGCTTCTAAAAAAGTTCAGTTATTGCAGGATTTCTACAAAAATATGATCCAACCTATTCCCGGACATTTTGATAAATAGTTTTCTATTTTATAGAGGATCCTTACCAATTCTACTCAAATGTTTAAATAATAATTATAAAATAAATTCTGCAAATTAAAAAACAGAAAAAACAACTGAAACATGACAAGAAAAATTGACAAGTGACAATTGACATAAACGTTCCAAATCAGATTGTGATATTCACAGTACTTCTGGTGGATACTTTTTTAGCAAAGTACTTTATTACGTTGTGTTAACATAACAGGTAGGTTAAATAGAAGTTTTGCGAGGTTTTGATTTCCCTCAACAACTTCCCATGAACGTTGCATTTACGTTGTATAATAATGTTATTACGTTTCCTTAAAGCAACATCGCCGACAGGCTTGGCAACGTTATGTGCTAGCTGGGGATATTGTTGAATAATATTGCTTTTAAATTGAAACGACTCTCTACTTTGGCTGATCACTAGGGCAGTTTTTAAAAACTATATAAAATCGATTGGTTTTGTTATGTTTTATAACCCGTGGGTTTTCGTGAAGAATGTGAAATTTTAAATATAGAGATAACCAAATATCAAAGTATCTGGAACAATACTAGGAACGTTCTGTATGTGGAGTATAAAATATAACAATGCGCACAAAAGTGGTATGACCCAAACGTCGACGTTTACTTATTTTTCGATTTCGACTAGGGTATTGACACACGTACAATTTTCTTTATTGCAGCCATTTTTAAAACTAAACTTTCTTATTAAAAATTCAGTGCTTTTGAATAATTTATATTTCAATTCTATTTTCAATGGCATAGATTTAATAATATTGACCATTGAAGTCGACTAATGAGATTAAATATAATTCAATACCTGTCGTGAATCACATTGCTAGATGAGTGGTTGTTTTCTTTATAGGGAAGCGGTCGCTTATATTATTTTGTGACACATTACTTTGAGTTATTAATCAATACTACTCATTGAAAAATATACTATATTTCATGTTGAGTTTTGCTCAGGTCCGTCCTAAGATATTTGAGCCCCATTTCATAAGAAAACAGAGGGGATGGCTAGCGGGAGCGGAGTGGGATGACCGGCGAAGTTATACAAAAAGTGTCAGAAATAGAAAAAGTCAATTTATTACCATTACACTAAACAAAAATATAAAATTCATACAAAATTGAAAGAAAAAAAAACAATATGAACAAAAACAAACTTTGAAGTAAATAAAAACAGTAACTTATATATTTATTTTCCAAGCTGTTTCTTTTGCAATTTGATTAATAATCCGTTCTAAAATATTTTTCCAGTAATTAGTCTTTTTTCCATTAGTATAATTGAATAATTTTTGAAATATTCACATTTTTTCTGTAGATCGATTATTATTTATTTTTTTGATCCGATATTTTTTCACTGTGTTTCCAATCGTCGTTGATACCTGTACTAAATGGTATTTTTCTTAAAGAACTAGAGTATAAAAGCCAGTCTATTTTTTGTTCTTTTTCGTTTAGTAAATGTCTAAAAAATACTGTTTTCAAAGCATACCTACTTTGGCATTTGTAGACTATTTTAGATACAGTATTTCAATATCTACCATATCAGCCACTTGCGCTGGCCTTGTATATATAAAAAGATTTGGCATTTTATATCAATTTGTACTTTTTTTTATTTATTCTATCAACTCAGAAATAAAAAATTCTTTTAATAGAACCCCGTAACTTCCTGGTAATAGATTCCCATTGGAAATCACCTCCAGAGAGGAATCAATGTGACACTGCATAATTTTTGAGAGGTGTCTAGAGACAGCCATTTTCCCGGCTCATCAAAGTCATCAAAGTCCTGCAAGTTATCAGTTCGTCAAAAAGTGCTGGTTGCTGCTGAGGGGTGTCTACAGACAGCCATCTTCTCAGCTCGTCAAAGTTCTGCAGGTTATTAACTCATCAAAAACCTGCTGGCTGTCGCTGGGATACCCAGCCCCTTAAATCCCCATTTTTGAAAAATGGCCATTTGGTAGGCTTCTACCACCCCGATGGTAAATGTCCGGGCGAAGTCATTCTATTCACCCGCTCTACAGAGCACTAACTAATAACTAAACAACTGTGGTTAGGGCGGGTCTGGTCTGGTTATTAACAAATGAAAAGCATATGATTACTAGACGACTTCACTTGTTCACGGTCGTATAGCTTTTGATCTATAGACTAATAATCGAACGATAAGAACGATAAGGATAATGCAATACGGCGACGCCAGTAAATATTCGTTAATCCAGAACAAATTTTGGATGACGCTATTCACACAATATGTATAGTGTAATTAGCTAATCATATATGAAATACCACCACCAATCATAATTTAGGACGCATATCAGGTTCTAAAAGCCACATGTTTCTATTTTCCGGCGATTTGCTGAAAATAATCGACGTTTAGTTATTTCAGGAATAATTAGAGCACGTATCAGCTGGTTAGGGACTCACGTGCTCGCTTGTAGATAATATATTTGCATACGGATTCAGCAATGTTAATTATAAGAATCAATTATTTTCACTAACGCGTTTTCTGAGTAAACATTTTATTTTTAAATGGTTCATGTTAATTGTCTTTATTTTTAATATGACGGTTACATTTAGGGTTTCATCAAGACGAGAAGAAAATCTCTCGAAATTTTGAAAGCAAATTTTTTTCATTGACTAAAATTCAAAACAACTTTTCTTAAAATGCTTTGAACATATTTTAAAAAAATTTCCGGACTTAAATTTTACTTTATCTGATCTTTCAATATTCATAAACCATTTATCTAACCTAAAAACTGAAAAAAATTATAATTATATAAATAACATAAACTGTTTTCATTAAAACAGTAGTTAAATTATTCTATAATCTAAAAATAATTGTTAAATACGGATCTGTTGTTTAACTTCTTTTGTGTTAAACTTACTTATGAGAGGTTTCCCGGAATTATTTCCATAGTAACATTAAACAGGATTTAACCATTGTTCAAAAAGTCTTTAGAAATCAAAACAACGTTCCAAAACTCACAATAACTTTGTAATTCGCACAAAAATTGCTATAGAATGACAACAGATGTCAAATGTCACAAAATTATTAATGCATGGGTGCTCCTCCTCCCCCTAACATTTACGCTATGATAAACGTTTTCGCTTGCCAGCAAAGCTTCCATTTTCAATTCTTTGCCTATACTTAGTAAAACCAGAGACAATAGAGACGTGTAACTTAATAGAAAAATTTGTTCGGAAGTCCAATTAAATTACATATATGACTTTCTTTCTTTTTTACATTGATTTGTACATATATTTATCTCTCTTCAATTAAACTCCAACCAGTACAAGAGGTCGCTGATGTAGCTGGTTTTTTGACGTTGTCGACGTGTGACATATGGATTAGAACTTAAAATGACAATGTTTTGAATAGACCTTATTACTCGGAGGTTCCGATAAAGAGGAAGTAGATGTACTAAAAGAACGACATCTAGTAAAAAGAGCAAGACGAAGTACTTTCTAAACGTAGCACTTGTTGTTTGTTTTTCTATACCTAAGAAAAATTCAATTTATAGAAAAAGAGTTTGTTATATTATTTTCCAAGTTTAAATATTAATAATCACTAGAATTTTTTAACGAAATTTACAAGAGTAATAAAAACTATGTTCACTGCATATATTAAACTATAATTAAAAAAACTTCTTTCATTGAAATTATTTGTTTAATAAAAAAAACTTGATGTTATTGGAAGCTTTTACATTTTTTAATATGTGTATATAGTGAAAAAATAGTTTTTATTCCTCCTGTAAATTTGTATAGAAAAACTATTTCTGAATCCATTTTTGAATTTTTCGCCCTACAACATTTTTAAATTTTCCCACTATTTATGACTGGATACGCACAGCTAGAGTGCGTTTAGAAATTCGCACGGCGCGTCTGGACCCTATTCTAATGTATGTGGTCAGACGTGCCGTGCGGCATAAAGTATAAAATAAATTAGACTATCGTCACACTATTTAAGCAGTGGCAAAAGACCTGGGATAGAGGTATTGTTTAAATTTTACGATTTATAAATAATTAAATTTGTGTATATTTTCCAGAATCTTATAACTCATATTAGTTGTCTTAAAGTTTATACGTTCGGAGATTTTCGGTTTAATAACACAAAGTTTCTGCTCATTGATCTTAAATATCCATCCATCCATCAGCTTTAAATCGCGTGGTTAACTTTTTTGCACAAGATTCTCTACTCTAGCGTGATAAATGTTTATCCATTATACTTAACAAAATTAACGAATATACTCACCACTCAATTTCATCTTAGAACGAGGAGAAATGTCAAAGGAAATAGGATTAACGAGTTTTTGATCATAATATATGTAGGTCGCTGCGTCCTTTTTGCGAATTTGGGATTTGGCTGTTTAATAAATATTTCCAGTATCGTCATAATGATATGGTTAAAACAGAGGGTACTTTAAACGGAGCTGGTAATGGTTATTGATTAAAACGCTTACGCGTAAAGCGCCAACCATGAATGGAGCACAACGCCGCAATATTAATCTAATAGAGTCGGAATAAAATAACAATTTTCCAATAAATATGAGCTGAACGGTATTTAATTATACCATGTCAGTAATAGAGTGCTTGGGTTTTATGCTAGCCACGTAATGATGTAATGAATGATAAATAGCTAAGGGCCGATTCCACCGTTGTGTTAAACGGAGATTAAAATGACATTGTTAATGTAAAAATGTCATTTTAAACTTCGTTTAACACAATAGTGGAATCTTTCCTAAGTCATTTTAACCAAAAAAATGGACAATCTGCAAAAATTTCTGTTATCTTGATTTTTGTATACACCTCTGTTCTGTATCTGTAACGTGTGGAGGGTGGGTTATCCCCACGGCACTTAGGCCTCATTAGGCCCATTGTGCATCCTCCTAAGATGCTAGGCACCTTCTAACTCGTGCGCCAACTTACAGCTTTAATGTAGTTGACAAAGTCATCAAGAGGTACTTCTCTTATATCAGCCGGTGTTAGCCGATACTCGCCGAACACAAATCTTCTAATAAATGAGAGGAGCATCTAGCAATCGTAAAGGATATGCTCGATGGTCTCATCTTCTTGTTCGTATCCTCTGTAGAGTGCGGATTCTGACAGCCCCATGATATGAATACTTGGCAATACTTGTCTAGTCAAAGTCAAGTATTTGTTTGCTACAGTGTTGTTAAGATAACTTAAGAGCTCTCTGGCAACTCTACAGTTTCTTGTTTCATCCCATATTTCTTGAATTTCACAAGGAAATGTTCTTTAATTAGGTCTGTCACTACAGATTTTGACAGGCCAATAGAAGGGCCAGGTACAAAAAGTATTTGGTTGGCTGCTTTCTTGGCTAGTGAATCAGCAAGACGGTTGGTTACCTTTCGATGTGGCGTGACCTTTGATCCATATTAAAGTGACCACATTCTTGATGGATACTTCGGCTAAAGCTTCGTGACATTCTAGTACTAACCCTGAGTAAATTCGTGGCCTGTTCAGGGTGAGTAGTGCTTGTCTGCTATCTGTATAGATGAGCATGTTTCTTCCAGTGATATTGTTTCTGGTTATTTCTTTTGCTGCTATGAGAATCCCCGTTAGCTATGTTTGAACTACACTGGCACTATTGCTTACAGCCCATTTTATGTTTAGGTTTAAGAATCTGGAGTATATTTCACATCCTGAGACTTGTTTTGTTTTAGAACCGTCGGTGTAGATATGAATTGTACCTGCCACTTCTGGCTCTTCTATTTGTTCTATTATAACTTTATATGGCTTATGGAAGATATATCTCGGTGAAATGGAGGTAATGTTCGCTTGAAGCAGTGAGAGCGAATCGAGCGCCTCCTGCCAAAAGCGACATCTCGCCTTACCAGATCCTACATAAGGTTCTATTCTAACCGTGTGGAGGCATGTTATTGCAACCTCCTTGATATAAATATCAAGGGGAGTGAGACTAAGAATGACTTCCATGTCTCTGGTCGATGTTGGTTTCATGGCTCTTGTTATGTTCAGATATGCTGTCTTTGAATTTGTTCTAGTTTACGGATAGCTATTAATTTTTGGGTTTTCGGTACCCAGACAACTGCACCGTATGTTAGCATAGGTCTTATGATAGCCGTATAAGTCCATGCGACGACTCGGGGGGAGAAACCCCAGGTGCGCCCCACGGTTCGGCGGCATTGTTCATAAGCAATGTATGCTCTTTTAACTCTTTTTTCTAAATGAGAGTTCCATGTTAACTTGCTATCAAAGGTGAGACCTGGGTACTTCACCTGTGTTGCAAAGTTTAGTTTGGTGTTTAGGAGTTCTGGAGGTTTTAATTCCATTTTTATCCTTGTCCCTGTGAAAAGGACCATTTCTGTCTTCTTAGGATTAATAGACAGTGAATGGTCCTTGCACCATTGTTCTATAATTTTCAGAGCTACTTGCATTCTTTCGCAGAGTATGTTCTCAAAGATCCCTGTTCACAGAATGCTCAGGTCATCTGCATATATGCTCATAAATCTACAACACATTTCTGTTATCTTGATTTTTATGTACGCTTCTGTTATGGTGTTCTAAAAATCGTGTTAAGTCTTAAAGAGTCTAGAATGCCAGCGTCCACTTTGTCTCTCGAGCTTTCAGCATGCGCGTATTAAACTTGGTGTTGCTGATAGTCTTGTTGTTGCCAGTTTGTTTTGGTTTGTACTTAACCTAACCATATTTACAATTTTGTATTTGTATGTGATATTTTTATCACCAATTTTTTAGTATGATAGTTTTAAAACGAAATGAAACTATTTCACGAATCTATAAATTCGCCGTTTTACGGTTTAAAAACGTAAAGTAGTCGATCTTCCAAAATCAGGTCAGTCGCGTCATCAATATTTTTTGGAGTGGACAGAGAAATGGAGCCTTTATAGCACTACTTTATACGTTAACTTTCTATTATGTCTCCCTCCTAATTTCAAATGCAATTCATCATTTTGGTTATTTTAAAGATTTAATCCTTGATCCAATAAGGTTCTGCTAAATGAAGAAATAAAAATTGAAGTAGTAAAGCAAGTATGAAACTTAAAACGATTCTCTTCATACCGTAAAAGGTATTATAAAATTTTCATAAATAGTATAATAAAAATATTTTTTTATTGCAGAGAGGGCTGGTGAAGGCAGATAGAAGATGATAGATCCATCTTCATCTGAAGAGGACAGTGAAGAAGAACATGGAACCGGTCACCATGTTGGGCATCATCCTCAATCGCATCACCATCACCATCATTCGACAAGCCATTCACATGTAAGTTTAAAATATAAAAATTTCATGTTTATTAGTTTTTATTTTTATATTTACATGGTACTAACACAATTATTAAAGAATACTGGAGAAAAGTTAAATGCAAAGCAATAAAACATCTCTGTGAATATTAATATTAATAGAAAATAGTTAAATGGTTTATTAATATCAAAATTACATATCCAATACAAACAAACTGTTTTCTGAGTGTAATGTAACCTATACTGTAAAATAATGCCTTCGTATTTGTAAAAAAAAAACAATAATGCTTGTACGGTCATATTTTAATATACAAATAATATATAAACGTATTTGATCCTTCAAAAGATTTATAACAAATCAAAGAAAATTTTTACACATGAAAACACAGCTATTTTCTCTAAATTATTATACTTTTAGGAACTATTTTAATACAATGTAAGCGCTATCTCCAGTTTATTAACCATAATACTAATTAATTAGAATACAAATTTAAGATCAAGATAAAAGCAAATCCTTAAAATTTCAGCTCTACGTGAATTCACGAAGAGCTTATATAATAAAATGCCTGATAATAATTCAAAGACGAAGTCGAGCAAAAACGCAAGAACTTAATTTAGCAGAATACGCAAACTTCAGAAACATGAAACGGTTTAACATACTGACTATAAAAGTAATGAGTTCCATGTTTTGTGTTTCTTGATATTAAGTTTTTGCCGAAACGTTTTTGATATTTTGCAGTAAAATTTAAGTTGGAATCTTAATTTGAGTGGTATGAGACAGTTCATAGGGGGGACGTAATTTCACATAGGTACTTTTTATCTCTTCCCACTTTGCCCCAAGCTACCTTTAAGCCAAAATTTTCAATGACACTAAAAATATTTACTAAATATCGCATTTTTTTGAATAATTCAATGATAAAAAAAGTTACAAATTTTTATAAAATATTTGATTAACTACGACTACGAAAATATATGTGGAATTACGTCCCCCTATCCACTGTTTCATGCCCCAAAAATTCAAGATTCCAACTTAAATTGTACCAAAAATAAAGTAAATAAGAAAGAGGACCCTAATTTAGAGACCGCCTGCATAAAAAACTACAGTAGAATTCAGTAGAATTCAACTGCTTACTGATAGCTCAGTATTTATAGAGTCGGCTTCAGATCCTAGATCAACTATGTGCATTTTTAATTAATTTGCACGACTCGTTGTAGATTTGATGGGTGCCATATTAGCATTAGTAATTTAATTCAGATTATAAATCGCCGTGCGTTACCGTTACGATGACGGTGGATGTTTTCCAGGTTTTCCTTACCTGTAAGTCAAATAGCATCATAAATCATCTGCAAGTCGCCCCAGAGCGCTAAGGCAAATAATAATAATAATAGCCGTTCCTTCCCCTGACTAGCTCAGTCAGCTTTTGGGGTTAAAATTCACTCGTAAAGGGGTGGACATGAAAAAAAAATATATAAGCTAATTAACTGTTTCTTATAAATGTATTAGAAATTATTGTTTGGTTCTACTAAGACAGTGGTATTTATTGATTCTTCCTTATTTAAATAATGATGTATACTCATTGTTCGATTGTTAACAATTGAAATATAAGATTATTGACCTGGAGGTTGTGATTCTATTTATAATTGCTTTATGAATGAATGTATAGCAAGTACCGAATTCAGATATACTCATCAGTAAATCCAGTCCAAATATAAACACAGACTGAACCCACGGACAAGTTTAACTGACATCAGTTAAATTATCAGTAAAAAAAAAGTATTTTCCATCTTCAATGCTCCAATAATTTGTTCTATACATATTAAAGCATTTGGCTACCCAAACATTTTCTAATTCCACTCCAACCATTATTGAATCTGAAATAAATATGATAGTTTTAAATTAATTATCGAATAAATACAACGATGAGTCAGTAGTTGCACAAATCACTATTTTAACTACTAGTTTGTATTTAATGTCATGTAAATAGTATTTATTAATCCATCTATAATAGCAGGTACACATAAAATAAGAGTGATCTACAACATTTTTTTATAAAGTAGATCTCCAGAACTCCTAAACACAAAATTAAACTTTGCAACAGTACTGAAGTGATGTACCTAGTTCTCACCTTTGACAGCAAGTTAACATAGAATTCACTATTAAAAAACAGAATTAAAAGAGCATACATTGCTTATAAACAATGCCGCCGAACCGTTGGGCGCAGCTGGGGTTTCTCCCCAAGATTCGTCGCATGGACTTACACAGCCATCATAAAACCTATACTAACATATGTTGCAGTTGTCTGGGTACTGAAAACCCAAAAATTGACAGCTATCCGCAAACTAGAACAAATTCAAAGAACAGCATGTTTCAACATAACAAGAGCCATAAAAACCACACCGACCAGAGCCGTGGAAGTCATTCTTAGTCTTACTCCCCTTGATATTTACATCAAGGAGGTTGCTCTGACGACATTAGGGAGTTTTAGCAAACAGCCGCTAACCATCCGCTAACGTTACCTTAGGGATAGACTGTAATCTACTCCGTCAATGTTTATGAAAAATGTCACAATCTAAGTTTAACGTAACGTTAGCGGAAATCTTACGTACATTTGCTAAAACTCTCTAATGACATGCTTCCGTCCGATTGGAAAAGAGCCTGATGTAGGATCTGGTGAGGCGAGACGTAGCTTTTGGCAGGACGCGCTCGATACGCTCCCACTGCTTCAGGTAAACATGGACTCCATCTTATCGAGATATATCTTTAACAGAACAAATAGAAGAGCCGGAAGTGGCAGGTACGATTCATATCGACGGTTCTAAAACAAAACGAAGCTCAGGATGTGGAATATACTTCAGATCCATAACCTAAACCTAGAGCAATAGTGCCAGTGTAGTTCAAACAGAGCTCACGGAGATTCTCATAGCAGCAAAAGAAATCACCAAAACCCATATCACTGAAAGAAACATGCTCATATATACAGTCATTTACATGAGCAATGAAAAACTATCGCGAGTTTATGTCTGATAGTACTTTCAAATAATTTGCATAATGTAAGTTCTCTGAAAAAAGTCCAGGCTGAATCAATTTTAAAATGCCGGAGTTTAACTATATTATTTCAAAACATTATTAAACATAATATCATTCCATAATGCAATTACATTTTTTTTTCCTCAATTTCAACATTTCCTGTAGTTATTTTAGTTTAAATGCGCCATATTACCATTAAAATGATTGTTTTGTTTCCATACAATAATCAACGTGAATAAAATTGAACAATGTGAATTTGGTTTACGAAATTATTAATAAATAATCGCCTTTGGTAAAACAATGTATGTAACAAAATTATTTTAAATATAATAACTTTAAATATCAATTTAGATATACAAACCTGACAAGTTTTTACTAGGGAAAGTAAGCAAAGCTAGTCCTATCTATATCTATTAGTATGCATATATTAAACTGATTAGAATCTAGAAGTAATCTGCTTCTTTGTTGGATTGGACTTAAGACTTCATCAGAAGATGTTGAACAATTTTATCCAAAACTTTCAATTCATTGTAGAGTTTTTGTGGCAAAATTAATAAAGGAAGGGATGTTCATGAAATGTTTATCAGTACAAGCGATAATAACAAATACAATTATTATCTATTAATTTATAAAAGGGCTAGAGTATATTGAAAATCTGTTAAGTTGTATTATATAAATCATTAATCATTACAAAAGTAACAAAAATATAATAAAAAATATATTTCTAACTGAAAGCTGATTAACTTAGAAAGTTATTGTGCTTCGAGTTACCCTGACCATCTGATAGCCTAATATTTAATGGTATACAAGAAAATAAGTGCAATTATATTCAGCACGTGCGCTTAATCGGTCACAGATTAGGTTGGCTAGGTTTTGAAATAATTTATTCATAAATGTATTTTTATCATATATTTTCAGTCATGCAATGTTGACTCTAAACGTGCACAAGTGATCGATATAATACCTATAGGCGTGTACCTTACACATCGAAATCATAATGAATTTTTTGTCGCTTTTGTTTATCAACGTTAACGTAAACGGGTCGTTTTGTAAAACTAAATATTGATTGTTCACAATATAACACTTTCTCTAGGTTGTGCAGCAATAAATATTTATGCAAATTGTTATTGTTCTATTAAAGCATGTATTAAAAAATCAAAGGTTGTAGGTGTGTACACACTGATAGTTCAGAAATAAAACGCAGAAAGGTATTTTAAAGTGTGTAAGGTTTTTATAACCGTCAAGCGCTTTCGGCTTTTTAAGCCATCATCGGGACATCGTCAAAATTGTAAACAGTATAATGAAGAACATCAAATTAAAAGAGGTAAAGGACAAACGACATCTAATCAACTGACATCCCTCAAATAGGAGTTTTTCCAAAAATGTTAAATTTGTAACTCATTTTTTGTTCGTTTGTAGATGTCGTTTGTCCTTTACCTTTTTTAATTTGATGTTATTCTTTATAATGTTTACAATTTTGACGATGTCCCTTACACACTTTAAAATACCTTTCTGTGTTTTTTTTCTGATATATTAAAAAGTTTCTTATACTACCACAAACTGATTGAAACATTCTTTTCTGCTCGTACTTATTGTATCAAACATTATTCTTGAGTTATTTAAATTTGTTGTAAACATAAACTTCAACGGAAATCAGGAAATCCTAGTAGGTTCATTACCACCACGAGTTTTGGAAGCGTAAGCCTAGTTTATTAGTTTCACTCAGGCAGGGCGGTATCTGCAGTAAACTATTGATGATTAGTGCCAGTGGGGAAATACCTTAGATATCTGCAGCGTTAGTAGCGTATCATAGTTCGCAGGTGAAAATTAGGTCTCTATTAAATGGATTTTGTACTTGTTAAAGATAACTCAATTCCATTCATAGATTGCTTATCCATAACGTAAGTAAAAATCGACATTTCTTGAATTAGAAGAAGAAAACTTAACGGTCGCAGACTAGAAAGGATATTATACTTCTGTATCTGTAAAGTGGGGGAGGACCTGCCTCTCAACTTGTCATCGCTGAGAGGTGTCTAGAGACAATCATCATCCCAGCTCATCAAAGTCCTGCAGGTTATCACCTGCTTGTTGTTGCTGGGGGTGTCCAGGGATAGCCAGTCTCTCAGGTCTAAGTACTGTAGGTATTGTTGGACTGGGCCGTCGGTCTACCGGTCGAAAGACCGGTAGGCCCTCGTTCAAGCAGTGGACCTTCGTTTAGACAGTAGACTCTCGTTCAGGCATTGGACTCTCGTTCAGTCACTGAGCCCTCATTTAATCAGTGAGCCCTTAAGAACAACAAATGCAAAGAAACCCTCACAAAGAGGCCCTTTTTTCTTTTCCAGGAATCAGTCCATGGACAAAAATGGTGGGCCCTTCTCCGTACTGACCGGTAGGCCCTGTGGGTCCCAGTCTGACACTGACTGCAGGTTAATAACGTCGCCAAGACGTGTCTATGTCCCCACAGGATATTTTTATTTGACTTACTATTCCAGTTTGGGAATACCGTATCTAGGATGAGAAAGTTTTAAAACCATTTCAACATCCGGAAAATATAAAATATAGTGACTACAATTTAAATCAGTTGTACCTATCTTCAGTTCTCAAAGTACAATTCTATTCTATGAATTTTTCTTATCTCCATCTGTTGCTGCCCGAGTTCTATTAAGGGCGAATTAGGAAATTTTGAAGTAAATCACGTTAAATAATCTGGCACCTGAAGTTTCTATAAAATGGATATCGCATTGAAATCCGTCCGTATTTTTATGATTTAGCTTGTTCGGACCTACCATCTATTTGAGAAAAAGATTTATGTCGAGCTTCTAAAAGGCGTAACGCGGCGTTTCGAGAACGCCGAACTAAACTTAATTCCAGGGACTCGAGAAGTTGGAGAAACGCTGGAGCGGATGAGGTTGAAAAGTAAAATGTAGTTTGAATAAGAATTATTCGATTTTCAACTTTATTCTGCAAATTTTTCATTTTATTATTATTCTAATAAGCGAAAGGGATTAGAAACGAATATTTTTAAAGCTAAACAAGTTATTCCTGTATTAAATGTCTATTTAACCTTTAAATTTAATTAATCTATTACTGGTAAATAATAAAAACCGTGTTACAGAAACCTTAAGCGACTTCTTTGGCTAATACCGCAGCAGGCATTAAATTATATCAAAAAGAGTACAGCAGAGATATGAACTTATTTTCAACACTCTAACTTTAATTTTGTTTACCAAGGAACGTTATTCTTGGACAGGTTTCGTCCTAATTAGGACTCATCAGTAAGCAATAGCAATCTCCAATGGAGTCTGTAAATGTGTTAAACTTGCTCGCCACTCATGACTGGTGGGTGTGTGGGAATCCAAAGTCACAAGTAGATGGCGTTTGATAGGGACACAATTTTAGGGGTTTCTGTAAATCTGCGTGTGTGATACGATTCGATATATCTTAAAAATAGTATATTATATACCAAGTGTATCTTTTAATCCCGAGGGTGAAGATTGCTGCCCCAGCGTTAGAGAAAGCAAACAATCACCTGGATTGGATTGGATATTTTCTTTGTGCCAGGTATTACCCAGTTGTAAGCTAAATTAGATTGAACATTTTTACTCCCTTAGGAAAAAGTTTAATCATAAGGTAGTAAAGTGAAAATTTAGTGCCTAAAATGCGGGACTGAAGTACTAGTTATAGTCTACGCGGTGTAAAAATTTAACTATTTATGTAGTTGCCAAACTATTTTAAAATTATGAGGAAAATATAATTTTAGTCAGTGGCAGATAAGCTAATTGTCAGCGAAACTAACTTATTTTCACATACAACGACGTAGCTTTATATAAACCTATTAACCTAATAACATCAGTAATTTTATGTACATGCACATTTTACTAATTTTGTGCACAACGATTTCAATCTAAATGTAGACAAATGAATACTAGAGTAAGCTTTGAAACTAACATTTATGTTGTTTAGCAAGATTTGTATCGGGTGTCCAAATAAAAAAGGACACCGGCGTACAGTGGCGCGAAGCGCCACTCTGCCACCTAAATTGCTCTACACCTTATGGGGTTGGAGTGTCTGAAGTGAATTTTTTTTAAAATGTTTGTCTTGAAATTGCCTATCTATCCCTCATTTTCGATTTTCATTTTACGTCTTCATTTTTCCGGAATTCTGATTCAAAAATTGGGTTTTGTGCAAAAACGTAGATTTCCCGCACGAAAGTGATCCTACGGTACGCGAGATTGAAATTTTACCAAACTTTTTTATGGAAAAATGTTGGGCGGCGGTAGTTTGTATCTCAGAAAATACTCGTATGGGTCGTAGAATTCTTGTGAACGTTTTTTAAATAGAAAAGTGGTCAAGAGTTATTTTCAAGTTACTTACTTCGACACTAATGGCGTAATGCTTATGACCAATAAATAAACGAGTAACCGAAATTGATTAAACATACATTTTTAAAATATCGGCAAAGTTAACCCTCTGATTGAACATCAAAATGTTCGGAAAAATTTTTGGCAAAGATGTACCTTGTTAACCAGCAGCATTGATTAAACCCTATAATTAGAGGATATTTTTATAGTTGCTACTGTTATAGTGTCAATTTGTTATTGTTTCAGGTCGAATCTTCACCATATCACCAAACTCATGGTACCGATTTGGGCAGCGGCAATTTGGAAGTCCCAGCTCCAAATGCATCGCTGGGACAGCGTTCGTTATCACCATCCAGTGCCGTATCGGCTGAAACGATTAGCCATAGTTTGGGGTCTTCCAGAGCAAATTCCTTACCCCGACCCACCAGCCCGTCGCCATCAGTTGCCTCAGAAAAAACCGAGGTAGATCTTGTCGAGAAGCAGGAGCGCGAAGAAGAAGAGCGAAAAAGGAGAATACAGCTTTATGTTTTTATATCGAGATGCATAGCCTATCCGTTCAACGCCAAGCAGCCTACCGATATGACGAGGCGGCAAACTAAAATAACGAAACACCAGTTAGAAAGTATCATAAATAGATTTCAAGTAAGTAACTTACAATTGTTTTAATTTTGGTATCATAATTACGATTAAGAGTTATGCGGGAATCATCATTGGGGTTTATAATAATGACAAAGCACAAAATATCAAAATAATTTTAAACTGAAAACTTATTTTGGTGCGCCTTTTTTCCTGATATGAGAATGAGATTGAGCTCTAGATAACAGGAGATGTAACTACAAACAAATATCGTGCTGTCGTGAATAAGACATATTTTAAGTGACACAGGAGTGTATAATATCCGCTGTTGTCATGCTTATTTCATTATTTTCTTGATTAAATTATTTTGTAGGACCGTCAAATCCCTCAGTTTATCCCTTCCCATACCTCACACCACATGTCTCTTTATTCCTGATCTATAAGTGGACTGTATCGACTATGGTATTGACATCGGCATCACGAATATTATATATGAGTCGCTCAGAAGCATGGTGGCCTAAGTGCAAAATTAAAGTTTTGAGATAAAGGCAAATAAAAAATTGAGCATAAATTAAAACCAGTTTTTCAGTTTTAAAGTTCCATTTTATTTATAAGTATCATCTTCACTACTACTCATTTAATTTTCACCAAAGCTAAGAATCTCAAATTATTTCAGCGGAAATGGTGTAGAGATTGTAGAGAATATTTCAAAGTCATCTGAATATTAATATACCATTCGTTTTTTAAGTTTTATTTCTTTAGTCTCTGGCGCCCTGGATTATGCCTCCTATTATGCTCTGCATAGCATCGTTTCTGTTTGTCTGGAGATAATAGTAGTATTAGAGCTTACATTTTTAATTGTGAACATTACTTCACAAAACGTTTTTAATTAATGCTTGCAGTATTGTTTGCTTAATAATAATTATACTCTTCCATCATTCACCCTCTTACAAGTGAACTTCTTAAAACAGAGCTTGTGCGGGGAAGGGGCGGTTAACGGAAAACCCCCACCCACCATCATCGACAGGATACCCCACTTGAATTGAATCTGGAAGACATCCAGACGGGTATAAATGAAGTAATATCGCATGCATTTTTTCATTGATTTGAACCAAGAATATACTAAAATAGAAATATCATTATTGCGAGGTGGTTATTAATTAAAAAAAAGAAAGAACCAAATTATAATATCGAAAATAAAATAATAGTAAATGCAAATGAGAGACATAAAGAATACCTACATAGTTGATGTTTACTATTATAACATTTTTAGAACGTTGAATCTAAAATATATTATATAGTTCTTTTATACTCACGTCAGGATGCACCAAATATAATTAAAAAAATAATAAAAATAAAAAGCATGTCAAAGAAAAATGAAGTAATGTCATTTCACGGTTACGGTGAACTGTACTCGAAAACTTTACAATGGTAGATGAATGAAGGATCTTAGAAATGTATTCTAGTAATATCTGAGATTGGCGTCCTTCTATACGATGTTACAAGGGTAACTAAGGAGAATTGAGAGAGCCGAGAGGGGAGTGTGGTAACGAGAGCCGGAATCTGATTGCCTTCAAATCTACAAATTTTATTGCCGTAACCATGTGCTTCGATGGCCTAATTGGTAGAGGGGCCGACGGCTCTATTCGCATATAGGGCAAAACTATAAGGAGCAACAGAAAGAAAAATATTCATACAATGCGAGAATAAGAGAGAGAAAGCAGAAGAAGATGTTGGCTCTCATCCGTCGACTACGATACGAAAACAGAGTGGGATTTAAGGCGTGTTCGCTTTCTTAAAACTATCGCATTTCCTTCTGTTAGGGTCTATTTATACTCCCTTATTATTAGTATTTGCATTAGTATTATGATTAAAAATTAAGTTGAACCTTCACAATGTAATGGGTACATTTATACTTTACTTTAATTAATAGAATTTTTCAAACTGGAATATGTCCCTCACTCTTTAAGCAATCTATTGTAATTCCAGTTTACAAAAAAGGTGACCATAAACTGACTTCTAACTACAGACCGATTTCCTTAATTACTTGCTTAGCTAAAATATTTGAATCGGCTCTAAATAAAAGACTGAACAATTTTATAGATAGATACAACCTTATATCGAGTAATCAATATGGATTTAGAAAAAGTGTGTCTACAGTAGATGCTATAAAAACACTAACATCAAAAATCTATAATTTGGTAGATAAGAGTATTCCTACAATTACCATATTTTTAGACCTTGCCAAGGCATTTGACACTGTGTCACACGCTCAATTGTTAGATGTCTTGGATGATCTTGGTATCAGGGGTATACCACACAAATTAATGACAAGCTACCTTAAAGAAAGAACACAAACGGTAAAAACCAAGAATTGTTGCAGTTATGTTTTACATATTGAGTACGGGGTACCTCAGGGAACTATTTTAGGACCGTTGCTGTTTTCCTTATACGTAAATAGCCTACTCAATTTAGAAACATCTGGTGAGATATTATGTTTCGCTGACGATACTGCCATCATTTATAGCAGTAAAACATGGGATAATTTACAAAAAAAAATTGAAAATGATATGCAAAAAATTATGGAATGGTTTAATCACAACTTACTAACTGTTAATTTTGAAAAAACATTTTTTATTCCCTTTGCTGCTTACAATAACAGTATGCCCGATTATCAATTAATTACAATCAATATAAATAACAAGGATACAATAATAAAAAAAGCTAATGATATTAAGTATCTTGGCATTACGATAGATTGTAATTTAAAGTGGGACAAACATGTACAAAATATAACAAAAACACTAAGAAGTTTACTTTATAAATTTAAATGCTTAAGTACCATTTTAAGTGTTCATTACTTAAAAACTATTTATTATGCACTCGTTGAATCAAGGCTACAATATGGTATACTTGTATGGGGTGGGCTGTACCAAGTTCACTTAAAGAGTATGGAAATTCTCCAAAAACGATTTCTAAAATTATTATTAAGAAAACCTTTTCATTTTTCCACAGACCTACTTTTTCAGGAGGCCAATTTGCTTGATATTCGTCAGTTATATTGCCATGCAGTTTTAATTTTTACATATAAAAATAAGGAAATCATATTACATGAAATTGATCACATGTATGATACTCGTCAAAAATCGTCATTATTTGTTAAGACCCCGTTATTAAAAAAAACTATAGGACAAAGATGTTTTACCTTCTTAGCTCCTAAAATATACAATTTTCTGCCAGAAATCTATAAAATCCATATAAGAAAAATAAATTCCTTATCCTACATTAAAAAGATCTTCAAAATTTTTTTGATAAATACTGGTCGACAAAATATTCATGACTTAATTGAATTAAACTAAAACATCTAAATAAAAATTAAACCTAAAGTAATCTCTAAAAAAATAAAAATTAAAAAAAAACATCAAATTTAACCAAATTAGTGTAATCATTTTCATGCTTTCTTGTTGTCATCAAAAATTGTTCAATGCTTTTCATCTTTTTTTGTCATAATTTACAATTCGTTTGTTAATTCTACATTTCATATGTCAATGTGTGTTTTTACATGTTCTTGAAAATTCTGTTTTGTTATATTCTAATGCTTTTTCTTTTTATATAATTTTTTTAACTAATTATAATATTTATTAAGAACGCATTATTATTATTATTATTGTTATATTTATTTGTATTAAGTATTTAATTTAATAATATTAACTACTCTTATTATACTCATGTTCATATTATTAATTAATCATTAGTCTGCCAGCTAGTACAATTAATTATTATTATTCATGTATATTATTTATTATTATTATTAATGCACATATTTACATTTATTAATATTGTAATTACTATTGGTATGATTATTAATCTTAAGTCTATTGTTATAATTATTAATTTTTATCAGCAATTATGGCGCTACTAATAAACAGAAGTAATTTCCGAGCATAACCTTATGGTTTTCTCGGACTAACCCATGTTTATTTACATTAAAAGAGAATTTATTTGTAAAAAAAAAAGAAAATATATGTAAGAAGTAAAATAAACATTATTATTATTATTATTATTATTATTATTATACTTGATTTATGATTAGTATTAGCATTAATATTTATGCTTAATAATCGACAGGTTCAACTTTTAAATTAAATCTTAAATTTCTTCTTTTCTATCAAATAAATCAATGATGTATTTGGCATTTGTTTTTAATAGATAATGGATAATGACAACTGACAATACACATATGATTATGTCGTCAGATGTTGTTTATAGGTTTGGTTCAACAAGCTCGAAAACGATATTTTGGTACAAATCATGCGCATTTTTGTGTATCAGCAGTGTTTACCAAGTATAAAGTTGACAAATGACATGTCACCACGAGGAAGCAAAGGTCTCTTTTTGTATGATTTGTCTTAAATTTCTGCTTCTTTTTATGTGTTATAAATTTGAGACGTAAATCCGTTAAAATGACCTTAATTAAACCTATTTTTGAATATTTTGAAATAAAATTAACTAGTAAAAATATTATTGAAAATACGTTTAAAACTCAAATATCTTAAAAAAATATTCTAAGAACACAACTGGCCTCTTACATATTTCATCAGTAACCAACATTTTATTGACTGCAGAATTATATCTTATTAGGAAAAAGATTATTAAAAAAGAAGCACTAATGCTAATTATAAAACAAGTATAAATACCCTTTTTGAATATTTAGTCCAGTTTAATGCTTAATCATAATACTAATATAAATACTAATAATAAGGGAGTATTAATAGACCCTTAATCGGTAATAACCAAGAAAAACGTGCGCTGAATCTGTATAAAAAAATTAAATATATATTTAAATAGTAAATAAGTATGGATATTTATTACTTTATACAACTTGAACAGTTTCCATGTCTGAGAAGTATGGCATAATAAAGAAGTAAAAGAGGCATCGTGGTGGGATACTGTAATGATATAAGGATAAAGGGAAATGATGTAGAAATGACGCAGTGGCGCAAGTGGGGAAGGAAAATACACATGGCCAACGCCGATGGAGGTAAAAAGTCGATGTGATGGTGATTATTATTAAATTTTAGAAAAATACTTGTTTTATGACTATATATGGATGGAACTTGATTTCTAATATACTCCAAGTAACTCAAAATTACGCTAACCAAAATCCATTTTCGACTTCTTACCATCTACATAAAATTTACCTCAAATATTCCTTCGAAGCCACTTCAGTTCATTAATAAGATTAAATTAGTGGTAACGACACTGAAATCTTAGTCGAATGAAAGTTCTCTTACGTAATTTGAGGACTTTGATATAACACACAACTTGCGCCTAATTCGATAAAACCATACGCAATACCCAAAACTGATGAGGTGTACTTCCCAAAGCAATTTAGAGCCTAGAGTATCAAGTATTTAATTTTCCTAAAACTTTGAATGGTAAGCTTTTAACTGCAATCATTTTAGTTTCACCCGTTCATTAGTATTAAATTGTTTTACTGAAAACAACGCAATTTAACTAAAACAAACTTTCAGATTATTATTTACAATTCTCACAAACCCAAACTAGAATTTCAATTTTGATTTGCATGAATTTATTAAATCT
This sequence comes from Psylliodes chrysocephalus, assembly GCA_927349885.1. Taxonomy (NCBI): domain Eukaryota; kingdom Metazoa; phylum Arthropoda; class Insecta; order Coleoptera; family Chrysomelidae; genus Psylliodes; species Psylliodes chrysocephalus. Next base: position 26,763,418 of record OV651826.1, on the reverse strand, counting down.
AACTTAATGTTACATCTCCTTTAAACATACAGGGTTATTTAGAAGACAATATGGAGTAAAAGCCCTCATGTAGTTGGGTCTTAAAATCATTACAGATATGAAATGTAGTACTTAATGAATTAAATGTAGGAGCAGTGAAAACAACAGATTCTTTCAAGTCAACTGCAACTCGAACGAGATAGATTAGATTGGGAGTTATAAGTTGTTTGTCCTTATCCACCGCGATCTTTTTCGATCTATTGTGAGACTTCGTTTGTTTTAGAGTATGTCTCTAGTTTGGTCTTTTTTATTAGACTTAATAGCTTTGACAGTGGCTCCCGAATGTAGTTGCATGCGTTTGGCTTTTCTTCGCCCAATGTTAGAAACCTTATTCCAGCCAGGCCTTCACATTGGCACAGTACGTGGAATGATGTTTCCTCTTCTTCTTCACAGAACCTGCACAAAGTTGCTTCGTCTGCTGGATTGATGACACTCATGTGCCTTTTGAGGCGACAGTGTCCAGTAAGAAGGCCTACTGATATCCTAACCATTTAAAGCTTTTTATCTAGTAGGTCTTTCGTGAACTTGGCCGATGGTTCCTTGATGAACTGCTTGGTCTTTCTCAGTCTTGGATAGTTGTTCCACCATTCCTGAGATTATTTTTGCATCCATTGTTTAATAGACGCCTTGCACAATGCCTTAGCAACTCCACAGGAAGGTTCGGGGCCTGTCATGGCCTCATCTGAGCCTTCTTGGGCTAATTCGTCGGCCTTTTCGTTGCCCTGATATCCCTCATGGCCTGGAACCCAGGTTAGGGTCACCTTATTTTGACTACTTAGCTCTGCCAGGTCTTCTAGACAGTCTTTCACCAGTCGTGATTTGATTTTTGGTGAGAGAATTGCCTTTAGAGCTGCTTGGCTATCAGAGTATATGGCAATAGTTTTGCCTGATACTTGTTGATTTAATATTTCTCTTGTACAGTGTTGTATGGCTATTAGTCGAACAAGGTAAATAAGGAGGTAGAGAAATACTTGTTTAGCAATCTCGTATATTATACGGATGGATCCAAAACTATCAAGGGAACAGGCTCTGGCGTACATGGAGTTAAACCCAAATGCGACATCATCGTCTCATAGGAAAAACATACCACTGTATTTCAGGCAAAAATACATGCAATCGAGTTGTGAGAATTTAAAAAGGAAGTATAAAAAACAAACCATCTTAATTCTCTCAGATATCCAAGCAGTCTTAAAGGCCCTTGGTTCAAACAGACTCAAATCAAAGCTGGTCTGGAACTGCCTTGGGCTTCTAAATGACCTGGCAACCTACAATAAGGTAAAACTAGCGTGGGTACCAGGACACAAAAATATTCAAGGAATTGAAAAAGCTGATGAACTCTCAAAGAGGGATCAGAACTACCTTTGCAGGACCCGAGTCTGTATTTGGGATAAGCAAAAACTCTGCTCAGGCAGTGACAGGCAGTGAGCAGGTTAATAACCACAAAATACCAAACTCTCTGTGGCAACACATAAGAGGGCACAGAATCAGTAAGCTCATCTAACAGGACTAAACCCACGCATGGTTATTGAGGTACTACGACTCGCAAGGCCTCTGACCACACCTTCGTGTGATGGGATTACATAATTATCCCACCACGTGTAGACTGTACATGGAAGAGAAAGAAACCTCTTACCATGTGATCTTTGAATGCGAAGCTCTTGCTAGGTGACGCCTCACCCTTTTCGGCCTAGAACCGGGAAAAAAGCCCCAGGAACACTTGTTAAGAAACTTGGTAAATAACCAAAGGCACACTACTCCAAAAATAGTACCTGGATACGGGGAAAGCAGGGGAATACAATAGACCCAAGAGACCGCAGTGTTCTAGGCCAAAAAACCCTACCTGCTTATAACCGACAAAGATAATTGCTCCTAATTCTTTCTGATGCCACCCACTGTGTCCTTTTCAAAATAGGAAGTAATTTAGAAACATGATCTTATTACCATTTTTATTAATCCAAATAATAAATAAATAAATTAGTCTCATATCCAGTTTAGTTGTTAGTTAACGAAGCCTATCTCTTTTTTCCAAATGGGGAAATTTTTCCATTAATTCTATAACTTTTAAAGACATTAAAATATTCTAGTTTCTCTGTTTTATACTTGTAAAAAAATAAATTTTCCGATTTTTCTCGAGAACAAATGATACAAACCGCATCAAATTTTGGTAAAATAATACTAAAGGTTGTATACACATTCATAAATTTTTTCAAAAATTTTGGACGTGTAGATACTTTTTCCGGTGGTCCATATAAACCTTAAGGTGAGTACATCACCCCCTTATAGTTTTCGGACAAGCATATCTCAAAAAGTAATTTTTTTTAGAAGTTAAAATTTTGGCAAAATAAATTAGGCAATAATATCTAGAATATGCTTATATTTTGAAGTTTTAGTTATTTTCAGTTTCCAAGAAAAAAAATCAAAAGGCTTTAAATTTTAAAATATCATAATGAAAATAAATGCATTCCTCAACAGCAGTATTCTTAATATAATCTCTAAATTTAAGCTCTTAATCTTTTGTTAATTATTTTTTAAAATTCGCCGAAATTAGTGGCCAAAACGCCTCATTAAGTGCTGCTTTCTGGTGTAACGCGACTGTAACTATCATATCGTACACTCTGAGTCATCATTCGTTTATTGCAATGATTTATACCAATTTACACCAGTTTAAACCGGAAAATAGCACTTATCGAGGCGTTTTAGCCACTAATTTAGGCGAATTTTAAAAAATAATTAACAAGAGATTAAGAGCTTAAATTTGGGGATTATATTAAGAATACTGCTATTGAGGAATGCATTTATTTTCATTATGATATTTCAAAATTTAAAGCCCTTTGATTTTTTTCTTGGAAACTGAAAATAATTAAAACTTTAAAATATAAGCATATTCTAGATATTATTGTCTAATTTATTTTGCCAAAATTTTAACTTCTAAAAAAAATTACTTTTTGAGATATGCTTGTCCGAAAATTATAAGGGGTGCTGTACTCACCTTAAATAATCTTTACAAACATCATGCGAGGTGAGAATTTTTTTTAAGAAGATTTTGCTGTTTCCTTCAAATTATGCAAATTTCATTCGAGACAACAGTCGAGTGGTATTTTAAAGAGGATTTTGTTTCGTCAAATTTAAACAACAAAATGTTCTCAAAAAATTCTCACCCCTTGCGGTATTACCCTTGATAATTTTTAGAACCAACTGTAAAGTAACCTCCTGTATTTCAGATTTTATCGCCAAATGAGGAGAAAAATGTTGTGGCTGGCACATTATTTATCACCTACTTTTGTAAATGTTTGCCGTACTTCTAATTTTTCACCCCTAATATTAATATGCATGTAGACTTTAATTTCACTTGGGGTTTTTACACACTTTTTTATGACGCTTGTTTTTTTGTTGTTGCAGAGTTTTTTGAAAGGAGAAACGCAAATAATGGCCGACGAAGCCTTTCAGAACGCTGTACAGAATTATTTCGATGTTTTTTTGAAATCTGAAAGGGTCGTAAAAATGGTCCTATCTGGTGCTTGTTCGCAATATGATTTTAGAGAAGTTTTTAGGAATAATATAGAAAAACGAGTTAGGTGAGTAAGCTATTAGATATTTTTATATTTATTATTTTAATAAGTTAACTTTTTGAATCAAAAATTATTGAAACATACGAATAATAATTTTTTAAAGGGTAGATTTTAAAATATTTTAGTTATTATAAATTATCGCACTGTAAAACCAACACCATACATTTGAAATTAATTCGTTTGAAAATTTGATAGGAAATATTTCTTTTGGATTACCACTCTTATTGCTTGTTTTAAATTTATTTGTTATGCACTTTCTATTTAATCCCATACATTTTTTGCTATTTCACAACTTTTAAGACGGTGAGAACATTTTGCATAAAAGTTTGAATCACTCATACCATGTGAATAGTATTAAAACTAATCTATCTGTCAGATTTTTGTAAAATTGATGACATCAGAAATATGGCGGAAACTACCAGTATAATCACCGTAGCGAAAGTGTTGCCAACCTCTGAAAAGTCACTCTTCCGTCAAACCGCTCTCGTATAATTGTTGTTTTACATACAGATATGCCTTTTTTGCTGTGATATCGCAAGGTAAAAGCGATACAGCTTCTTTAAATGTCCAGTCAACACGTTTCTTTAGAGTTTTTTCTTTTCATTATCAATAAGTCCGTTTGGTTTTTAGTAAAAACATTTTTCTTGGCTTTTAGTCCTTTGTTTTGTCTGATTAGTCTCTGATATTTGCTTTAATAAAAATGTAATTGCTTTACTTGTGTAAACATATTGGCATTTTCTTTTTTATAATTTTAAAACCATCTTTAAGCTTATTATATTTATGCTCCCGGTAAACACTTTCAACAACACTGTTTTCACTTTCAATTGTTCTTCTTTCATTAACTCCTAAATGTGTGGAAATTTTAGTATATTCTTTTAAACATCATCCACTCTTATTTTTCATTTTTCTTTTTAAGATTCGACTTTCCCGTTATTTCTTTTTTAAAGTTTTATCTTCACTTTCATTATCCCAAGAATTAAAGTAGAGACTGCAGTTTTCTTTAATCGCCTCCTCAATGCCAAACCCAATTATCCAATAATTCATTATGTAGATCTCTTTCATAATCATTGCCGATATGGACAGAAAAAAATCTGGCTTGAAGTGGGTTGTGGGATCGGTACCAGCGAATCCACTCTTGTTTTATTTCGCGTGAAACAAAATGTTTCCCCAATGAAAAATCACGATAAATTATATCTGGGTTATCTAATTTTCTTTTTACACGGCTGTTGTTACAATTACTGACCATCGTCTGTCTGGTACATTCAAACCCTAAAAAAATAGTACTATAATTAAAAAACAAACATTTTTGCGAACTGTAGAACTTATCTATAATAAAAAGTAAAATACTCCTTATAAAAACACTTTAAAAAAGTCCAGTCAATTAAAAAGTTACATAAATACTAAAAACCATGTACAAATGTATAAACAACACAGGAATTTATAAATATCTGGTCCGGCAATGACGTAAAACAGTGAATTGTACATAGTATATTATGAGATTGGTTAATCCTAATAGAAAAGTTAAGTATCCTTGGTTTATACCACGTATAAATATGAAAGGTATGCCAAATATATGCTAGGATATAAAGGTTGACTTCTTTATAAACAACCAGAATCTCATTTTTATAAATTTCCACTTGAAATCCTCACTATTAGGTAACGAATCTGTAACAGTCCTTAAATCTTTTTTTTGTACTAGAAATATTAATTTTATTATAATAGGTGATGTCACCAAGTTCTATTTTGCCTGTCGAGAAGTTAACTTTACTTAAAACACACAAAGTTAATGCTTCGGCAGACAAAAAAGTCATTAGTATGTTTTGTATTCACGTAGATTTCCGACTATTTTATGGTCTACATATTAAGTCTTTCGAATTATTTGAATTTTGGCAAAATACATTTATAAATGTTTACTTTCCTTCACGTACTCCACTTTAGTAAAAAGCACGTGCATTTTAAGACTCTCCAAGAATAAAAAATAGTAATAATCTATAATTGATTCGAGTGTTTATAAAATAATATTGTTTATACATGATTATTTTGAGCTGCACATCAAATACAAAATATTTTTAAACACAATTTAAAACGAAGTAAACTGTTGACTATACAAGTAATTTTGCAGTCATTATTTAAATCTATTAACAATTTATAAACAATTGTATGGTTCTGGCATTACATTGAACCTTTTTTGGATGCATTTATGGTGGTTGAAAATCAATATCGTTACATCCGTCAACAAACTAACTGAGTTAATTAATATACACACAGTTAATCTGCTGATCTGAGGCAAAAATCATTGTGTTTAGTAAGTAGAACCAGATTGATGATGCCGAAAGGTCCAATGTCGTTTTCGTCGTTTTCTCAATATAGGGCATTCCTTGTTGACTTTTGTCTGACCTATATTCAGAACAGTCGAAGCAGTTATTTTGGAACAAAAAGTAAAAACTTTCCAACTCTATTAGACAGAGATGCAAGATAGATCAATAGTCATCTGGTCGGTATGTAATGCCAATGACACCAACCACGCTTTTCTGATGTAATCTTTCAGCAAAATAAGATCGACTTATGAATCGGAGACGTATGATGTTTGTTATTAGAAGGAAAAAATATCAATTGTTTTTTGATTAAAAAGTAAATTGTGTTGGGAATAGTGGAATTATACCCAGTTTCTCATCGCCTTTTTAATAAAAAATATTTTATGGCTCTAAAAATTCAATGCCTAGGGTTATTTTAGCGCAAGGATAAACTGAGGAAAAATGGGACTTTTAGAAGATTCTAAATTTTGTAACAGATTAGAAAGAAAATAAAATTATCTTGGTGGTAACCATAAATTGCTATAAGCTAATTATTAGGAGATATACAAGGCGTTTCCCATACTTAAGTACCGACACAAAACAGGTGCGTATTGGGCACCCCAAAACATTATAATTTAACGTAACTTACTCCCTAAGGAGTTACGGAGGCCCAAAGTAAGGCCACAAATTTTTAAAAATGTAATATCTCTTCAACCTTTCTAAGTATCTTGTTCATTATTTAGGAGCTTCATGAATCTTACTTTGGAGGTAAGAATTAATTGAAGAATTTTAAGGGGTGGTTTATGAGTAACTCACCCTTATAACTATACATAACTTTTGGGTCCAACTGCCAATTTTGAGAATAATAATTTGCTTTTCCTATCCAACTATTAGGGCACTGGAAATTTAAAAAGTCTCTAACGGCATGACTAAAACGAGGGAATGCTCCATCATGCATAAACCAATGATCCAGTCTAAGTTGCTCGGAAAGAATTGTAAATTTTCATTTAAGGCGATTGTAGCGAGTATATTATCATTTTGGAAGCATATTAATATGGGTCCACATAAACTCGCCTGGAGATAAGAAAGGTATTTACGAACTAAATTGCCTTACTTTAATCCCACCATTAAACTCGCCTGCAGACAAACTGGGGTCGTATAAGAGAAGTATTAAACTCGCCTTGAAAAGGATTGAAGCAAAATAATTATCGAATGCAATTTAAAAAAATAATTGATTTTAGAACATATTTCAATACAGTTATATATTATTTCTTAGGGATATTTTACTATGTACAGGGTGATTTGAAAAATTAATTTATTTTAGAACATATTAATCATATTAAACACTAATATAATATGTTTGACATAAAATTTGTAGATTGGTAAAACATGAAAAAATTATAATCTTACTCAATCTGTCACTTAAAAGTAAAAAATGCCCTTCCTTCGCTGTCTTGATGTTTGCTTTTTCGATAGCGTCGAAAGTTTCTTTCATACTTTTTGGTTGTGTTGGCAATATTTTTCTCCTGGCGTTGTAAAGATTAGTTCTAATATATGTTTGATCTTTCACTAAAATTGTTTCAAGACAGATTTTATTGGCAATTAACTTCTTGTGGATAATCTTTGATGGCTTTTCATGGAGATCTTCCGTGGCTTTTCTTTTCACACTAGCAGAGATGATTTGTCGATTCGTTTTCTTCGAATCGATCTTATGGGTATGATTTATATCTTTCTTGACAATCAAATACTTCCAATTGTGTATAGTTTAGCTTTAAAGGTACGATGTGAACAGCGCCATGATGTTTCACCACTTTTTAATACACCATTTTCAACAAAACTGGCAAACTCCACAATTAAGGAAATTTTTGACCATGTTGTCGACCCTGTATAGAGTTGCAAAATCACCAAGTTTTAATTCATTCGGTATTTTAAACATGAAAATATTTGCATAGTTTATTTCAGAAACAACCTAAGTTACATTTTGGGAATTTTGAGTTTATTACGCCAACATGTATTTTTGGATATAACCCACAATTTAATTCAAAAAGAAGTTAAGTCCCGTAAACATCGGTGCGACTTAGGTTGTTTCTGAAATAAACGACTCATTTATGTATTTGTAGGCCCATGTTTGAGAAATGAATTGGCAATTTAGGCCCTAGTACCATATGTCACAATACGAATTTATTTTGAACCTAGTTTAGCCATTAAGTCATCTCAGAAACATCATTTTTTAAAACTCTGTCATGTTTACGAAGGAACTACAGAAACTCTAAGTAGTTGAAAAAGTAATAGGGTCATTAGTGATCAAAAATGCATTATTCGGATCCTTTATTTTAAGCAGTACATAGAACCGGAGCAAAATTACCCTTTATGGTGTTCTTGCATAATAGGTCTTGGTTAACGCATAGGGCTATTATCTTGACGCTGTGGACTATAAAAGCGTCCATATTAAATAGCTATTATTTACGTTTTCCCTCAAGTATATCGTACGTTTCGCAAATATTGTGTTTTATAACTTCGCCCTTAAAAGGGAGCAATAGTAAGGATCGTTAAAATGAGGGAAATAGAAATTCTCTTTTACTAAAAATGAAATGAAGATTGATTAAATTATATAAAAGGATACTAGAAAGATACATAAATAAATAGGTTATTGGTTCAATAGATAGCCGTATGTATCACATAAAGAGTACATATGCACTTAATAAAGCAGCTGGTAATCTTACTACCCAAATAAGGAATACTTATGACTGTTTTTTAAATTTAAATACTTCTCTGACTATGTCTGTTGAAAATCAATATCGTTACATCCGTCAGCAAATTAATTGAGTTGATAATTTACACACAGCTAATTTGCTGATCTGACGCAAAAATATTGTGTTTAGTAAGTACAACCAGATTTATTATGCCGAAAGTCTACCGTCAAACTCTTTGAATAATTCTCGCATTTGCCTTTAGATTGTCATGCATGTACGTTGACAACAATTCCATAGCCTGGTTCTGGGCTTCAACTAAGTTGGAATTAGACGGTTTTGTAAAAGAGATCTGCCTGAGTTGAAATCCTGCTTATTCCGTAGGTAAACAACAGAATCCTTCACGGACTACTAAATTACTTACTGCTCTACAAGACTAAGGGCCGTTACTTTATGTCTCTGATTTAACATACGAGTACGGAATCATGTGTTTAATTAACCGAATAAACTGATCATGATTAAGTATTATTGAATATTTTACTATCATTTAAAAAATGTACGGGTATAGAAATGCATCAAAACGAAATAGGGGAAAGGGTTCTCATGAAAACATTCAATTTTCAAAGTTAATATTGAATAACAAAATCTTTTAAAAAAATAATTATTATAAAATCCAAATCCGAAAATAAACTCTTCTTTCTTGTACAGTATAATCAAGTCATCAATTTATTAAACATTTAAATAATATCTCAAATTAATTTTTACTTATTTGTGAAAATGGTTAAAACCTTGATTATACTTATAATCATTAGTTTTCAGATCCGTTAAATTTGACAGGGCCACAACCATTATTTGATCACTAAACATACTCGAAATTATACTAGAGAGTTATTGCAAGTTCACTTAAGGTCAGTCACTATTAGTGCCGCTCTTATTTTGACATCTGAGCATGCGCATATCACTTACATTATAGAAATTTAATGAAGATTGTGCCTGTTATTAATAGTGGATGTTTAAGTACATCAGTTAGTGGCGACTTAATAGTTTTCGGGTGCGCTCGCCAACATTCGTATCAGTTCGAAATTTTTAAATATTAAATATAATCGTCACCTTCTAAAATGGTAATTTCTAATGCTTCTTCCATAATATGTACTATTATAAACAACAAAAAAGATGAAGGACAAGGACTCTGATGTAAAAATTTCAGGTTTTCAATAAGTCTTATTTTAACATGAAATTTATTTGCCTCTAATTACGCTGTCACTATTAGTGGCTGATGTTATAGACATTTGCAATATCTCTCTATTGTCAACTGTAATAATCATCGTTAAATTTAGTCAATCATGGTTTCATAGGACTGAAAGTATCGGCCCTTATTCCATATTTTAGGTAACTAACTAGTGTAACTTCAAGAAGCTGGCGTTAATTTATGAATAATATCTACAGGGATTGCCATTTAAAACGAAACAGAGTAAACAGAGGAAATATCTGATTCCATGTTTATTAAAAAAAAACGCTCGTACACGTCATTTTGGTTCTTTTAATACATTCAATAAACTAGTTCTTTTATATAGTTGATAGTATTGTGCTATGCTACTGAAACTAGGTAAAAATACATTTTATTTTAACCTGTTGAATTATTGACATGACTACATATTTGGATGAATGTCACGTGATAATTAATTAACAGACAACAAACAACCAAATTAGCGGCTACATCAAAATGTTTTTGACTCTAAAAGTATTGAAATATCTAACCAGATAAATATCATTTTGCTATTAATTTATATAGTGAAGCTTTCCAACTTTTGCTTTGGACTTTATGTAGACGTCTTCTTGGATGAAATTTAACAAGTCGTATATTTATAACATAGAATTTTCGGACAAGGATATTTCAAAAAATTAAAATTTTGGCAAAATAAATTAAGTAATATTATCTAGATATGCGTATATTTTGAAGTTTTAAATCGTTTCAGTTTCAAAAAAAGACGAAGGGTTTTACATTTTGAAATATCATAATGAAAATAAATACATTCCTCAACAGCACTATTCTTAATATAATCCCGAAATATTTAAAATTCTTAACTTTTAAATTAAATGGACTTTATCCTCCATTTAATTTTTTTTCTAGGAAACTGGAAAAAATTAAAACTTTAAAATAAATGCTCGTTCTACATTGAGTTTGCCAAAATTTTAATTTAAAAAAAAATCACTTTTTGAGATATCGTAGTCCGAAAATTATAAGGGGTGTTGTAATCATCTTAAGATATCGTTATTTCATCTTTTCTGGGTAAATTGTGATGAGTATTATCTTGTTCTGCCCAATTCGCGTACTTTAGCTTTAATTGTGTTTTATTTTAAATAAAATGATATCGAATAAAAAAAATAGAAAATCACGATATACATTTTTATTTAAAATGTATAAAATTATTTGGTAGAATTTACTGGTAGCTCGAAATAAATCACAAATTTCTCTATAGGTTACGAGACTTGCGAAAAACTGAACTAGGGTTACTTATAAAAGATCAAAATTGGCAGAAATGATGAATGGCTGAAAGGTTCACTGATCCCGTACAACTTATAATTAAGGACTCTGTCAATTTTCTATTATTTCCCGCGTTCGTTGAGGGTTACTGTAATTTTTGCCCTTTGTTTATGGCCTCCTAATGGGCGTAATGACCTCACAACGTCTCTCTATAACTGATAGAAGACTATTACTCTTACATTTCCAAATGTATTTGTTTTAAAACCAACATTAAAATCATGGCATCTCAAAATAGAAGTGAGAGAAAGGATAATATTTAAAAAACATGGCAACCGGATCTTCATCATTTGCTAGTAAAATATTGGTGTCTTTATAAATTTAATAAAAACAATTTAATAGTAGAATTATATTGTTACAATAGTAATGGATTCAGAGGCGGGGCTAAGTGAAACCCAATTACGACGGCGAAAGCCCTTATCAAAGGTGTAGGTACAACCATTAAATGGTGTAGGTTTTACCAAAAACTGCGACAAATAATTTTATTTTAAAAACGATAAGTATGTCTTTCAGCTGCTATTTTCTCTATGAGTTTTTGTCACTACGCTATTTCCTCTTCAACTCTTTTGTTATAAAGGTATTTTGTTCTCCACCATTTTTACCAGTGCTATTTTTTCTTATTGTCATATTAATTATTATAACGACCAGACATTTATCTCATATCAACAATTTCCTCTTCAGTTCTTTTGTTATAGAGGTATTTTGTCCTACTCCATTTTTACCAGTGCTATTTTTTTTCTATATTGTCATTAATTATTATTAGAACCAGGTATTTATCTCATACAAACAATTTCTAATTACAAAATGCTTTCCGCAATTCCTTTGTGAAACGGAATCAGTGAAGGAAGTTTACCTACAGGTCAAAGGTGATGCTTGGAGTTTCTTTTGTTTTGAGATGCCAAGAACATTCCCCAATGTATAACAGACATTACATTTATGTATGGCAGTATAACGAAACTTCCTCATGTCTACTAATTGCAATAAAAGTTATCATGAAACAGAACCTTTGTATTGTTAAACAATATCATAAATTATCATATTTAGAGGGCTTAATTTACTACAAGAAACTTTTTCGTATCTGTACCGTAACAGAGGTTTTATTTTTTGACTTAAAACCCGCAATAATAAATGAGTTCGGGCTCATATTAGCACATAAAAGTATTGTTGCGTTTGTACTTTCGAATTTTGTTAAAGAATATGTTAAATTGATTTCCACTAACCATAATGAAAATTAGCTCTCTTTCTCAATTTCTTTTTATTCATGGCTGCGCTTCGTCCCGGTTCACTATTCTTATCATCTATAAGTGGTCTTTGCGTGCATCTAACTATTTTATTTTGGTATCTGTATCTGTAACATGTGGAGGGTGGGTTACTACCACGGCACTTAGGCCTTATTAGGTCCATTGTGCATCCTCCTACGATGATAGGCACCTCCTAGCTCGAGAGCCAGCCTACAGATTTAATGTAGTTGACAACGTCGCCAAGATGTGCTTCTCTTATATCGGCCGGTGTTAGCCGATACTCGCCGAACACAACTCTTCTAATAAATGAGAGCGTCGAGCAATCGTAAAGGATATGCTCGATGGTCTCATTTTCTTGTTCGCACCCTCTGCAGAGTGCGGATTCTGACAGCTTCATGATATGGAGATGCTTCCGTACTTGGCAATGACCAGTTAGAATGCCTGTGACTAGGCGCAGATTCTGTCTAGTCATAGTCAAGTATTTGTTTGCTGCAGTGTTGTTAGGATAACTTAAGAGATCTCTGGCAACTCTGTTTCTTGTTTCATCCCATCTTTCCTTGAAATTCACAAGGAAATGTTCTTTAGTTAGGTCTGTCACTACCGATTTTGTCAGGCCAATATAAGGACCAGGTCCAAAATCAGCAAGACGGTTACCTTTCGATGTGGCGTGACATTTGATCCATCTTAAGGTGACCACTTTGTTGATGGATGCTTCGGCCAAAGCTTCGTGACATTCTAGTACTAACCCTGAGTAAATTCTTGGTCTGTTCAGGGTGAGTAGTGCTTGTCTGCTATCTGTATAGATCAGCATGTTCCTTCTAGTGATGTTGTTTCTGGTTATTTCTTTTGTTGCTATGAGAATCCCTGTTAGCTCTGTTTGAACTACACTGGCACTATTACTATTTTCTTTTGGTACGACCTCGTCTTTTTTTCACACCTTTCCTCTTACCAATCATGCCTAAAATGACAGCTAAATAGTATCCGCTCTGATTGGCCCTATTAATCTGTTTAAGAATTTTAAATTTTACGTTAAATATATTCAAATTATTGAAACACATAATAATATAATTTGTAAAAAGATCGTAAACATAGCGTGACCGGTTTTTCAGATAAAATCCAACTAATAAATTATTTCAGCTTTTTAAAATGGTTAGCTTTGAATATAAAACAACTAGAACAAAACAACTGAATCCAATATCTAAACAATTAAGGACTTTTCCTTTACCTTTTATCCTTCACTTCTAGTTAACTTGTCTTTCCTGAGGTTTCTTGTACAATTTGAGTTTGAAATGGGCTGTAAAACCGGATAATTAAGACAAATTTCGTAGAAAACTTTTGTTTTGATTCTGCAATTCTATTGTGAAAAAATTACGTAGAAAATATTTGTTTTGATTCTGAAATTGTAAGGAAAGTGTTTCGAATTATATTTATAAACGTTGTTTACATCGTCTATTTTATGATACAGGGTCGGGCAAAATTGGCGAAATATCAGATTTATGACTTTTATGGAAAAACTCAACTATTTTAAAAGTACAAAATTTGGAACAATCGGCTATTTTACTTATATTAAAATATGTATAAAAACATGGAACATGGTCTTCAGGGTACCTTTTTTGTTACAGATCTTTACCCGAAATGGAAGGTTTAAGTAAAGAGACCGTATTTACATCCTGGATGGCAAAGTTCGACTGTATATTAAAAGGTAAGTTAATTTAAGTTAATTTTATATTTAAAATTAGCTACAAAAATGTTTCTTGTAAAATATCCAATGAATTATTTTTTAAAAGGTAGTCAATAAACTTAAAGAAGTCATTTTGGTGAAAGCATAGGTAGTAATTGATAATATTTCACTTTGTCAAATAAACTCGAAAAAGTTATTTGAATTTTGAAAAAATAACTGATAAAACAGAAAGAACGAAAAAAAATTACCTAATAAAAATATAAATGTCTATATATGAAGATGACAGAGGTATTTTGCTTTCTTTGGAATTGAAACCCATCAGTGTAGGTACATTAGGACCTGGTCAGGTAGCTGCAATTGGGATGAAATACTGCCTGTTCTATTAAATGTTCATTCCATTATATATCAACTTATAGATACTTATTTCATTATTATAATAATTATTTTTTTTGCAGTTACCGACGAGGATTCGAAAAGACCGTCTAGAATGCAGCAAAATAATTTAAATTCTGAATTAATTTTATCTAAAGAGCAATTATACGATATGTTTCAACAAATTCTCGGTGTGAAAAAATTCGAACATCAGCTGCTGTTCAACGCCCTACTGGTAAGTATTTTATTTTAAATCATATTCTTTTAATTTTTCTCTTCATAAAAATTTCATTTTTCAAAATTTTTCAATCATTTCAACTACACAAGAAGTACAATTTTGTGAAAAACTTCATAACCACAGATCTGGGATGCAAGCGAGAACCGAAAGACATGCTATTCAGTGGTACCTATATGGTTGGTTTCAAAACCATAGAAGGAACTGGAATAGAAGTCTATGGGCCTAGAACAAGGCTTTTTAAAAGTTTGAGAAAATTCATAGAATTGAGAAGTGTATCCAGTTTAAGAGCGAAAGAAACTATCGTAACAGATTATCATCATATCCGATAGCAATGCAGCTATTAAAGTGTTGATTTCCTACGTAAACAGCTCAAAAATGGTTTGAAGATGCCTAGAAAATTTCACTTGGGTCCCGTGATATAATGGGCCTGTGTCGTTCTGCGGTAACAGCAGTAACACAATATTGAAGAGATTAAAAAATAATTGGACAGTAGAAGAAACGATAAGTGGAACAATCTCTTGGGGCTAAGACAGGCTAAAATACTTGTGGGTGAATATAACCAGCAAAGATCGGAAGCCTGCATCTGCCTGAGCAAGAACATACTACGCATTTTAACGGGGATCCTTACTAAACATTGCCGACTCAAAGGACACCTTAGTATCTTTTAGCATTACTGAATTTTAATTCTAAAAATAGACACCCTATTGATTACTTATTAAATTAGAATTTAAAGCTTCAAATTTAACACTATCGCCTTTAATTAAAAACTGCTTTATTGAAACTTCGTGTGAAAAAATACAAAATTTTGATTTGATATATTTTTTTCTTTACAGCTTGATACTCTAAAACAAACATTGCCTCAACTTTTAGCATTACTGAATTGTAATTCTAAAAATAGACCACCGTGTTGATTACTTTTTAAAATAGAATTTAAAGCTTCAAATTTTACACCTTCGCCTTTAATTAAAAACTGTTTTATTGTAACTTCGTGTGAAAAAATCCAACAATTTGATTTAATATATTTTTTTCTTTGCAGCTTGATTCGGCCGATGAACAAGCGGCGGCTATCCGAAGGGAGTTGGACGGTAGAATGCAGAAAGTGGCAGAAATGGAAAAGGTAAGGTTAATCGATCTCTTTCATATAAGTTTATGAATAAAATATTACGACATTTATTGGATGAGAATCAATCAAAGCTTTTCTCGTAGAAGTCGATCTTTTATGAATTAACCCGAGACCCTGGTTAAGTTAGGAAATCGTTCAATGGGTAGTTAGCGCTACACCTGTGATAAATGCTCTTTTAAAAATTGTATATAAAAATTTGTTTAAAAAAAAAGGTTTTTTTTATATTCTTACACTAAAAAAAAATGTGTTTCTGAATTCTAGCAAATAGGTACCTACTTATCTATTTTTATGTCTACCCACTAGTAGGTAGCTAGACCTTACAAAAATTGTAAATTGGGAAAAAACAAGGATAAAATCGATTGAATTAGCGACCACATTTGATAAGATAGATAATCCTTCATTCTTACAAACATAGTGGCATCTTATCCGCCAGTCTCTCCACCCAGTTCATCTGTGGAAACGCTGTTAGGGAGGAAAAGTAGCTCGTGTCCAAGCAAGGGCGGCTCAAAGTGGGCCAAGCCACGATTACAAGACAAGCGCTACTAATATTTACTTTAAAATGGTTAATTATTCTAATTCAAATGCATCTTTATTGTTTAAACGTTTCTAACAATATAATGAACTGCCTAGGGACTTGAGGAGAGAGTGTGATTCCTTAGAAAGTTAAACAAATTCAGAGCTTCTTTTAGAAACAAAAAAAAATAATTTTAATTTATTTTCAACAAACGTGTATGTTCTGCTCTTTTATTTAATGTTAATATAATGATTTTAAAGCTGCCTTATAATAGCTTATCCCACTTTATAAAGTATCTATTTATAGAAGGCAGTTCCTAATATTTTCAAGTCAAGAGTTCAGGTATTTGAGCGACATTTTTTAAAGTAATAGTACTATACAAGTTTTTAGAATACTTACGGAGGAAAAATCTATATCGAGTAAAATAATTTCGGTTCTTCTAACTGCCATAAATTATGGATTAACTTTGTTGTATCTAGTAATTAACAAAAGTTCCTCCCACTGTATATTAAGATTTATACACGCACAGTTAATTATTACCTTTAACGGGAAAAAAGAAAGCTGGTTTCATTGATAAAAGCAGTGCTTAAAGCTTATATTAAATAAATAAGTTTTTATGACGTTCATGTCAGCACTTTTATTTACAGAAAAATAATTTTTCGTAAGCTTAAGCGTGTCTCGGAAAAAATTCTTACTATTTGGTTTCTAGTTACCCTATTGCGTGTTATTTGGCTTCTTAATCTCAGGCAAATGCATACCTACAAATCTTAATTAACATAATTTTCTATATGCTTAGTGGAACCGATATATTTTTTCCGTGTTTAAATAAAATGGTTAAAATGGTTGATGTTTTACCAAAATACTTTTTTCACTAAAACAACATCATATCAATGAAACACTGTCAGCCAATTACTTGCATGCAAGTCTTCTCACAATCAAATCAATATCTTTGACGATTCTCGAATTTTTCTATTTCTGTATAGCTGATTAATATTAAGGAGATATAATGCCAAAATTGAATCTGGGGATTTTCGATATATTCTGAAGGCCGAAAATCCCTAGAGTTTAGGTATCTACTTATTTTCAGCTACAATGAAATTACTAAGATCTAATAGAAAATGTGGCCGATGAAATAGCTGCGAACGAGGAGAAAATATTATTTTATGTTAAACGACTATATTGTTTATAAAATACATACTTTTTCTATAAATTTTAGTATTAAGTTTCTGTAAAAATGTTTTATCTTTAAAAAGCATTAATTTTATTGGTGAATAAGCTTAATAGTACCCAGTACACCGTACCCTGTATCTCTCTGTATTTGTAACGTGTGGAGGGTGGGTTACCCCCACGGCAATTAGGCCTCATTAGGTCGATTGTGCATCCTCCTGAGATGATAGGCACCTTCTAGCTCGTGAGCCAGCCTACAGATTTAATGTAGTTGACATTGACAACATCGCAAAGGGGGCCTTCTCGTCGAACACAAATCTTCTAATCGTAAAGGATATCATCTTTTTGTTCGCATCCTCTGCAGAGTGCGTATTCTGACAAATCCATGATATGGAGATGCTTTCATACTTGGCAATGACCAGTCAGAATGCCTGTGACTAGGCGTAGATTCTGTCTGGTCATAGTCAAGTATTTGTTTGCTGCAGTGTTGTCAGGATAACTTGAAAGCTCCCCGGCAGCTCTGCAATTTCTTGTTTCATCCCATCTTTCCTTGAATTTCACAAGGGTCTGTCACTAACGATTTTGTCAGGCCAATAGAAGGACCAGGTCCAAAAAGTATTTGGTTGGCTGCTTTCTTGGCTAGTGAATCAGCAAGACGGTTACTTTTCAATGTGGCGTGACCTTTGATCCATCTTAAGGTGACCACATTGTTGATGGATACTTCGGTCAAACTTCGTGACATTCTAGTACTAACTCTGAGTAAATTCGGGGTCTGTTCAGGGTGGGTAGTGCTTGTCTGCTATTTGTATAGATGAGCATGTTCCTTCCAGTGATATTGTTTCTGGTTATTTATTTTGCTGCTATGCGAATCCCCGTATCTCTGTTTGAACTACACTTGCACTATTGCTCACAGCCCATTTTATGTTTAGGTTTAAGAATCTGGAGTATATTCCACATCCTGAGCTTTTACATGGCTTATGAAAGACATATGTCGGTGAGATGGAGTCCACGTTCGCTTGAAGCATTAGAAGCGTATCGAGCGCCTCCTGTCAAAGGTGACACCTCGCCTCACCAGATCCTACATCAGGTCGTCAGAGCAACCTCCTTGAAGTAAATATCAAAGGGAGTGAGACTAAGAATGACTTCCATCGCTCTGGTCGGTGTTGTTTTCATGGCGCCTGTTATGTTGAGACATGCTGTTCTTTGAATTTGTTCTTGTTTACGGATAGCTGTTAATTTTTGGGTTTTCGGTACCCAGACAACTGCACCGTATGTTAGCATGCGACGACTCTGGGGGATAAACCCCCAGGTGCGCCCCACGGTTCCGCGGCATTGTTCATAAGCAATGTATGCTGCTTTAACTATGTTTTCTAAATGCGAGTTCCATGTTAACTTGCTGTCAAAGGTGAGACCTAGGTACTTCACCTGTGTTGCAAAGTTTAGTTTTATGTTCAGGAGTTCTGGAGGTTTTAATTCCGTTTTCATCCTTTTCCTTGTGAAAAGGACCATTTCTGTCTTCTAAGGATTGATAGACAGTGAATGGTCCTTGCACCACTGTTCTATAACTTTTAGAGCTAGTTGCATTCTTTCGCAAAGTATGTTCTAAAAATTCCCTGTTTGCAGAATGATAAGGTCATCTGGATATGCTATTGTGTAGTGACTATCATTATTGAGGCGGCTGATGAGGATGTCGAGGACCATATTCCACAGTAGAGGTGATAGTACCCCTCCCTGTGGACATCCTCTTGAAACCAAGCCTCTTAGGTACACTTCTTCTACGTTTACTGCTCGTTTTGAGAGCATGTCATGTACCCACCCACTAACCATGTGTGGAATATTCTTGTTGGTTAGTGAGCGTATTATCTTTGGAAAGGTGGTTTTATCAAAAGCACCTTCTAGGTCTATGAAAATACCCAAGGCGGACTCCTTATTGTCCAGGGATCTCTATCCGGCCAGCATCCAGATGAAGGGCTAAATCAGTAGATCTGCCTGGGGTGTATGCATGTTGGTTTGGGTGTAGTGGTGTTGTTGTAATCACTGCATCTCTTATGTACCTTTCGCATAGCCTTTCCAATGTCTTCATGGAAAACGATGTCAGACTAAATGGTCGGTATCTTTTTGGGACAGTATAATTCATCCTTCCAGGTTTGGGTATAAATACAACTTTTAGCTCTCTCCATTTTTTGGGGATATACCACAGAGCCAACGAGGATATGAATATACCCACCAGATGCGGTGTAAGTTCTTACACACCAAACTTCCTGAGTGACTTCATAACACCAAGTCGGACAATTTTTTTATATACATACTTTAGCCTAGACGATGGGACATTTTCGCGCCAGCGCTTCTTGAAGTTGTCGTTATGGTGTTCCTAAGGAAGTTAATACATGTTCTTGTAGTTTTAATGTAAATCAACGGTTTTTTTATACATTAACGATATCAAAAATCACCAGACTTTAAGGGGGTGCCCAACATGTCGCTGTGGAGTCCCTAAGGAAGTTGATACAAGCACGTGTAGTTGTAATGTAACAGTTGACTTAATATATCAGTTTAAATTGGTGGTAGTATCTGTTGATATTAAAAATAACAAAGGTTTATCTATAGTCCACGGTTTCATGAAATTTCAGTTTTTCTCGGAATTATTATGAATTACGTAACACCTATAATGTGGAAAAGCTTTGAGGTTGAACGAATTGAAATATAAGTGGGAAACCTTTTAAGTTTCCCGATAACGTAACTAAACATTGCAAATGTTACCCGATGACTCCCATATAACGGTTTGAATCGCGTTAAATAATCATAATAGATAAAAAGTTATATGTTTTATATCATATATTATATGTACAAACAATACTAAATCAACAGTCAACACTTTAACCAATATCCACCATATTTATGTAAGATCAATGACAAAAATTGTTAAAAAAATTAAAATTGAACCACTCGTGTTTCTTTCATTATAATCCTTATATTTGTATCATGATAATAATAATAATTTTTCTAAATTTACAATTAGCTTATGACTAAGTAAAGAAATTTGGGTAGAAGTATTATGTACACACGACTTATCTAGTCTATAATAAATAAAATAATACTCAATTATCATAAATGAATACAAAATAAAAATGGGAAAGTTAAGCTGTGGATAACAAACATGTTAATTTAGTCCAGTAATTACAAAGATTAAAAAAAAACAAACTTAGTTAAAAATTATAAGACTATAAAAATAAACCAAAATTATCAATTAGAAAAACAATAACTACTACAGGAGAAAGGAACAAGAGGTAAATAAAGATTATAAAAAATAAAATTTTCTAAATAATATAACAGGATATGATAGAAAATCCAACAAAATCGAAAATTCTGTTAATATAAATGTATACATAATGAACCAGTTATTAACAATAAGGAAAAGCAAAATATATTAAACAATTATTTTATAAAACTCAGTGAAATTTATTTTGTTTCTACTTATACTTGCTCGCCAATAAAATTAATATAAAAATGAATATACGCAATTAGAGAAATGCATGTTAGAACTGAGTGAATAAATATATAATAAATAAAAAATATACTATATAACACAATGAAACTGATATAATTAACATAAAATATAGCTTTTTAAAAACATAACTTTCATAAGAATTCTTATAAAATAGAACTACTTATTCATGAGGATCTTATATAGAGCTTCCCAAGATGCAACTTCGGTCTCAAAAGCAGATTGCATACTTTTTTAGTATTTTGCTATTATTTAAATCTAATTTTACTCGACTAATAATGAATGTTTGCAGTTGACAAGCAGTAGGAGTTTTAATTCAAATTCTATATTTATACTATTGGAATTCAATACTGAAAAACATTTCTTTATATGACAGTCCTTCCATTAAGGAAACTCATCTATATAATTGACACACTCCAATAATTAAAAAATAAACAAGACCACCCAATAAATGTTTATAAATATTTGATGCAAATTGGTATTAAAATTGTAATATCTACAAGAATTTTTATACAATAAAGTCTTAAATATTAATACTACCCCCCAGACTTAAGCTCTGTATGTGCCACTAAATACTAACTAAAATCAGTCAGACTTTAATCTATACGTTAGTTTTAAATATTAAATATTCTTGTAACCATTATATTAAATTATGGCCAATTTAACCCAATATAGAATAATTAAGAATCTTCAAAAAAGTATTCACGCAAAAGTTTTCGGAAATGCCATTCAACTTTCTTATACCAAATAGTTTATAATTGTTACTTATTTTTCTTAAGTCTATCTTTATATACAGGGTGTTAAAAAAAAAGTGTCACAAAATGAAATGGTGAATAGTATGACCCAAAATAAGCAGAAAAGTCTTAATAAATATATGACCGCAAATTAACGGTTTCGGAGATACGGACCATTTTGTGTTTATAACAATTTTTTATTATTATAAAAAAACAATGATATTTATAAACAATCAATAACAATATAGAGTTAAATGAGATGTTCAAAGTGCCCTCCCTCCACTTCAATGCATTGCCATTTGCACGACCGTACATAAAATGCATGTCAGCTAATGCAATATTAGTGTAAACAGGCATAACGAAAATTTATAAAATTATTCACCCACAACAAAATAATAACTGCAAATAGTATCTATGAAAAAACATCGGTAGACTCCGATAAGAAAAGCAAGTTTTTGAGAATGAAAAAAGATAATCAAAAAATGATACAAAACACAAAACACTCCGTATCTCTGAAACCATTCATTTGCGGACATATGTTTATTAAGACTTTTCTGCATATTTTGGCCCATACTACCCCCCGTTTTATTTTGTGACACTTTTTTTTAACACCCATACAAAATTTTATTATTTATGCTAAAGCTGTGAAGAGAAATACATATATTTATTTGCACTACTGCTTTGACCACTCACCTTCTTCAGTTATATAATTAAAAAAAAATGCTGTTTACCTATGTCTAAATTATCTCTGAGTTTTACCGCAACGAAGTAGATTCAGGAAGGTACTGTACGTTATTATAAACACATACTTAATACCCAACTAAACCTACCTCTTTACGGCTTATATATTTAAGTAAATAATCATTAACGTAAGAATGGACCTGAGTAAGTGAATAAAATGTGTTATATAATGAACAACAATTTTTACATTATAGTTTCGGTGATACACCTGCGTTTTTAAGAGGTATAACATATAACAGTAAATTCGTTTAATATATACCGTAGTATATAATAAACTTTAAAATAATGTGAAATCAATAGAAAAGTTGTTACGCCGCATCCTGCAGCGTGCTGCAGTCATCATAAGTAAAGGTACGAGTAAAAGAATAAGTGAGAATGTTCGAGAAATGTCATTCTACGTCAAGAAAAATCTGGATAGTTCGAGAAGGTTCAAGAAGGTGTAAGCAAGCTATATAAGTCGGTGATCCTGACGTCAAGCAGTCAGTTTTATGATAGACGTTATACGTTAATGTTATCACTTGTATAGTTATTGTAAAAGTTGAGTTGAAATAAATATTTAAATTCAGATTTTGATTTTGTTTAATTTTACATATATTTTCAATACATTTCTATTTCTCTATTTGATATGTTTGTAAGATTTTTTTGGACTAGTCTGATATCATGTATTTTGATCTTATGGACAATAAGGTTATTATTACTTTTTGTTATATAATTAAAAATATTAAAAATATTATTGTATTGCAATCTATTTTGTGTATTTAATATTTCTCTTTTCTCAATGTTTTTAATTTAGAAAAAACACCATGCTCAAAACGCTTTCAAAATTATTCAAAGCCAATATAGTTAATAGAAACCAATCTTAGAACCAACCATATCTTAATTGATCCTCCACAGCCAGATTTCCTGGTTTTACATTCTTTTTTTAATAAAATTTTCTTATGGTCGTAAGAAAAATAATGTGCATCACTTATGAAAACGTTCGTCTATAAATCTATACTATAATAGCAACAAATATTTAATGATCGTTCTTTCAACCGGCTGTAAGTATAATAAAATAAAGAAGTGGCTCCTTTTTAGTTCGAAGTATTTATTTCACATTTAATAATATAAAGACTAATAATGTTTTCCAATGAATTTTAATTTTTATGTAGGGACACCATGTTTCGTAATCAATGCACCACTGCACAATGAACAACATTGCGACAAATAATTAGGATTATTTGGATTAAGTTGTAGCTTGCATTCTCGTTGTTTGAATGTACTGAAATCTTATGTGACATTTAATTCCAACAACGAACTACAGAGCTTTCGGTGGAATAACAACACGCACTGGAATCACGGATCATTTCACAAATTAGATTTCTAGACAAAATCTATATTGATTCGATTTAAAATAACTAATTGAATGAATTTGGATTCATTTAATTAGGTGGAAATTCTTTGTTTTTTTTATACAAAATTTAACTCCATGGAATTCTTGTACAGTTGCTTTTTTTATAAGTTGGCATCATAAAGAGTAATTGAGACCTGACTCTTTTCTTTATATGTTTTTTCATATCATTTATCGGTCCAGATGCATACCGAGATATTTAGCATATTTTGCTTGCGGATATTAGTGCATTAACATTGATGAGCCATTTTTTTAGCCAATGTAGAATGTGTTTATAGTACAGGCTCCTTGAGGCAGATGCTTTATAGATAAGAGGTGCTAAGGGTACTAGAACGCTACCTTGAGGATATAAATCAATGTATTCACGGTATTTTAAAAACGAAAAGTGTACCTTACAATGAGTTTAACAAAGTTTAATAGGAATATGCACATAACAGAGAGAAACAGTGAGCATCCATACGACTTCAACTTCTGCCTGCCCAAATACATGCATCAGACTGATATGTGCATGTTCCTATAATATCTTCTTCAATTTAACGTGAGGCGAATCATCCGTGTAGAAAATTCGGTACCGGTACATAATGAGTAGTTGATAGTGAGGAAGGGGTAAAAGTTTCTTTAGTTTTATCATTGTATTTAGAGAAGATAGTAGAACAACCTTATGGACGTTTCATTGGAGGCAATTTTGTCGCGACATCTGTTAGAAATTCATCAAAATAGCCCGAACGCTAGCA
This sequence comes from Psylliodes chrysocephalus, assembly GCA_927349885.1. NCBI lineage: Eukaryota > Metazoa > Arthropoda > Insecta > Coleoptera > Chrysomelidae > Psylliodes > Psylliodes chrysocephalus. Next base: position 26,738,847 of record OV651826.1, on the reverse strand, counting down.
CTTCCTCGATCATTGAGTACAGAATTCTATATACATAAAATTTTCTTAATTTTTAAATTCATATGGGTAGAGTTCTAAATGTAAATTACTATTGTTTATATTCTCTAAAATGATAATAAATCGTAAATAAATGTTCAACAAGCATAATTAAACTCGTATATTCCATTTTTAAAACAAATATTCTGAATCGATTATGGGTCCATCTATTAGTAAATAGAGAAATTACGTTCGTTTCGAAGACGACAAAATTATCAAAGACATGACTTGGACACCACGGAGCTTGCTGCCATCTATTGATACTGTCCATTGTCCTCCAAGATAATTTGCATTGGTATTATTTTACTAGTTGATCTAAATACAATGGTTTTATTGACCTTGAAAAGGAGGATAATTGCTATTTATTTTTAATTAAGACATTCTGCCAACAAATTCGCCATTGTATTATATTGTTTGTACGAGCTCTAACCCACATAGTGGTTTTCATAATTTTATTTCAGATATTTATTAGGAAACTTATGTTTATGTTTATATTTTCAACAACTTAAAACGTCAAACCACAAAATAATACTAACTTATTTTGTGCGTCAAACAGTTAAAAAATTCTAAACGTCAAAAATTCCAAAGCCTCCCAAACATTAAATTTAATAATTGCGGAGGATATTGTTCGAACATTTAAATGGTCATTTATCTTTCGATTAAATACTGTTTTTTTAAAAAAATTAAGATCATGGTGTGTCATGCTCTCACAAATAGTAGAAACATCAATTTAAGTAATTTTTAAAAAATAGATGTTCTTCAACCTTAAGTTTCCTAATATTTAACGGAAATAAAATTATAAAAAGGCCGAACATAAAGTGGTTAGGGCTCGTATATAACAAAAATTTTTTTTAAAGATAATAAATATGAAATATAAAAGGAAAGAAAATAAAATAATTCCAATATGGATGAAAGTGGCTTTGTCACGTTTCCGTTGTTCTGTCGCCTTACACTTCAATAATTAGAGCGACTTCTTTTCCTTTCTTTTTTTCTTAGATCAAGAGTGCTGCTATTAGTGAAGTGCCTCGTGCTTTTAAGAGTTCTTCAGCGATTTCAAACGGGAGAACGCCGACTCAAGGATGAGAGTAGCAAATACTCACACATTTGAATTACAAAAAGGTGAAAATAATTACTATTGTCAGCGGCTCAAACAATTTAATATATTTCTATAATTTTCAACGTATGGATTTTATAAAAATGTATCTACTTTACGTAATAGAGCCAACCGGTATAATCTGTCCGAAACAAAATAGAATGACCTTTGTTAATCCGTATATATGTTAGGTTATATTCGTACCTAATGATGGTGGGTTTTCCGGGTTTTCCTCACCTGTAAGTCAAATAACACTATCAATCATCTATAAGTCGCCACAGTAAATAATAATAATAATAATAATAATAATAATAATAATAATAATAATAATAATAATAATAATAATAATAATAATAATAATAATAATAATAATAATAATAATAATAATAATAATAATAATAATAATAATAATAATTAATAATAATAATAATAATAATAATAATAATAATAATAATAATAATAATAATAATAATAATAATAATAATAATAATAATAATAATAATAATAATAATAATAATAATAATAATAATAATAATAATAATAATAATAATAATAATAATAATAATAATAATAATAATAATAATAATAATAATAATAATAATAATAATAATAATAATAATAATAATAATAATAATAATAATAATAATAATAATAATAATAATAATAATAATAATAATAATAATAATAATAATAATAATAATAATAATAATAATAATAATAATAATAATAATAATAATAATAATAATAATAATAATAATAATAATAATAATAATAATAATAATAATAATAATAATAATAATAATAATAATAATAATAATAATAATAATAATAATAATAATAATAATAATAATAATAATAATAATAATAATAATAATAATAATAATAATAATAATAATAATAATAATAATAATAATAATAATAATAATAATAATAATAATAATAATAATAATAATAATAATAATAATAATAATAATAATAATAATAATAATAATAATAATAATAATAATAATAATAATAATAATAATAATAATAATAATAATAATAATAATAATAATAATAATAATAATAATAATAATAATAATAATAATAATAATAATAATAATAATAATAATAATAATAATAATAATAATAATAATAATAATAATAATAATAATAATAATAATAATAATAATAATAATAATAATAATAATAATAATAATAATAATAATAATAATAATAATAATAATAATAATAATAATAATAATAATAATAATAATAATAATAATAATAATAATAATAATAATAATAATAATAATAATAATAATAATAATAATAATAATAATAATAATAATAATAATAATAATAATAATAATAATAATAATAATAATAATAATAATAATAATAATAATAATAATAATAATAATAATAATAATAATAATAATAATAATAATAATAATAATAATAATAATAATAATAATAATAATAATAATAATAATAATAATAATAATAATAATAATAATAATAATAATAATAATAATAATAATAATAATAATAATAATAATAATAATAATAATAATAATAATAATAATAATAATAATAATAATAATAATAATAATAATAATAATAATAATAATAATAATAATAATAATAATAATAATAATAATAATAATAATAATAATAATAATAATAATAATAATAATAATAATAATAATAATAATAATAATAATAATAATAATAATAATAATAATAATAATAATAATAATAATAATAATAATAATAATAATAATAATAATAATAATAATAATAATAATAATAATAATAATAATAATAATAATAATAATAATAATAATAATAATAATAATAATAATAATAATAATAATAATAATAATAATAATAATAATAATAATAATAATAATAATAATAATAATAATAATAATAATAATAATAATAATAATAATAATAATAATAATAATAATAATAATAATAATAATAATAATAATAATAATAATAATAATAATAATAATAATAATAATAATAATAATAATAATAATAATAATAATAATAATAATAATAATAATAATAATAATAATAATAATAATAATAATAATAATAATAATAATAATAATAATAATAATAATAATAATAATAATAATAATAATAATAATAATAATAATAATAATAATAATAATAATAATAATAATAATAATAATAATAATAATAATAATAATAATAATAATAATAATAATAATAATAATAATAATAATAATAATAATAATAATAATAATAATAATAATAATAATAATAATAATAATAATAATAATAATAATAATAATAATAATAATAATAATAATAATAATAATAATAATAATAATAATAATAATAATAATAATAATAATAATAATAATAATAATAATAATAATAATAATAATAATAATAATAATAATAATAATAATAATAATAATAATAATAATAATAATAATAATAATAATAATAATAATAATAATAATAATAATAATAATAATAATAATAATAATAATAATAATAATAATAATAATAATAATAATAATAATAATAATAATAATAATAATAATAATAATAATAATAATAATAATAATAATAATAATAATAATAATAATAATAATAATAATAATAATAATAATAATAATAATAATAATAATAATAATAATAATAATAATAATAATAATAATAATAATAATAATAATAATAATAATAATAATAATAATAATAATAATAATAATAATAATAATAATAATAATAATAATAATAATAATAATAATAATAATAATAATAATAATAATAATAATAATAATAATAATAATAATAATAATAATAATAATAATAATAATAATAATAATAATAATAATAATAATAATAATAATAATAATAATAATAATAATAATAATAATAATAATAATAATAATAATAATAATAATAATAATAATAATAATAATAATAATAATAATAATAATAATAATAATAATAATAATAATAATAATAATAATAATAATAATAATAATAATAATAATAATAATAATAATAATAATAATAATAATAATAATAATAATAATAATAATAATAATAATAATAATAATAATAATAATAATAATAATAATAATAATAATAATAATAATAATAATAATAATAATAATAATAATAATAATAATAATAATAATAATAATAATAATAATAATAATAATAATAATAATAATAATAATAATAATAATAATAATAATAATAATAATAATAATAATAATAATAATAATAATAATAATAATAATAATAATAATAATAATAATAATAATAATAATAATAATAATAATAATAATAATAATAATAATAATAATAATAATAATAATAATAATAATAATAATAATAATAATAATAATAATAATAATAATAATAATAATAATAATAATAATAATAATAATAATAATAATAATAATAATAATAATAATAATAATAATAATAATAATAATAATAATAATAATAATAATAATAATAATAATAATAATAATAATAATAATAATAATAATAATAATAATAATAATAATAATAATAATAATAATAATAATAATAATAATAATAATAATAATAATAATAATAATAATAATAATAATAATAATAATAATAATAATAATAATAATAATAATAATAATAATAATAATAATAATAATAATAATAATAATAATAATAATAATAATAATAATAATAATAATAATAATAATAATAATAATAATAATAATAATAATAATAATAATAATAATAATAATAATAATAATAATAATAATAATAATAATAATAATAATAATAATAATAATAATAATAATAATAATAATAATAATAATAATAATAATAATAATAATAATAATAATAATAATAATAATAATAATAATAATAATAATAATAATAATAATAATAATAATAATAATAATAATAATAATAATAATAATAATAATAATAATAATAATAATAATAATAATAATAATAATAATAATAATAATAATAATAATAATAATAATAATAATAATAATAATAATAATAATAATAATAATAATAATAATAATAATAATAATAATAATAATAATAATAATAATAATAATAATAATAATAATAATAATAATAATAGCCCCTTCCACGGACAAGCTCAGCTTTTGGGGTTACAATTCACTCGTAAGGAGGTGAATTAGGGAGAGTATTATTATTATATTATATTATTATATTATTATATTATTATATTATTATATTATTATATTATTATATTATTATATTATTATATTATTATATTATTATATTATTATATTATTATATTATTATATTATTATATTATTATATTATTATATTATTATATTATTATGAGGAAGTGATGAACTCGCCGGAATGATATTGGTTTGGGGATTTTAAAACTTTTATACAGAGTGCTGTAATCTAGACATCTATAATTGGTTTACAAAATTTTGGTGGTGTAGGAATATTTTTTTTAACAAAGCAGCGTCTCACACTTTGTCAAAAGTATTAATAATATCTATGGGGTAAATACCGATTTCGCCGAGCTACTGGATTAAATAATTTTAAATGTAGCCACTTATTAATTTAAGCTACTGGAACTTTTAGTTGAGATATAGGCTTGTAATGTGAAAAAATTGTTGGATACAGACACATTTTCTGCTTGAAGAGGAGAGTGAAAACAGAAAATTTCACGTTTATGGGGACTATCGACTAGCTAGTGTATTTTCAGTTTAGCTTACATGTCCAACTGCTACTGCACTGATGGTGCAATTTTACTATTTTTTTTGTATACTAGACGTGAGTTTATACATATTTTTATCCGTAAGATCATGCATACATATTTGATGGAATTAGACCATTTTCTAGCGACTTCAAAAGCTTTGTTAAACCAACATTTGTCTTTTGGGATGCTAATTTTATTTTTATTTAAGATAAAAGCTTCAATTACTGTTTAATTACACTAATCAAATATTTCCCTTTCGGTATACTAGTTCTGTTTTTATTTAAGATAAAAGCTTCAATTGCTGTTTAATTAGAATTGATCAAATATTTCTCTTTTGGGATGATTGTTTTGTTTTTATTTAAGATAGAAGTTACAATTAATGAAACAATCGGTTATTGATCCGATAACAAAGTAAATATAAATTCTTTGGAAATTTCCAAATACATTTTTCAAAATTACCGCTAGGAATTAAAAAAAATTGTTTTTGAACCCCCCAAAGTGAAACGTGGAGGGTTCGAATTCTATTTTGGGATAGAATTTTTACTAATAATTTATTTTTACTTTGGGTTCAGAAATAAATTTAAATCTCTAGTAAGGGAAATTTTGAAAAATATATTTGGGAATTTCCATTAAATATGTTGATAAATTCATTAATGAATTTGTAAAGTAAGGACTTATCATCGAAAAATTTATACTATTTGTGAATTTTTCCAAGGACAAAATTTTAATTTGATGAAAAAATTTTGTGTTAAAAAGTTAAATGAAGATTTGCTTTCGCTTAACCTCTTCTTAACTTCACCCGTGGACATACTGTATGATCTTATTATTCTCTGCTCTAGTTGACAAATATGTTTATTTCATGCTCTCAAATTCGATATCCTTTGCGGCCAATCTCAATGGCTTTTGTTTTATGTTGCCCAAAGGAAAGAAAATTGAAATTTTACTATCTTTCCCTTTTAGGAAAAGCTACACTTTCCACTCTAGCGATGCAAATAACTATTTCATGGTCCAAATTCAGGTTGGCATCTGTTATAAAATGTAAAACCAAACAAAAACACTGTAAATTATAATCCTTTTATATTACCACAAAACTCGACAATAACAGAACTTTCCGTAATTTACTTTTATTCCGAATAATGTGATTTTGCATTTTGCATTCATAAAATCGCTGTTTTGTTTATTTCACAGAATTATACGCCCTTTGTTTATTCGGTTTAATTTTGTATGAAAAATAGCAAGTTACATTTTTCAGGATGTTAATCTTTAACTTGCAGATTTAGAGGACAATAGGGTAATAATTCCAGTTAATTTATGCGCTTCTCGAAAAAATGTTGTTGGTGAGAAACTTTCTATGATAAATGTGTATTGCAAAACGCAACATGCAGGTTTAAAAAAAAGTTATATTTTGTGAAACTGAGTAAAATATTATGGTTTTTAAATAAAAAATATCTGATGTGTTTATAATATGAATTATTTTCCACACAGATTTTATTCGAAACAATATTTAGTACCTTCATTGCCAATGAAAATATACAGGGTGTTTCCGAACTTGGCGTTCAAATTTGTAGGGGTGATAGTTCGCATAATTTGAGAGCGATTGACAGATTTCATTTTTCTAAAAAAAAATTATAATAAACAAAATAGAGCCATTATAAAAAATCAAAGAGCGGGTCCTACCCTGAGCGCGTAGCGCAATAGTCGCCTGATCAGTTACTCATTGGGATTTACAACTCAAAAACAGATGCGATTTGCAATTTTGTCGAATCTAAGCAAACTTACGGATAACTAGATCGTAGCGCGCGCGAGTCGAGGCGATTCCCATCGCTGTGTAGGATCGTACTTGTTTAAAATTTTTAATTATTTTTATTTTAAAAGTTTTGGAAAAATGAAATCTGCGAATCGGTCTCAAATTATGCGAACTACCACCCCTACAAATTTGGACGCCAAGTTCGGAAACACCCTGTAGAAACATTTTATACTTTTTCTCCATTTTGAACTTTTCTCTATTACGGTCCATTATAGAGAATGACATTACATTACAACCAAAAAATTTTCTTCTCTAATAATAAATAGACCTTAAAAAAATTATAGGACATCTTTTTAACATATTTATTTTTTTTTGTTTCAGAACCGCAAGCTAATGCCAAAGTTCGTGCTGAAAGAAATGGAGTCCCTTTACATCGAAGAACTAAAATCGTCGATTAACTTATTGATGGCGAATCTGGAGTCGCTACCAGTATCGAAAGGATCGATGGATTCCAAATATGGGTTACAAAAACTAAAACGCTATAATCACAGGTTGCATAACCATAATAATCCATATAATGTGAAGCACATTTTGATGAATTATGTTACTTCTTTTAGATCGCAAGGATCTTTAGCAAAGCTCGAAGGAGACTCCGCAGATAGTGATACACAGCTAACTAAGCTTGATGTCGTTTTGACTTTTCAACTTGAGGTGAGGATTTTTTCAATTTTTCTGTATATATTTCAGGTAACTTGAAAAGGTTAGCTTGGCTTTTTAGTTTTTTATCTATATTCATCAGTTGAGTCTCCCAATGGATAAATGACTAATTATTCCCTGACTTGATTAAAGCGGCCGCACTAGAAGGAGACAAACGAGAATAATCAATAAGAAGTATAGGCTGTTAACCTTTGTCAAGTTGTCAATAATGCATCTAACCAATACGTAAATGTAGTTAAATTTGATCGTGTTCCACGATGTTATAATTCCAGAAGAACATTTGGGCGAAATCTTAAGAAATTTTGGAGACTCAGTATGACTAAACGGTTGAAACTATTTCAAGTATGAATGTGAAATAATGCAGCAAAGTTCAGAAAACCAGAGGCCATTGAACTTAATCTTGAGTCGTTAATCAAGCCAATAGCTTTTCTTTCAACGAGATACATATTGAAAAGTTTTGTTGTTCTCCAAACGTAAAATCATTAATTAAGATTAGGTCTTATTTGGTTCTAGTGTGTTAGATTGATGAAAGGGAGAAGTTAAATTCACTTGACTAATATAAATATTAAAATGTGTATGTATTTACTAAATGGAATATAAAAAGCTCAGCTAGCCTTTTCAAAGAAAAGCAAATGAAATTATATGTCGCTGTCTCTAAAAAACAAAATATAAATCTAGATTCTCTTTATTTTACTATTTCTTGGAAAAAAGATACGTTGGAAAAGATCTGCTGCAGAAAAATAACAATCTAAAAAATACTGAGAACATTTTATAAAATTATGAAAAAGTATTCATGAAATAAGAAGTTTAGTTTTCCTAGCAATATAATTTCGGTGTTTTTTTTAGAAATTATACGTATAGAATATTATATTGTTAATACTTCTCATAAAATTAAAATCTTAGTAGGAATGTTTAATAAAAATATATTTTATATAATTTAAAAATCCAGCTAAGAAAATATCTATTTATTAATCTAGTAAAATATTTTCAATTATTACACTTTAACATGCAAACTGCAAATTTCATAGTCCGGGCGGTAGCGTTGAAAATTATAAAGTCATTTCATATCGCTTGATTATTGTTGTGAATAATTAATTGATCTTGGATAACTAGTAATATATCTGAATATCAGCTGCGTTAGTAGCGATAAACTTATATTCAGGAATAAAGATACCTGGGACATGCTCCAGGATAAAATGCTAAAGAAGTAGTTTTGTGAACAACTTCAAAATCACAGAGCTAAGCTGCAAGAAAAACGCGCTTGCAACCGAAAGACATGCTATTCAGTGGTATACAGACGGTTGTAAAACCATAGAAGTAACTGGAATAGGAGTGTATGGGCCGAGAACCAAGCACTCCGAAAGCTTGGGAAAATACCAAAGCATCTTCCAGGCGGAAATTCACGCCATCGAGAAGTGTATCCAGTTTAACATCGAGAGAAACTATCATAGGCAAGAGATTATCATCATGTCCGATAGCCAAGCAGCCATCAGAGCGCTGAGCTCAAAAATGGTCTGAAGATGCCTAGAACAATTAAATGAGCTAGGTGGGTACACGGGGTACAGGGTAACGAGATTGCAGATAGTCTTGCAAGGAAAGGGGCTCAAACACCCTTTGTAGGACCTGAGCCGTTCTGCGGTATTAGCAGTAACATAATATTAGGAGAGATTAAAAAAGAACCGATAATTGGAACAATCTCTTGGGGCTGAGATAGGCTAAAATGCTTCTGGGTGAATATAACCAGAAAAGATCGGAACCCTGCACCTGCCTGAGCAAGAACTAAAAGGACACCTTAGTAAACTGAGAGTAGTAGAGGATAGTGAGTGCAGATTATGTGAGGGGGAGGAGGACGAAACCTCCAATCACATTTTATCTGAATGTGTAGCACTCCAGAATCCAAGGAGGATATCAAATAGAAGAGGGAGATTCACCTAACTTGAAGCCACTCCAAATCCTACACTTCCTTGAGAAGATAGAATTGGAAGGGTCGTTATAGGCATTGAGACATTTCCTTGGTTCATTAGCGGCAGAAGGGGACACAATAGATCTTTTAGGTCGCAGCGTATTAACGCCTCATTCCCAACATAGCATAACATAACATATATTATCAATGTTCATAAAATAATTGGGAAAAAATAGCCCCATTTTATTCAGATTTTTTTTAAATCAATAGGCTTTGTCCCCTTATAGAGCTTGATTTTTTCTAAAAATTTCAAGTTGATGTTATTTTTCATTTTTGAGTTAGAATTTTTTTAACATTTCAACCTTCTTAACCACCATTTTTATTCAGATATTATTTTCAGATTCAATAGGCTTCATCTCCTTATAGAACTTTTACTAATAATTTCATATTGATATAGCTTCTCGTTTTTGATTTATGATTTTTTTATATCAATCTTTTTTAAACCCCCCATTTTTAATGAGATTTTTGTCAAAATCAAAGCACTTCTTCCCCTTATAGAGCTAAAAATTTCTAATTCATATCATTTTTCGTTTATAAGTTGTAATTTTTTAGATTTCATGTTGATATCGTATTTTCGTTTTTGATTTATGATTTTTTTTTAATTTCAACTCCCCTGAACGCCCCATTTTTAATCAGATTTTTTTCAAAATCAATAAGCTTCTTCCCCTTATAGAGCTTGATTCTTCCTCAAATTATCAAGTCGATTTCATTTTTTTATTTTTGACTTATTGCGGACAAAAAACGTGACATCGGACGGACAGAGTAAACCTATAAAACTCTTCACAGACTACTGTATAAAGGGCATAATAATACGAGCAACCGTTTCCCGCCGGAAAAGAACTACTCCTTTGACTAATCCACTTACAACACTCACAGCAGGCATTGGATTATACCCAAAGAAAAGCAGCAGAAAAAAATTAAGCAGTGTGGAAACACTAAACAAATGCAACGCTATCTCCCGGGCTATCACGTCAATGCAGTATATTTAGATAAATTTAAATTATATTATCGATTTTGAAAAGCAAACGCGATAAAAGTTATATCACGATTAATTACTATAACCACTATTTACAAGAGCGTAATAAAAATATTTTTTAGGGGGTAGGTGGAAATATGTTGGAAAACATTTTAAAGCATCTTTTTTCTTAGAGATAGTAAATTATGTAAAATGGTAATAAGTGGTATTCTCATCAAACAGAAATTTAAGTTTGGATAAGGAATGCAAGCTTTTATAGTGTTGGTTTTTATGTTTGCACATTTTCCTCTCTCCTCACTAATATTTGCTTTATCACGATTTTAAAACTCTATGCGTTTTTACGGGAGGGTATTGATAAATTCTTGCATAGAAAATGTTAGGTTTCATGTGAAATAAATTGCTTTTCAAATGGTTCTTATTAGCTCAAAATCATGACAAATTTTCTGGAGTAAATAGATTGGTCTTCATATGTAGCATTTATCTTTGATGCTTATGTTCCTATTTTAAATTCTGGAAACTCAAATCCTATGTAAACTTATTTGTTTGACGTGTACTTTATTAACCACAGATACTCAATTTTATCAATATGGTGATATATAATATCGAAACGAAAACTCTAAAGATATATGTCAATACCATCTCGTAATATATATGTTTTACCTACTTCTTCTATATATCTTTACTAACTGTAAAGTAGAACTAAAAAATATAATTCCGAGTTTCATAATTTCGGCGAGTAAATCTTATTAATATTATTGTTGTGACGATAGTGGCAAATGAAATTCGCGTGGCACAACATTGTACGTCTTCCAGTATATTATGGTCTCGGGTCTCGGATGAGCACTTAGTACCAGACAGAGCCCACTTATTTTATTATAGATATAGATTTTCTAAATTTGAATGGCGACAGGAAAAGAGATACTGAAAAATTATATCTTCATGACGAATATTAAAGAGTTTGCCACACGAAAAATATGTTAGGACCACGATAAGTCACGTGTAACGGTTACACGTAGGTCTATATGAGACGAATCCACATGTAATACACTATTTTTAAGAATATACTGGAACCGACATTAAATTTATATTGCTGATGTAGTCTTTTATCCATAGTTGTAGCTTTCCTCGAATACTTCAGTATCTTCTTGTGTATGTATTTCATTGTCTATGTCTGTGCTATTGTCTTAATTCGTTTGTAACGTGGCGTCACTGCAGTCTAAGCTATTGTACCACCGTTTGAACGTCCTACTACTTTCCCATTCACCAATTCATTCCCACATTTACCGTCACTCGTTTCACGTCGTCAATGCTTAAACGCTAGTCGGCTAGGTCCCATGATGGCACAGCCCATGGCGGAACGTCCCTGCGGTCACCCATCCACGACGTGACCAGAGAGATCGCTTTAGAATAATCACCACTGAAAATTAATTATCTGGAAACATTTAATACCACTTTTTTTATTATTATTTTGATCTAATCATTTCGAACCTTGTGTTTATTTTCGCCAGAATTACTTCATTGCTGCATTCAGTCCTTAAATTTGTCGCATTTAAATTTCGATCCAAAAATAGAGATATATACTTACATATTCTTGTCGATTTGGAGAGAGGTACACATTGAACCTTTTGTATCGATCTAAAACCCTATTTATAATTTAAAATTACTTTCCTTTATATCGTTCAAATGAACTCGTGCTATGTTATCATAGAGCCATTTAATATTAGTAATTTTACTTTTTAATTTATCAATAAAACTTCAAATAATTTCTGGTTAGTTATATTTTCAGGAAATGAATATTCATCTAATTAGGAGTTTTTGGTATGCTTTGTAACTTTGTAAAAGTGCCTGTAAATATTTGATTTATGAAATTTACATTATAAGATATTTTTTATAAAAATACATACATTTAAATATATGAAACATAGTGACATTGACATAAAGTACTGTTTTTTATCTTACTTTTGACTAAATCTAATAAAGTGGGGAGTTTATATAAATGTATAGAAAAAAAAATGAGTTATTAATATTACTTTTCTTCCAAATTTTTACAATTATATATATTTTTATTTGTAAATAAAAACTTCAAAACACAATAGACATATTCATCATTCTAATTTTAGCTCATAAAACAAAAAACTAATAAAAGAATTTTGATAATTTTCGCTTTCCACTGGACAAAGCAATGAGCGCTCCAAAAAACTTTTCAAAACTTTATATTCGTTCATAAATTTCCTCATCTCGTGATACCGTCAGCAAAATTCAATGTTTCTGAGGAAATTTCTTTTAGATTTATTACCTTCATTGATGTAAAGAGGTCGCTTTCTATCTATGTAATGCATTTTAAATCAATATTCAAACTGCATGATTCTAAAGGATCAATATTTTAAAATGCATCCCAGCAGGATAAAATCAATATATCTTCTATAGTTTTCCTTCATTTTTAAAAGTAGGAGAACATAAGAATTCAAAACTGGAAATATTCTTATGCCAGTTACGGTATTTTTTGTGAACACTGTATATATACGTATGTTATAAAATATACCAATAATGATTAATTATGTACCGACCTAGCTGTCGGAGACTTGGAATTTATATGAAGTAGCTTATGATATTCCATCCAATAAATTTTCTCGCGCCACATCAGCGGAATTTGTTTAATAAGAAAAGGAAAACTTTCAAAATCCTTCCCTGTTATCCTGTGCACCACTATTGTCCCGTTTAGTAATAAAGTAAGGTTAAATCGAGTTTGTCCAAATGAAACAAATTACTTTTTTGGATCCAGCTTTTAAACTAGAGGTATTGTATGAATTATCATTGCATGATGGAAACATTAATCTTCATGTAATGATAGCTACATTTTGTCTTTCGGTAGTAAAGTTTTAAAAACAATAATATTAAAACATGTTCTGAGATATCTTCTTTTATAAAAATAGAATAAAATTAAAAAGGAAAATAATTCCAAACTCAAAGACGTAAAATAAAGAAAAACAAGATATTCTCAAAGCCATATTGACATATAATACAAGCGTTCGTTTCCCATCGGAAAACAACTACCACTTTGGCTAATGCCACAAAAGGCATTGGAGTATATCCAAAGAAAAACAATAAATAGGTACCTTAATTTTTATTTACTTGCTATTTGCGTGTAATGGTGCTATTTTCTGAATTCCTAATTTAACTCATCCAACAACAAGGTATACACGCGAATTTTACTAATCTACAGTTTCCATTGGAGATTGGAAGTAAAAATGTCTATTTCTTGCTGACGAGTCCTAATAAAGACGAACACGCTCCAAGAATGACGTTCTTCTTACTAAATAAAATCAATAGAATCTTTGCTGCTTTTTTTTGGATATAATCCCATCCCGTTGTGAGTAGAAAATCCTAACTCAAAAACGAAAAATTATATCAACTTGAAATTTTTATAAAATTTTGGCAAAAATCAATATAAGGGGGCAAAATTTATTTATTTTAAAAATCTGAATAAAATGGGGGTCAAGGAGGGTTGAAATAAAAAAATATAAATCAAAAACCAAAAGCGATATCATCATGAAATGGGGAGATAAGGGGGGTAGTTGAAATATTGAAAAAATGTCAGAAACAGAAAACGATATCAAATGGAAATCTTCAGGAAAATCAAGCTTTATAAGGGGGGGGATGAAGCTTAGTGATTCTGAAAAAGATCTGTTTGAAAATGGGGGTTAAGGGGGTCTGTTAAATTGTGAAGAGTATAAAATAGAATTATATATCTTCATTCTAGTTTTAGAATAAAATTAGTGGACGAAATATAAATAACTTGCAAGAATTTTAGTAATCGAATCACTTTGTTTTATAGCGTATATTAATAATGAGTTAGTGAGTAATTATAAAGAGTAACTGGAGAATATCGTCTAAACACAATGATAACATACAATGTTAAATATATAGGTATTCAAAACAACTGATAGATTACCAGCTGCTTTAAATGAAACTATATTAGTATATATAGGAAACATTTGCTAAGATTTGTTCTAGAAAAACTATTTCAGTTCCTATCTTCTTTTTCCCAATGTAAGTTCTAAAATACCGCCTTTCCGAAACAAATGACACATATGTAATATGTAGTTACATATAATAAGCAAAGAAGTTTCGCTTTAGAAATATTTAGGAAAGAACCATGGGCGCCGTTTGAATAGTTTCCAGGGTGGGGAAGTTTCATAGGCAGGGAGAAGGGAGTAGACGCCTTCCTTTCCCTCGTGTGGCGGCGCCCATAGAAAGAACATTATAGACAAAAATAATTTCTAGGAGACGTCAAAAACATTTATTTAAAGAATACTCATTGACCAGTCCTGACGAACTATAGTAGTAAAGCGGATCAAGGTACACATCCTCTAACTTGAAAATCAGCTAACTCATTATATATTTTCTTAAATTAGTTAATCAGTTATTTTAAATTAAAAACAATAGTATCACTAAATAGTAAAAAATAAAGTGAATTATTTTTTAATATGATATTTTTATAGTCTTCTCTAAATTTTGCAAATCTAAGTTGTAGTGGGTATTTAGCTGTAAATGAATTATAACTTAGTAGTTTCAAACGTCTGCATTATTTTAAACCAACGTTTGTTACGTAGTTTCGCTCTATAATTCTAGAATAAAATATCGTTTTT
Organism: Psylliodes chrysocephalus; assembly: GCA_927349885.1. Taxonomy (NCBI): domain Eukaryota; kingdom Metazoa; phylum Arthropoda; class Insecta; order Coleoptera; family Chrysomelidae; genus Psylliodes; species Psylliodes chrysocephalus. The sequence goes on along the minus strand of OV651826.1, from coordinate 26,722,937 downwards.
TTATGGAATCGTCTTCATATAATTTCTACCAAAACTAGGCCCAAGACCTAATGGAGGTCTAAATAATAAAGTGATTTAGAGTCTATATTAGTCGCTACTTTATCATTTTATAAACCTCCCATAGGATTAAATTTGAAACGCATCACAAACCACTGGAAACTCAAACAAAAGCGAAATCTTTAATTACAGCTGAACGCAAAGTTATAGGTAGTCGTTAAAATGGGTATTTGCTTTAGGTTCTGTTCAAAATGGGCCAGGAATATCTATTCTAAATTATAGCCTGTAATAATTTTTAAATAGAAAGCCACAATTTCTGTCTTAAAAAGAATCATTACCTATTTAAAAACCGAGACATTGTTTTTAATGTTGAATAAATTTATTTTTATGTAACTAGTTAGCAGATCTAATAAATGTCACAAGTTTGGACTTCTTTCTCAGAGCCAATTAAATAACTTTTTTGGATTTTCATTTTAATGGTAAACGCGATAAAGTTGCGTGTAAGTTAAAATCTGGAAATGTGGGCATTTTAGTCAAGATGGGATACTGTGGGACACCCCTGGTTTAATCACTTTTTAGTTGAATTGCATTTGAATTATATTTGCAAAAATTCCCTAGCAGATAATATACTGAAGATGCTGCGTGAATATGGAATATTTACAAAAACAAATCACGTTTGCCAATTTAATAATTTAAATGATTTTTGTGATCCAGCTGAATTGTAGCATATAAAAATTACAAAGAAAGATCTAAGATTTAGAATTGGCAGAAGAAACTTTCTTTCATATGCCGCTGTAGCAATGCACAAAAAGCAACTTTCCAGCCCTGGCTGAAGTAAGGGCTACTTCCTTAATTATATTAGAAATTTCGTTGTCGAATTTTCTGCGGTAATTGTTAAAATTGCGATTAGAGTTTATAAAACAAAAATGACGACATTTTCTGTGTATAAAATAATTTAATCAATAATTATCAGATACACTGAATAGTGTTTAAGGGTTAAAGTTCGGTACCTCATTAGAATTTCTGAGTAATTGAGTTACCTAATGTCTTAGGTTATCCCTTAGCTAAATTACGCTGGAATTAATTATCTCTTCTATTAATCAATTTGATGTATAAAATATAGCTGATATTAGACGACCCCAACGAACAACGACGTATTTTATTTTAACCAATTTTCGGAAGAGCCTAAAATTGAAAAATCTATACTATAAATACGGTGTTACAACGATAGAAATAAAAAATTACATCAGACACACGTCATTTATACTGGGTATGCTGGGTTACGTCCTTCTTCATTGGAGGTGTCATATCAAACTAGGCAAATCCCATTTTAAATAATTAACAAGATAAAGTACCCAAAGCAATTTAATTCTAAAATTGTTACTTATCCTTTCGGACTGCGCCAATTTTAGATAAAAGGAAGTTATAGTACTTTAAGTAAATTTCGAAAAACCAGCTTAAATAATGTTGACCTTCTACTTGCGTTTATTTCTTCCGTTTTAGGTGATTGTAATGGAGGTGAGAGGTTTGAAATCGTTGTCACCGAACCGAATAGTTTACTGTACAATGGAAGTAGAGAACGGTGAAAAGTTACAAACAGATCAAGCTGAAGCCTCTAAACCCATGTGGGACACTCAAGGAGATTTTTGCACTACCCATCCATTGCCCATCGTTAAGGTTAAGTTATATACTGAGAATCCTGGAATGCTTGCCTTAGAGGACAAAGAACTAGGAAAAGTTATTATAAAGCCTACTCCACTATCATCTAAGGTAAAATTTTGCAATACAAAATAATATATTCTAACACTAACTTACATATTACACACAGTGGTATGGCGAGAAAGTGAGCGATTTTTTATTAAATTATTATTACCAAATTCCTAATACTTTCTTGATAGAATGAGAGTTTGGTATATTTTTTCTTCTGCAGTAGTAGCTATAGTAGTTAAGTTAGAAGTAGTTTTTAGTACACTAAGGGTTACTTCTTATGGGTGATTCTACAGTTTAAGAATTTGTTTATGAAGTTTTCTTTCATCTCTTAATTCAGTTGTTGTTTTTATTGCTAGAAGAAAAACTGGTTCATAATATTGAAAGTTTTTGTCCAATATGATTAGTTTCTCTGCTTTAATAGTTTTGAAAGTCTTAAGGGTGCCAATATAGTTTTTCTGCAAAATACTCCTTCTAAATTTATGCAACACTAGTTTACCACAAAGGTGTAAAAGAATCAATAGAAGAGCCGGAAGTGGTAGGTACGATTCATATCTACATCGACAGTTCTAAAACAAAACAAGGTTCTTGATGTGGAATATACTCCAGGTCCTTAAACCTAAACATAAAATAAGCTATGAGCAATAGTGCCTGTGTAGTTCACCCTGAGCTCACGGGGATTCTCATAGCAGCAAAAGAAATCACCAGAAACAATATCACATGTTCATCTATGCACTACTCACTCTGAACAGATAACGAATTTACTCAGGGTTAGTACTAGAATATCACGAAGCTTTGGCGAAAGTATCCATCAACAATGTGGTCACCTTAGGTTACGCCACATCGAAAGGTAACCAAAATACATTTTGGTCCTGGCCCTTTTATTGGACTGACAACATCGGAAATGACAGACCTAATTAAAGAACATTCTCTTGTTAAATTAAAGGAAAGATGGGATCAAACAAGAAGCTGCAGACTTGCCAGGGAGCTTTTAAGTTATCCTGACAGCACTACAGCAAACAAATACTTGACTATGACTAGACAGAATCTGCGCCTGATCATAGGCATGCTGACTGGTCATTGTCAAGTACGGAAGCATCTGCATCCTACCATCGGAGATATATACATTGCCGAAATTTACGAGTAAATGACTTAACCTTCAAATGGTATCACAATAAGCCTTGAGGTGCTACTACGCTTCAGAGGATTTAGGGTGATAGCTGACGAAGAGTGAAAAAAATTGGACAAAGTATTCAAAACAGCAATCGAGTGTCACCTTAAGACAATATTATGCGTTTACGTTTAACACGTAAAAAAGGAATCTATTTTGTTATCAATTTTGATAAAATATCAAATGTTTTGCTTGAAAATTTGATGTAAATCATGTATGGATTTAAGGTCGAATCAAATTGTTAAGTGGATTTTTTCAGGTTGTGAAAGTGAAAGTTTTTTCTATCGGATATAGTATTTTCTTACAATTCTTAGTATAATTTCAAGGTAAAGAAGTATAATTGAGTGTCAAGTATTTGGATTTTAATATTCATTGAGTAACATGCATAAGGTAGATTTCTTTTCAATAAATAGCATTATTATCGAAAGTTAATTTGGATTAGACGAAGTTTGTACATATAACATGCTTTTAGAAGCTGTTTTAGTTTCGTATTTCCCTCAATTATAGACTAGATTTTCTAAGTTGTATTGTAGGTACTTACGACGTATATTTTGAAAAATTAATTTGAATAACTGGAAGTTTGAATTATATTAGGCCTTTACAGCGTTTTTATATACATATATATTTGAATCGATACATCAACATAATACAAGCTGCCAGTGAAACTATTTCTATTTCTAACTCCGTAGAAATTGTTTTTTTACTTAAAATTAAAATTACAGTTGTGATTTGAAGCTTAAAAATTTCAAAATTTCTTGCATGTTTTAAATAACAATTTCTCTATTTTGTAGTTGATACATTTTTTGCATCTTTATATTGAAGGTTTTAGGAAAAAGCGCATAAGCAACATACGAAGTCAATATCGTTTGGTCATTAAATACTTACAGTTTAACGTTATTAAGTATTTTAATTTAATGCTCTTTCATGTGATGCTACATCAGTTATCAAATTATGTTATCCTTACAGTATTCTATTGCTGTTTGACTTTATATCATAATATTCCTTCCTGACTGACTTTGTTATATTTTGAAACCAATTAGAATGAATTTACTCCTCAAGTGTTTTTACCAATTTCTTGTCGTCAGCTTTATAAGACAATATTTGGAAAAAATTGAAAAAGAGAAAACGGCAAAACAAAGCTATTCATAATCCCTGACAAGATAGTATCGTTAGAAAGAGCCTAATAATTGTTGTCTAAGAATTTATTGACCTATTTACACGATACACATCTGTGCATACAACTCACAACTAGACTTGTGTTTTAATAAGCGTAAGTAAATTTGTGTGAATCTTTAGGCTCCAGAGTGGCACAAAATGGCAGTACCCAAAAACCTACCTGACCAGGATTTAAGGATAAAAATAGCTTGTAGGATGGATAAACCCTTAAACATGAAACATTGCGGTTATCTATATGCAATAGGAAAAAGCGTATGGAAAAAATGGAAGAAACGCTATTATGTTTTAGTTCAAGTATCCCAATACACTTTCGCAATGTGCAGTTACAAGGAAAAGAAATCAGAGCCGTCTGAGATGATGCAATTAGATGGGTACACTGTGGATTACATCGAGGCTTCTAGTGGTAAGATGCACGACCTTAAGTTATTGACAGTTTTAACTAAGTTTTGTTTATTTTGAAGCCAACTTGATGGTGGGAATGGGTAAGCGTAAGTTACCAAATTTGTGTATATTTAACAATGCACGTTTTACGTACTCAAACAATCATTTCCAGACTTGGAGGGTGGTAGATATTTCTTTAACGCCGTTAAGGAAGGAGATAGTATTATTTATGCGAGTGACGATGAAAATGAATGTCATCTCTGGGTTATGGCTATGTATAGGGCCACGGGACAGTCTCACAAACCTACACCTCCACTTACTTTGCAGGATAAAAATTCGACCATATCAAAAATTCAAGGCGGTAAGCAAAAACACATTTATTTTTACATAAATCTCAAATTTCTAAAAATATTTCTCATAATATGAAAGTGCATCATGGTTCCGAATGAACATATTTTTAATTTTGGTTTCATTTGCAGATGCGGATAGAGCAAGAAAACATGGAATGGAGGATTTTATTTCTGCTGATCCATGCCAATTTGATCATGCTAATTTATTTCGATTATTACAAAATCTAACGCTGGAATATAGGCTAAACGATCCATATTGTTCTTTGGTATGTGTATTTTTAATTAATATTATTTATTTCTAATATTTTGGTAAAATATAAAATCTAAATAGATTAGAATCTAAATAGTTTTGTAGTGAATATAAAGAATATGGTCACTACGTAACAACGATTTTTTTTAAATGTTTGTAAAAAACAGACCTGGTAAATGTAGGGTAGAGTTGCCCAAGAGTACGCGTGTTCTAAGAGTGCGCAGTGCCGATTTGTCTATAAAAGCTTGTGTATGAAGCTCTGTGATTTATGTGATCATTAATTTCAAATGGATTTTTATAAATAAACTGCTTCCTTCTATGCTGTCACTCTTTAATAATGTTTTGATTTTCATCAGCCACCAAATGTTAATTTTATCAAAATCTGCCTCATACATATTTACGGTCCATAAAGTCGCATACGAATTTAAATTCGAGCACTTTTGTCGTATCCTGTTTACGAGGATACACTTTAAAAATCACCTAGTTGCTATTCCACATTTCACTAATCTTGCATGCGACTCGAGGTATTCGACATTCGAGACTACTACCCCTGGGATTTTCTAAAACCTCGGCGTTATAGGTTAAAAAGCGCCCCTAAAAGATTATTATTTTTTTATGAGGAAACGGCGATTTGTGCCACATTCTGACTAAGTGGGATTTAATCAGGTACTTCACGACTACATTCACTGAAAATTTCAGTTTTCTAAAACCCCAGCGTCATAGTATTTGGGAGCAACTTGTTCCACACGAACCTGTATCTTTACCAACTAAAAAAAAAAAAAAAAAAAAAACTGAACAAGCTACTCAGGCTTCTGGAAGTTGTTCTGTCTGCGGTGAAATATATTCGGACCCTCCAGAAATTGACTTAATTCAATGCTGCAAATGCAAACACTGATTTCATGAAATTTTCACATCTTACGATTTTCCAATGAGTTTATTTGTGACATATGTTCTTAATAGTACGTCTTGCGTACTTTTAGCTAAAATGCGTACTCTTATTTGATATACATAAGTACTCTTAAGACCAGTGTTAACTAAGAGTACGCAGATGTATTGCCTTTATTTTTATTTTTTTTTTGTTTATATATAATCTCACAAATAATTCCAGTTTAGTTTTATACAAATAACAGTATGTTCTATCAATAGTTAATAGTTTTATCTAAATTAAAACCAAGATTAATTGCTAACCAATATTTAATAGTTAAGTACGTACTCTTTGGCGACTCTACCTTATTGTTAAATGATTAATACTAGCAAATTGATGTAATTAAAATATGTTTTATCGGAGAATACAGATTATTCAAGACAGTATGAAGTGCAACTGAGAGCAATATTCCAAGTCTCATTACGTTAATAATATTGCTAATGAAGCTATTTAGATGACAGTATTATATATCTAAAACCTGTTTATATAACTGTTTTTATATAAATTGACGAAAATAGGTTTATTGATACTGGCTTGATGGATTGGCTAATCAACGAAATCTTCCTGCGGAAGATATTTGCATAGTCCAGCTACTTCGAGTAAGTAAAACGACTGTATTAATTGGTTAATCAGATACCATTGAAACAAGAACAGTTAATCATTTAAAATGGGACACCTATGTTACTAATGTTCTTCAATATACTCTGGACATATCAAAGTTATGAGTAGAGTTGGAAGCAGATGAGAAGAACTCTTTTGCAGACAAGCGTGCCATATCTAGTATTAGTATTACCTTTATGCAAACAATGCTATTATCAAGGATATCAATACTGGTTTCACTGTGATTGTTTCAATTATGGGTAACATTCTTATTGAGACTGGTGGAGAACGAAAAAGAGTATCGATAGCCAACCTTTATTATGAGACACCAACCGAAGAAAAAGAAGATGATGAGTAACAAAAGCTAGAAGGTCTAGTTTATTATAGAAATATGTTTATAATGTTTACTCCAATATGCGTTAACTGGGAAGGCTGACAAAGGCACAAACCTCTTAGTGATGCTAATACTAATTGACGATGCTAATACTAACTGACACTCATCTATGTGATTCATTGAATTTTCAACGAGTTTTTTTCCATCCACAGAAGGTTGCATATTAAGTTGACAAAGAGGGAAAAATTCGCAATAGGTCACGAGTGACTATTCAATTTTAAAATTGTAGATTTTATATACACGATATGTAAGAAAGCCAAAATGTTTTTGCACGCACTTACACCATCACAGAAAGCTGGAATTTCACCGAACTTTAAATAGTCTTTACGTGTTATTAACAAGTGTTGTTTTTGCTTTTGCAGGGTTGGTTTAGTCCAGGTCAAGTTTTCGTTCTCGACGAGTATTGTGCAAGATATGGCGTCCGGGGATGCTATAGACATTTGTGTTATTTATCAGACCTATTAGATAGAGCCGAGAAGAATCTTATGATAGATCCCACCTTAATTCATTATAGTTTCGCGTTTTGCGCAAGTCACGTACACGGAAACAGGTTTGTAGATTATGATAGGGGTGAAATAAACCGATTAATTGATTACAACAGTAATAACTTTAGACCGGATGGAGTGGGAAGCGTCACACATGAAGAAAAAGAAAAGTTTCAAGAGGTCAAAGAGCGCTTGCGCGTTTTATTAGAAAATCAAATTACTAATTTCAGGTAAGGATACGCTTTTTTAGCTCAAACAACGACCACACTTTACACAAACAGAAAATTGCCACAATGGTCAATTTCAATGTGAACCACGATGGCTTTCGTCACGCGGTTTATGGCAAATGTGAAGATTGAAAAGAGTGAGCATGTACATCACTACCGTAGGCTTGTGCTTCAATTAGTTAAACACCAAATTATTATTTTTTTTTTGATGAAGAGGTAGTAAGTAACTAAAGTTTATATAACGCAGTACTTTTTTTGTATTTTATCAAATATATATAACCGTTATAGGCTTTAAATTTTAAAATAGTCTGATCTACAGGTAAGCCTATTAGCTGTTGCACTCAACGAGACAATTTCAAAAAAATCAGAAAACATTAAACAAATTATTTTTTAAAATTAATTAATGAAAACATAATCTACATGAATGGAAATATCATATAAGTGTACAATTGTTCATTTCTTAAAAATAATGTAAGATAGGTGGCCTCCATTTTTTTGCACACTTTTCTGCAGATTCGTTGCAAAGCTGCCCATCTTTATATCTTTATCTTTGTCGGTTATAAGCAGGTAGGGTTAGGTTTGGTCCAGAACACTGCGGCCTCATGTATTCCGCTGCTTGTATTTCAGCCTGGGTTTAACTCTATGTACGCCAGAGCCTGTTCCCTTGTTAGTTTTATATCCATCCGTATACCATACGAGATCGCTAAGCAAGTATTTATCTATCTCCTTATTTACCTCGTTCCAGTTGCAGTTGACCTGGAAGAGTCTGTTGAAGGTTAGGAGGGGTGTCATGTGATCTAATTCCATGTTTAACATAGAATCATTTACTTCATGTGTTATTCTGATATGTTTTATATGTCCCAGTGGGTTCTAGTTGTTGGAGTTTTCCAGTCTGTATGCACTAATTCTGGCCTCCCCCTTTATAACTATGTCAAGGGGTGGGAGGTTTAGAATGATTTCCATAGAGGCTGTCGGTGTACTTCTCAGTGCTCCTGTAATACAAAGGCATGCCAGCCTCTAAACTCCTGAGAGGGTATTGAAGGCTGTTTTCTGGTTTACTTTTGGCCACCGAACAACCAGTCCATAAGTTATCCTGGGTCTTGATATTGCCAAATATTGCCAGTGGACCATTTTTGGTTTTAATCCCCATGTTTTTCCAAATGCCCGTCTCCCTACAATTAGATACATTTTACATTTGTTGGTCACTTACAAAAAGTGTTCCAAGTTCCAAGTAAGTTTGCTATCTAGGATTAGACCCAGATATTTTACTTGGTTTTGTTTAGCCTTCCTCCAAACAGAGTCGGCGTTTCTTAAACCTCCAACCTTGTTTTCCGAGTAAAGGTTATGAGTTGTGCCTTGTCAGCATAGTCTTTGGTAGTTACTTTGAAACACTTTTGTTTTCAAGTACGCCTAAATTAAAAAAAACGCATATGGACAAATTCGGAGGATTAGGTGACCAGTAAATATCACCTGGCCAAATATCCATGATAACTAACTTCCCACTCTCTAGATTCACAACGTTGACGAGCCAAGCCCGCCTTTCTTCTACTTTTTCTGCAGTAGTATTCTCAAATAGTATCTTTCATTGGCTTAGCCTTTATTAATAAAATATAATATTCAGTAATTAATCTACAATTTTTCTAACATTGGCTGAAGTTCGAATTTGGGATTTATAACGGAATTTCTTTATAAAATAATTGCTCTTTTGGTAAAACACTGGAAAATATTCGTTCTTACCGATACTTCTACCTCTTCATCACCAAAGAATTTAATGAAATGTATTTTTTTTAATATTGTGCAAGTTTAAATATTTATTTTTTATTTTATTTACTGTGAAATACATCATTCAACTTTGTAAAATCGAATGTATTATATAATAATTTTATATTTTATAAAAAAATTAATTAATCCTACTTATTATATATTATATTCGGTTCTGTAATACTAAAAAAATCTATAATTTATTATTATTGTTAATGTTTTATATTTTTTAAACTGTTTCAAATATTTTTAGCACTCTCTAATATTAGTTTTCAGTGCATTATGTTAAGTGTGGAATGTGTGTCATAACAATTATAAATTGCAGGTATTGTTTTCCTTTTGGTAGACCAGAAGGTGCTTTAAAAGCAACTCTTTCATTATTGGAAAGAGTTTTAATGAAAGATATTGTCACACCAGTGCCTCCAGAAGAAGTTCGTGGAATGATTAAAAAATGTTTAGAGACTGCTGCTTTAGTAAACTATACTAGGTTATCATCAGAAGCTAAAATTGAAGGTAAGCTTAATATAAAATCCAAATAAAATAATTTTTTGATATTACAAAAACACTGTTATTTTGTAGAAGATTTACGGGGTGAGACTATGGTTTCACCTAGTAAGAAATTAGATGATTTAATTCATCTTGCTGAACTTTGTGTCGATCTTCTACAGCAAAACGAAGAACATTATGCAGAGGTAACAGAACTAACTAAACATATATTATTGAATCGTATCTAAAATTGTTAATAATAATAAAAGAATGAATATCTACAAAATTGCAAATTTGAAAATTTATTTGTAGAAAAACTAATGAGGTGTTATTTTGTTTAAACAAAGTTAAAATCTATTATATTTTCATCTCAAGAATTTAATTTTTAATATATTTCTTTTTAATATAATAATATGATTTCTTAAATATATGAAAAAAAAAAAATGGTTATTTTTAAAGAATTAATATTCATCATCAACACATTTAATATTTTATTGTAAAAAGCATTATGTGGCATATTTTTGAATAGAATAAACATACTAAATTTTCGAGTATCAGCTTAATTGTGTTAATATTTTTTAAAAGTGATAATAATATTGTGCATTTGTATCTGGTATATTTTCTCAAATTTAAGAAAAATTATATATCTAATTTCTCTTTGGTTATAAAAATTTATATTATTTCTTGAATTTGAGAAAACACAAGGAAACGAAGAATTTCAATTATAATTTGCTAAAATTCATGTTTGCTATCGAAGAAGTAACTATTACATATAGATAATACAACTTCCGGATAAAATCATACTAAATTTGTCTTTAAGAAAGTGTAATTAGGCAATCCAATTAATCCTGATTTTAAATATTATTGAGCATCTTTGTGTTTACACATATATTGTAATGGTTCCACCCCCGAAAGATTAAACTATTTCAATATTCTCAAGCTTTTAGGGTTGTGGTTCCTTTGACTCCCTACAGAATGACAAAAAAAAACAATTAAATAAATTTTAAATTCGAAACAAATGAATATCTTCCGTCGCATTTTTTCATGTAATTCTGATTCCATTATCTGCTTTTTATATTTCCTGTTTTCCTGTATCTTGCTTTATACCTATACCTTCTGTTCTCCTGCCTCTTGCTCTACTGACTCCTACTCTAACTCCTGCCTTTTTATACCTCCTGTTCTCCTGCTCTAACTCCTGCGTTACTTCTTTAAATATCTTCTGCTTCTTTCAAGGACTAATATAGTCTTCCTCCTCTTCTGATTCCTGCCTTTTCTTGATTACTACCTTTTTAAATAATTTTTTTTATGTTTCTTCATTTCTATTCAAAAACAATTCCCACTGACAATATAAAACCTATCTGGCAATATTTTAAAATTTTCCACATTTCAAAATAAAATCTAATTTCCAAAAATATATCCCAGTACCATCGCAGTCACAGCCCTATTAGATCAGATTTAATTAGGGCTGTGGGCCATGTGGCCTCCCCCACCTCGACCTTTTCAGATCTATTGTGGATATCCTTGAATTTGTGTTCAGAGTACCTTGTCTAATTCGGTCTTTTGTAGTAGACTCCATAGACTAGGAAGTAGTTCTCCAGTATAGCTAGTTGTCCTTGGTTTTTCTTCTCCAAGTGTAAGAAATCTCAGTCTTGCTAGACCTTCCCAGTAGCACAATACGTGTTCTGCCGTTTCCTCCTCTTCCTGGCAAAATCGGCACAAGGTCTCATCTGTCAGACCGATATTATACATATGTTTGTTAAGCCTATAATGCCCTGTTAATAGACCTACTAGTATAGTATTTTTCCTATTACAGCTTAGTAGATGCTCGGTGAGTTTAGGCGATGGTCCTTTTAAGAACTCTTTGGCCTGTCTCTGTCCTGGGGAGTTTTTGAGTTTTTCCACCACTCCTGAGATTCTTTAAACATCCACTGCTTTGTGCATGTTCTGATAGTTGTTTTTGTTACACTACAAAAGGGTTCAGGGCCAATAAGAGCCAATAAGAGCCCTTATGTCCTCTGTGGTCTGGTACCCAGGCTAAGGTTAATGTGTTTTGACTACCCAGATCTGTTAGGGCTTCCAAACAGTCCCACACAAGCTTTGAGTGTATCTGCATGGAACTGAGTGCCTTTAACGTCACTTGACTGTCTGAGTCTATGACACTGGTTTTTCCATTTACCATCTGTTTTAATACCTCTTTTGCGCAGTGATGTATTGCTGCTATTTCTGCCTGAAATACTGTCACATGTTTTCCTAAGCTCGGTGAGAGTCTTGCTTTGACTTGGTACTATATATACCTACTCCTGAACCTTCATGGGTTTTGGAGCCGTCTGTATACCAGGTGAATTCTGCATGAATAGGAGGTCCTCCCGCCCACGCTTCCCTGTCTGGTATACTTACTTTATATTGCTTTTGAAAGTTATACTTTGGGAGCATTTCATCTGAAGGCATTCCCATTATTTGGTCGTTCTCCTACTCGCTGTAGTCGCGTCCATGCAAACTGTTTATGAATGAAGAACCTTTGTGCAGTCTGTATGTGATAGACCTGGCTTCGCCTTGAATGAATATATGTAGTGGTGTTAGGTTTAGCATGACTTCTATAGCTGCTGTTGGAGTCGTTCTCATAGCTTCCGTGGTACTCAGGCATGCTTGCCTTTGAATACCATTGAGATGTCGAATGGCTCCAGCTTGCCGAGTTTTTCGTCACCATACCACCGACCCGTAGGTTATCATCGGCCTTATGACTCTAGTATATAATCGTAGGGACAGCCCTAAGGCCTTTCCGAATAGCTTTTCTACGACAAACCGACATCAAAAGTCAAATAACGGAATCATGAGTATATATAAATATATATAACTATCATTTAAGCTTATTCAAATTAACGAATATAAAAGTGAATTATTGAAATTCTTCGGTGCTTATGTTATCTTTTCTGATGTACCGTGTGATATGTACTTAATGTTATGTGTTATTCTGTATGTATATGTAGCAACTGCGCAAGGCAGACCGGCAACCGTCAAGTCAAGCAGCCTCAGCGGGCGCAAATTCAAATTCTAGTCAGCCAGCGCCCGCTCCAGGCACCCCTGGCGGCCGTGACGCCAAGCACCCTTCTGTGTCTCGCTATTGCATGCCTCAGCATGCTACTTACACCCCACCAGATCCTACGGCACGTACAGTCTTCTATCTCTCTCGTTTACTTTGTTTTAACTTTGACAAATATGTGATCAACTGTCATTTCTTCAGTGTTACCAATACTAATGATTATAACTGATTTTTACTTAATATACTGTTCAGTTCAAGATATTAGATTTAAATGTAGATCTCTCTGGATTTAGATTGTGAAATTTGTTTGGTTTTCGGATTTAAAATCTAACCAGCTTTATAATTAAAGTAAATTTTAGACAAAACTATATTGTTTTGATAAATTTATCTTAAATAAAATGGATGCTGAAAAGTAAATGAACATCAAATATTTTTTACTTCAAAACAATTAATAGCTCAAACAGAAATATGATTTCCATTAAATAAAATAGTAATAATTATTCTAGAATTCTCTATGCTTAAAATACATTTAAAATAAAAAAGATAATAATAGGTCAGAAAATAGATAAATAAAATTCAGTTAATTATTTTAGTTGGACAACTACTTTTAATGGCTAGTTGGCGTATTTCCAAAACAAATTAAAAATCAACATTTTGAGACGAGCTTTAAACGTATAAATCCTTTAATGAAACAAATACATTTTTTTAATTAAAGAAATTCAATTTATATAGAATGTAATTTATAATTGAGTAATTAAAATTACTTATATAGAAGAATAACGATATAATACGTTAGTTAGCCAAAAGTGAGAGAAATGGCAGTTATCAACAACACTTTGCAGAAATCGTAGAACATAATTTTATATGATTAATTATGAAATATAAACATTAAGTTTTGATATGACATGATTTCTGTTTCGTGGTAAACTACATCTTTAACACATTAAATACTTTTTAATACAAGAATACACACATCAAAGTTATATCTCATGTAACACTAATTATACATAGATCAAACAAAAAAAAAATTATTGTCGTTAAAGCCTAGGACTTCCAGTAATAATAAAAATTTAGTGTAAATAACTTTACGCATGTTAATCGAAATTTACCTGCAACAAAAATAGGAATCCCGATTTTAGAAAATTCCTTAGTTTGAAATTATACCTGATATATTTTATCCAAGTCAACATGCATTTATTTGATTGCCAAGTAATGACTGAACATGTGTATTCTTTAAAAAGGCTTTATATGTGTACTTTTGATCTACTTCATATGTATCCAGTTATTGCTTCCTTAAATCTTCCAAACAAATGTTTGTTTATTAACAATCTTAACAAACCAGAGTCAAACTCCAATGACATATCTGTAATTTTTTGATTTTGACATAGTTAAATGTATATGTATATAAAGAACTCTCAAAGGAAAAGATGACCCTTCTCTCAAAAAAAATTTACCAGTTTTAAGAGTTTTTTTGTGACAGTTCTATATTCAGGATCAATCCTTTTTAAAAATCACCCTGTAGTAGAATCGGTATCCTTTAAATGGTATTCAAAAATGGGAAGTGATGTTTCCTAGATGCGTTAACGGGCTTTAAACGGAATGGCTTAGGGACACAATTAAAACAAATTGTTAAACATTATGTCTTGAGAGATGGCAGCACCAACTAGCCTAAGGCAAGAAAGAAAACAACTTGATTTATTTATAAACAGTTTGAGTTTCAAATGCATAGAATTTTAAGTAAGAAATTACTGCTAATTTTAAGATAACATAAAAAAGGAAAGTTTGGTTAGAACTTTGACGATAATAGATTTTTTATATAAAGAAAAAGTTGGCTCTGGTTTGTGTAATCAAAATTATTATTTACGTACTAACTTTTATATACAATTTTTAATATATGAAATAGATGTAGATATTATACATATATAAATAATAATCATTCCATTTCATATACATACATTCATTACATTTAAATACTTCAGATAAGTATACTACAGGCTTATATTTACTTATTCATATTGGAACGTATCAGACGTTTAAAAAATATATAAGATAAAAAAATGTATCTGACATAAAGTAAATGTATGCTAATCAAAAATACTTAATTGTTTTTTTGGTAAGCCATTGTCATACTAAAAAGTACAAAATTGTTAATAATAGAGAACCAGGTGCCGACTGACACAAGTATCTAAATAATTACCTTTAAAATGTGTCAGCATAATTTCTTGTTATGACGAGAGTTTTAGTTATAAATTAATCTATCACAAATTGAGACATCATTACACATAAAAAACAAAATTATCTCTTTTGTCCATTTGTTTTGGTTCTGCTACCTACTTATAACAAAATTCTTTCTTCTAGTTATAACAAAATTCTTTCTAACTCTCAACATTTTGGAAACATTGAACTTGCTAAAATATTGCTACTCTGCTTATCAGTGTTTGCGTATTTATATTTCCCTTTCGTAAAATTTGCTAATTGATAATTTAGAGGAAATATCTATTCATTCACTATTAAATACAGTTATTCATTAACTAAACATTTTATAAAAATAAAATATAAATAAACAAATGTGGCACCAATATTGGCGTCTTTTATTATGATATAATCAACATAATCGTATTTTTCATTAAATGAAAATATTAAGTGACAATAAAGATATGTTTTATATCCAATTTTATATCCATGGGTTAAAAATGAAGCTTGTGTTGATGATCCCTATTATAACCCTTCCAGATTCATATTAAATAAAATAATGATGAAATTTTAATAATCTTGCTGATAAGGTGCAGTTGCTCCAAATCCAGATAGATAAAATCATGAAAACAAATGATGAATTAATCAAAAAATATACAGGAATAGAAGAAAGTATGGCTAGCAATATAAACCATGCAACTAACCCCACTGAATACTTTACTGATGAAGAACATCTTGCAAAAGAGACTGAGTGGTTCCGCCCGAAAAACAGAAGAAAAAAAAAAGAAAAATGGATACCTCATTGACACCTCCGTAACCACAGCCACAACAATAACAGCACTACAGTAGAAAAACCTGTAAAAATCAAGGCACTACCACCTATCATAGTAGATAAGGAGAAAATGGCATCAGACCAGAGCTTCATTAAATAAAACCAAACTTAACAACGCCACTCAGCAGTTAAAAAGAGAGATAAAAAAAATCAAAAATGAATCTATTTGTGAGTACCTTAGTGAATTGACAAACGATAAATCCACTGAATATTCTCTATGGAAAGCCACAAAGCGATTAAAAATGCCCACTGTGTAGAATGCTTCAATCAGAAAAACAGATCGCAGCTGGACTAGAAATAAATATACAAAAAGTTCATAGATTCGCAGAGCACTTCCAACCAAATGAAGGAGAAGAATTACCGAACTGGGATCCTCCAGTGAGAGATAACTCAATTATCAGACCAACCTCTCCAAAGGAAATTGCAGAAGATATAAAAACAAATATTAATCCTAAGAAAGCTCCTGGCTTTGATTTAATTACAGGAGAAGTCTTAAAACAACTTCCGAAGAAAGCCATAATTAAACTTATACACCTGTTTATAATGCCTTATTCAAACTGAGGTATGTCCCTAGGTTTTGGAAAGTAGCTGAAGTCTTGTGATCCCCAAATAAGGAAAACCTTCGAACGAAGTTTCATCAGATAGGCCAATATCTATATTGCCTATATTATCGAAACTATTTGAAGAAAATACTAATAAAAAGGCTGAACCCTATCACTAAAGAAAGGAAAGTTATTCCAGATTACCAGTTCGGAAATCATTCAACTATAGATCAGGTTCATAGAATCTCAAATGCGATTGAAAAAGCATTAGAAAACAAAGTCCTTGATGTTGCGCAGGCTTTTGATAAAGTATGGCATGATGGCTTAAAACATAAACTGAATGTGCTACTTTCATAGCCATACTCAGAGCTATTGGATTCATACATTTCAGATAGATTCTTTAGAGTAAAACAAGATAAAGCATACTCTGAATTGAAAGAAATTAAAGCAGGAGTACCACAGGGAAGCGTCCTGGGACCCACTTTGTATTTGTTGTACACTTGTGACATACCTCAACTAGAACAAGACACAATAGCTACATTTGCAGATGATACTGCCATCCTAGTGATAGGCAAAGATCACGAAGAGGCTGCAAATAAACTACAAACATCAGTTAATCAAATAATTAGTTGTACCAAAAAGATGGCGTATTAAACTAAACGAAACCAAATCTGTTAATATTAATTTTATTAACAAAAATGGTCAAAGAATACCAATTAACATAAATAATGCCCAGGTCCCTTATGTTAACTCGGCAAAATATCTAGGTATTACATTAGATGCAAGACTTTGCTGGAAGGTCCATGTTAAAAAGAAAAGACAAGAGTTAGATATAAAATTCAAGAAAATGTACTGGTTACTTGGTAGGCATTCCAGCCTATAACAAAATTCTATTATATAAATAAGTTCTCAAACCAATTTGGACCTATGCCATTCAGCTCTGGGGTTGTGAGAGCCAGGCCGGGCCCCAGGAAAATTCTCTAGATCGGGTCCCGTTAAACAAAAAACTGTTCTCCCTACTTCAATTACTTCTTCTTCTGAAAAAAAAAAAAAGGTCCTCACATTAAAAAGCTATTCTACCTACCTCAACTGCTTCTCCTTCTAAAATGCTGCGCTACCGGGCCCCCATTTAAGCCCGGGCCCCGGGAATTAGTCCCGGCTACCCCCCCTCTAGTCGGCCCTGCCGGCTACAGTAATATTCTAATGATCCAGAGATTCCAGAACAAAGTATTAAGGAACATTGTCGATGCTCTTTGGTACATTAGAAACAGCGACTTTCATCGAGACCTTCAGATGGATACTGTTGACCAAATTCGCTAGGAGTCACAAACAACGGCTCCACTAACGTGTGAACGTTGAGGTGATCCAGCTTCTTAACAACACGAACCTGACAAGAAGACTCAAGAGAGTGAAATCTTTTGAGTTAGCCAAGTGATTGTGTTAATAACAAAGCAAAGCATTGTGCGGTTTAGTGTTACACGTCAGTTTAGTGTAATTAAGTTATCAGACCCTAAGGTGTACTAGCGAGTAGAACTTTAGTTTTTAAGATTGCAACCCTAGTTAAGTTAGGTTATAACAAAATTACTCATTAATCAACTCTTGATCAGATTGAAATATCAATAAACGCCCCTTATAGAGTGTCTTTTCATAAAAAAATAATTAGGAAGAGTAATATTATTATTATTCAATTAATAGAAAATTTGAGATTAGAATGCATCAATGCATTTCTCATATGCACCGATGCCGAAATTATCACATCAAACTACCGTCTAGGAATCTCAACAGTCAATATAGCGGTGGTAGAAGTAGGGCATTTGAGTACAGAACAAAGATATCTGGGTTCAAATCCCAGCGACGACAGGATTTTTTTTAAATCTCCAAGTATTTGTTTTCACCTTTGGGGTTTGGAGATGGTCATAATATTTCGTAGTGTGATTTTTAAGATTTGTTTCAGAATTTTCAAATAATTTCTAATAAAATATTTATTTATAAATGATCAAACTAAATAAAATAACTAATATGCAAATAATATAAAATAATGAATAGATGTTGCCTTTGTGATATTTGGTTGTTGCGTATCTCAGTCAGCGCCTGTCAAAATGGCATGTTTTATTAGATGTTAATAATTGTCGTAAATGTAGACCTAAAACCCATAACTCCATTTATTTTATAATTTTATTCTTAAATACAGGCCTTTGCGTGGTTTAGCGACTTACTAGTTGAACACGCTGAAATATTTTGGTCTTTGTTTGCTGTGGATATGGACAGGGTATTGGCAGAACAACCAGCAGACACTTGGGATTCTTTTCCACTATTTCAAATCCTGAACGATTACCTTAGGGCTGACGGTACGTAAAGCAAAATAAGGTTACTCAAAGGCTGCTTATTACTTATTTTATAGATAATTTGAAGAATGGACGATTTCATCAACATTTGAGGGACACTTTTGCACCGCTAGTGGTAAGATATGTAGATCTTATGGAATCTTCTATTGCTCAATCAATACATAAAGGTTTCGAAAAAGAACGATGGGAAGTTAAAGGGTAAGTCCAGATTTAAAACTAATTACTAAATAAAATTATGTCTGTTTTTTAGTATGGGATGTGCAACATCGGAAGATTTATTTTGGAAACTAGATGCACTTCAGTCATTCATCAGAGACTTGCACTGGCCGGATGCAGAGTTTAGGCAACATTTAGAGCAGCGTTTAAAATTAATGGCTTGCGATATGATGGAATCATGTATTCAAAGAACGGAATCTGCTTTTCAGCAATGGTTAAAGAAATCAGTAACATTTATATCTACTGATTATATCATCCCATCGGAAATGTGCGCTATGGTTAATGTTATATTAGATGCAAAGAACCAGTCTTTAAAGTTATGCGCTGTGGACGGAATTGATCTGGTAAAAAGATTTTCAAATAATATTTCAGAAATCGTTTAATCCTATGTCTTTATTTTAGCATCAATATCATACCAAAATAGATGATATGATAGAAAAAACAAATGCTAATATGGTTCAAGGATTAATTAGTAAAATGATGTCGGTTCTTGAAGCCACGATGTCCAAATTGTCCAGGTATGATGAAGGAAGTCTTATTGGTTCCATTCTAAGCTTCACGGTAAATAAAAATAAATACATAAAAAATAATTTATTAGTAAAAAACATTTTTATTTTAGAATGTGTCTGGTTCCGGGAAAGACATGGGACAAGGTTATGTAAATTTCACTAGAAATTGCATGGACCAGATAAGGCAAAAAATTACGGATGAGCTGTGGATTCTTACATTCTTTGAACAGTGGTATACAAGCCAAATAAATATGTTGTGTAACTGGCTGTCAGAGCGTTTAGACCATACTTTACATCCTTACCAATGTACGTGCCTTGCTCATATCATAAAGGTAAGATATATTTTCAATTTTATTTATTGTTTATTAAGTATGACATATATACTAAAAGCCAGCGACTACCAGACGTACGTTATAGTATGAAGGTTAAGATTTTTATGTATGTGCACAAGATAGTAGATAATAACGTTTAGGTGTTATGAATTCTGTTAGATAACAGGTCCTCAAAGTACCAAAGAATGTCGGGTAAATACGTTATAGTATGAAAGCAGATGTTTTAATATGTTCAACTAGATGATACTGTAATCTCCAATCAACAATTGCCTGACACTTTTCGCGGGAAGTAATGTACGTCTGGCTCTGGAAAGCGATCTAGAAAAACTGAATGCGGCAATACTTGTGACATATGAATCAAGCTGCCCCATTCAAACAAATAGAACGAGTAGGGACGTTTCTTGATGGAACAAGGAGGACCAAGCATAGCGGAAATTAGCAGAGCTACACCAAGGCACTTACCAACTAAAACATAGAAAGACTGCACATGGCTCTGGCAAAAGGGAGAGTGGATACATCTATGGCTCTAAAGAAACCAAAGGGAAGCTTTACAGAGAGTAAGGAGGAAAGAACTCGCCTTTTACTCGAAAAATTTACTTTTTTAATAAGGTATACAAATAAGATAAGCATGTCCTGTCCAAACACATTTGAGGCAGCAATTGGTTAAAATGGGCCATGAAGACTTTTGAACCGTTTAAATCTCCAGATGTTGATGTAATATTTCCTGCCATACTACAGCGGACACAGAAGGAATTACTACCAGATATAATCCGAATATCCTAAAGTAGTCTGGAACTGGGATGTATACCAGAATCATGGAGAAGGGCCAGAGTCACCTTTATTCCAAAAGTTGGATAAAAGGATACCATACTTCCTAAATCCTTTCGACCAATCAGCCTACACTGTATAAGTAAAACGAGTTTTTCTAAGTAATTCTTCTTGTTTTAGAAAGTATATTCTGATTTTGAACTCCAAGGCGTTATGGAAGATAAGTTAAACTCCAAAGCTTATCAAACAATAGCTCAAAGAATGCAAACCGAAGAAGCCACGTGTGCGCTGACCATGGGACAAGCCGAAAGGTAAGAAAATATATCTATATTAAACTGAAATAACCCTTGGCTGCAATTTAAAATCTTTACTTGATTTCAAATCTTGTAATGATAAATATACAGTTCATAAATTCACAGGGTTAAAATAGACTTCAAATAATCAAATAATAATAAAAAATTCCAAATAATTTTAAAATGAATTAAATGTTTTAAATAGTGTCTTTCTCCGTATATCTTATTTAATTTATTTTTGATTATTCAACGTTCAGTTAACATCTGTGATTATTTTAGTGGAATGGACGGAGTAGATGAAGATGGCGATAATAGAAGTAAAACAAAAGTGACAATAATGGAAAGCTTGAGCGGAGAAGATGGAAATTTGGTTTCAAATGTAGGAAACCTGATCGGCGGAAAAGTTGGAAATATATTCGGAAAAGGTCTGGGAGGAATAGGTTCCAAATTGGGCGGAGGAACTGGCAGTTGGTTTTAAAATTTCGAAGTAGCATACGATATAGCTTTTGTTTTTTGTTATATTTTGTACGAAAAAATATTTGGCCTGACTGATGGTCTTCTTTTGTAAAAATTATACGTAACTGAAGTTTTGTAAATAATGTTTTTTAATTTATGGTTATAAATAACACTACGTGTTAGTTTTACGTGTTAAAGCTGTTATTGAATAATTTTAAAACGCTTGAAATCATTCTACTTAATTAAATGAAGCCCATAACGATGAATATTAAGGGACCAGAGTTCTTATTTAAACATTTAAATAATATATTAAAACTTAACACCAAAACATTATTTTAATATTATTCAATTATTTTGTATATATTGGTGATGTTAAATGAAGGTAAATCATTCAAGTGTTTTAAAGTTAAATTGTATATTTAACAGATACAGGGCGTCTCAGAATGTTTGTCTCAACTTGTACATGTAAAATTGGGAAAACATTTTGCGACACCCCGTATACTTTTATTTGTTAGAATTATTATTATTTTGCTAGCTTTGAAAAGTACGGGTTGCCGTAGAAATAAGAAATTTGTGATTTTTATATTTAAAATATATATTGCACAAAAAATAAATTAAAAGAACATGTGGCAACCCTATTATATTCATATGACATATTGATTTTTTTTTAATTTATACAAATTAATGAAAGAATCATTATCTCTTGCACTGGATATCATTTTATCATACAAAATATATCTACTTGATAAAAATTTTAAACATATCGTGTATTTTTGAAACATATTTCTCATAAAATCAACTAGTTTTCAATAATTCTTACGTTATCCAATATTAATCGTTTCTTAGTATTTTTCCTCACGTAGAAAGTATAATTTTTACTACGCAACTTGGTATTGTAGCCTTTTAGGTTAATAAGCAGATATTTAAACATTTTTTAGACCAGAAAAATTTCTAAAACATCCTACATACACTTCTCAGTTCTCAAAATAATCAACAATTCATACGTTATATCTGATTTAATAAGCTCAGATACTGTGAGAGTTGTTCCAACAATCAGTTTAACGAACTCATATACATTTCAGAATCAGGTAAAACTATTTTTTGGGCATTTGCTTCAAAATGACGTCCAAAAAATTAGTGGTTCTTAGTTCTTGGGTGTTCGTAGGAATAATCTTTCACGTCTTCCAAAGAATGTAAATATAAAAAGAAAGAGTTCCGCTTTAACTTCAGAAATGTAGATACTTTATACCTATATGTGGTTGTGATTGAAAAAAAAAAACGGAATTTTTAAAAACTACATGACGTTATTTTACAGATTTTAAAAAATGATCTCGGAGTACGTGCTTTAGAATGCATTAAAAGATATAAAAAAATATATCAGATATACGCGATGAATTATAAAATAGTTCACTGAACCTCTGTAGAATTGATCACCACTTATTGCTTTATTGCACTGTATTCCGAATTTGTACATCATTTTTCTCTATTTCGGAACTACAAAAAAAAAAGGATATTTAAAGAATACTCTTTTGCAATTACTACTAAACCAGATCAAAGTTGAAGTAGTCATTAAAAAAAAACAAATTGTTCTCTTTATTTTGTCCAGTATTAATAGAATAGACATTCCAATTTCCAATTCGAAATAAGGCAGATAATACAGATGCCTGAAGTTAGCATCTTAAATCTCAGCATATTATATTTTAAGCATAGTTCTTGTGGTATCCGGTATAGTTCTATGGTTCTTGATACTTTTTATTAATAGTTCTGTCGAATTTAGTACCGAAAACTGCAATTTAAAAAGTGACAAGTTCTAGAATATATATATAACGCTTCTCAAAGATAACTAGACTATGTTGGCATGGAATATCGAAGAATTCTAGTCTCTAGCACTCTTAAATTTTTTTTAACTATTAGTAATAAAGAGAAATTATAGACTATAGTAAGATGCAAGTAAAGGTACTGCAACAGTTCCGCCTCATTCCTTATGTAAATTAATATGGGAAAGCGCTAAGGTTTATTCTGCCAATTTTTGTCGCTTTCAAGTACACGAGTCGAAGTTCGAATAATGACAGCTGTCAACTGTAACATCTGTAACCTGTCAGTGGTGCAACTCGGCAAGCGACACTTCTAAGTGATCCGAGATGGCGATCCTCGCTACTTCCAAAAGTCACCATGAAATAGCGCCACGTGTTACCAGTCATAAGCCAAAAGTCTCAACTTTCATTGAATAGAATCAAACAGGAAAAAATGGGGGAGTGGGGGGGAATTACATGCGTTGAAGAGAAAAATCATCAATGTCAAAGTCAAAAGGACCTAAGTTTTGGCGTCATGTCACCAGGAGTTAGATATCAACAAAGACATAGAGAGAGAGAGAGACTGAAAGGCAGACAAATGGAAGAAGGAGGCAGACATATGATCATACGAACAGATAAAGTCATAAAAAATTTTTACAAATTCAATTGGTATTACATCGATGAGCAAGTAAACAATGCGATGCAGCTGTCAAAATGATAGGAAGGGGAAGTCAAAAAGATCATGGGTTTCGTATTGAGAATAAGTGGCAGGTAGAAATCTCATCGGTATCGTTCATTGGCGTATCGTCATTGACGATATTAATAACAATACTTTTTATTGTTAATTTACATAAGGAATGAGGCCGAACTGTGGCAGTACCTTTACTGATGCAGTCATATTATGATGAGTTCTAGAATATGCAATGCTTCCTCATGATAACTCTCTAGTACTTTTTCAGTAATTTTAAGTAATAATGACAAACATAATTTATAGACCATACTGGGATACTGGCACATTATGATTAGTTCTAGAATATAGAATAAATGATATAATATGAATTGCTTTTGTTATTAATACTTAAAATTATTCAAAATTGCTAGATGCTAGAACTTTTAGCGATTCCATGCAAAGATAGTGTAGTTATCATTTAGAATCGTTATTCCAGAACTGGTAACAATGTGCCAGCATCTCACTATGGTATATAATTTATAATGCTAGAGGCTAGAACTATTTGGGTCTCAAGTCAGATAGGGTTAAGTTATCATTTAGAAGCATTATATATTCTAAAACTCGTCATAATATAACAGCATCTCACTAGAGACTAAGACTCCATAATTTTTGTTTATTAATATTACTTAAAATTATTGAAAAAGTGCTAGAGGCTAGAACTCTCTGGGTTTCAGTGCAAAAAGATTTATGTTATCATTTAGAAGCATTATATATTCTACAACTCGTCATAATATGACAGCATATCTCACTATAATCTATAATTTTTGTTTATTATTAATACTTAAAATTATTTAAAAATTCCTAGAGGCTAGAAGTCTTCGGGTCTCAATGCAAAGAGAATTAAGTTATCATTTAGAAGCTTTATATATTCTAAAACTCGTCATAGTGTGCCAGCATCTTACTATGGTATATAATTTCTGTTTATTATTAATACATAAAATTATTCAAATAGTTCTAGGGGCTAGAACTCTTCGCGACTCCATGCAGAAATAGTCTAATTATCACTTAAAAGCGTTACGTATTCCAGAACTCGTTATAATGTGCCAGGATCTCACTATGGTCTATAATTTTGTTTGTTATTATTACTTAAAATTATTGAAAAAGGGCTAGAGGCTAGGACTCTTCGGTTCTCAATGCAGAGAGTGTTAAGTTATCATTTAAAAGCATTATGTGTTCTAGAAGTTGTCATAATATTTATTTATAATGTTTTTAAGAGGGCCAGGGCTATAAATGAAATAATTTAGCTATGCAAACTAACAAGAACTTTAGAACTATTCATAAACTATCAATTTACCGTCTGCTTTTTTTAAATTTTATTTTATTTATTACATTGGGAGGCTAACTTCCGGCCCTTAGCATCTCATTTCATAAATTGCAGTATTCGGTACTAAATTCGACAGAACTATTGATAAACAGTATCAGGAACTATAGAACTATAGCGGATGCCACAAGAACTCTGCTAAAATATGAGATGTTGAGATTTGAGATGCTAACTTCACACACCCAGATAGTACCACCTAAATAAAACAAAATAAATCAGAAAACTTTCGCAATTAAAGAGTTACAAGAAGAAGCAAATAAATAGTCGTAACCTCGTTTTACAGTTATTGGTGTTAAAGTATATAAAAATATTTTTTATCACATTTTTGGACTAATAATTTATTTATTTTAGATGATTAATTGTATATAAGTAGCAACATTATTATTAAAGAAAAGCAAAATGATTGAATAGTTATTACTATTTATAAATAAAAAACAAATTAAACGTTTATTTACATACTAATGGAACACCCGGTGTGTATGATCTGAGAGTGACTATAGACAAGCAAAACATCCACGCTTAATCAAAACATCTACATATACATTACAATTAAAATACAGTAAAATAAAAAAAAATTCAACTGTAATGTCTACTTTTCATTCATTTTATTTATTTAAAAGAAGTAACTATAGAAAAAATTGATTTATTTCTAATGAAAGGGATTCCATGATCTTATTTTGCCTTTCAAGTTTTTCCCGATTTTTAATTTATGCCATTACATCTTATCTGTAGCACATTAATTATTAATATTTTTAGTCCTAGAGCCAACATACAGATTTGTGACTTATTTTCTTATGGCTGAATTTATTATTAAATTGTGCTATGATAGGTATACTTCATTAAAGCGCGACGTTCAGACTGGGGCGCTTAGGTAACTGTAGTAACTATAGTGGTACGTACCTATCAAAAATTAGACTTATTTTCTTAACATTTTCGTTATGTTCATTCGACGATAAGTACCCACCTACAAGAAACAATAAACCCTCCATCATTTTCGCTGGACCATTTTTTCTGGACTTATTTTTAAAAAGCAAGATAAAAATGATGCCTAAGAGCCCCAGTCTGAACGTCGCGCTTTCGTGAATTCTTAGACACATATCACTCAATAAGGGAGAGTGGGGGAATTGTGCGCACTTAAGCGAAAATAGTTATATCACTAATAGCATTGTTGCGGGTAATGGTGCGCAATTGTTAGGGAATCGTGCGTATTAAAAGTAATAAGTATAAGATAAAACCAACACTAACTTTAAAAACATTTATTGAAGTCGTGAATCATAATATAAAAAACATTATACTAACTCCTAATTTGGACGCGTTCCGTGCAAACGTAAACAACTGATGTGAGTAATGGCGTCAGTGATGCTTAAAAGCCCGCGAAATATGAAATATTTTGATGCGCACGATTACCCGACGCGCACGATTCCCCCACTCTCCCTTAATAAATTCAGACATAAGAAAATAAGTCACAAACTTGCAATTTTGCTCTAGGATTGTTTAATTTCCTATTTGATTCTTGGATTGTTTTACTTTTCTTGCAGTATCTACCTCATACAGTCTCTCCATTGCGAGAACAACAAGAAACAATTGCGTCACATAAATGTTAGGTACTGGAGTACAAAATAGGTATGGGGTTCAGCCCTAATTACTACATGCATGTTATCAAAGTTTATTTTATGTAGGAGTTGAACTGCAAAAAAGAGTGACGTCAATTATGATGATCGCAATGGCTAAATGTACGTCAACAGTTTTTTAGCCAAAAAATTCAAAAAACTATAGTAGTCGTTTTCTTTTTACAGGTACTAAAAGTTATATTCTGATCTAAGCTATGTTGTTAAAAGAACGCGAATTTTAGTTGACAGGCGACGGGTCCCATATCATCCGTTTAAAAACAATCGAAATTTTTATCAAATTTTATAATTTCTTCAACATTCAACACTATGATCTTGCCCCCAGTTATCATAGTCTTTTAATCTCTCTAAAATAATGAATTCATAGGATAAGTTTGTTCGTATGATGCACAGAACACTCACTTTCTGTTATGGTTTATGGTTGACGTCAAGATCCATGTACCTTGACATCGGTAAGGGGCACCTAGTGATGTTAGGTTGGAAGTGGCAACAGGGCTTACACCGGCATGGATATTTCCGTTGTTTATTATAAGAGCACAGCGGCTTACAAATTTATTTATTGATAAAAATAAGTCGTATCTGCGTAAAATTCTTCTTTTTACCCCTTCTCTTACTTCTCACCTTTCGTCGCCTCGCCCCGTCCCTACAACTAGAGTGTATCGATTGTCGAATTAATCTTGGCATCGTGAATATATTTTATCAATGAATGGTTATATCTCTGTTATGGGGGGAAGAAATATTTTGACTTACAATCACAAAAGAACGTACAATTAAGCTTAGTCGATGTAAGTTAGCTTAGATTAGTGATAAAAAGAAAGCGACTATTATATTAAACTACATTTACTAATTTATCGAAATTTTTCATATTTCAACCTTGTTTTTGATTCAAATATTTCTTAAATTTATTTTTAGTCATATTATCTATAACATCTTTTCCAGATTGTATCAGGTACAGATATCACATAAACAACTGAACGAAATCAATTCATTCTTTGGTAAATATAATTACATTGACGGGTAATTAGTCGCAGCATTTTTATAAATCAATAATCATTAATTTTACGCATTTCCGACAACATGCCATTGGTGAATTTATTTTAATGAAATTCGTTAAATAATAGAGATATATTGCAAATTTCTATAACGTCAGCCAATAATAAGCAGTGACAACGTAGTGAGAGGCTAAAATAAGACTTATTACAAACCTGAAGTTTTGACATTAGAGTTCTTGCCCTTATACATATTTCTAACCTCATTTAAAAAATGTTAAATTACAGTTCATCTTTTTTGTTGTCTATAATATTACATAATATGAAAGAGGCATTAGAAATTATTATTTTAGAAGGTTTCGTTGACGATGATATTAAATATTTAATATTAAAAAACTTCGAACTAATACGAATGTCGACGGGCGCACCCGAAAACTATAAAGTCGGCACTATCTGCTGCTCTAGAATGTAAATGATGTGCGCATGTTCAGTTGTCAAAATAAGAGCGGCTAATAGTGACTGACGTTAAGTGAACTTGCAATAACTCTCTAATATCTGTAGTTTTATGTCTATGTTTGTCATTGTTTCCAATAGACATGTCATAAAAGCCAATACTTTCCTTAAAATAAGTATTTTTAGGAAATCTGTCAAACGTAAATAACTGTTGAGTCGACCTGTGTTGACTGTTGGTCTATTTTTGTGCCTTAAGTCATAGAAGTGAATTTTTTCGTTTTATTTTTAAGTCGTAGACAACGTACAGATGGTGCAAATGTAGCAAATACGCAAAATTTCAACGTACATATATTTTTGCCAAAGTGCAATTTGAAATTTTTGCACTATTTGACACAAGTTGACTCAATACAACAACTAACTGACAGATTCCAATACATTTTTACTTACCGATGTATTTAATATGATTAAGCAGTATATGATTGTGTACATAAATTATCTTTATTATTATTAAAATAAAATGGTTAATTCAATCTATTACGAAATCATAATGGTAACTCGTAGAAATAAATTAAAATAAAAGATTTATTGGATTGATTTATAACATTTATATGTCTATTGGATTCACTAAAGCACTAGTTCATTATTTATCCAGTGCAATTTTATTTAAATAAATCGTTTTCCTTTTAAGGACTATCGGCTTGTTGCATATCTTAAAAATGATAAGGAGAAAACTTGTTTTATTATTCATTTATTCTATTGCATAGAGCTGTATCGTATTAATAAGACAGAGCAGACAAAGTAAGCATGTTTTTAAACGTGGGAATATTCGAAACAATTTTTGAAAGGGTTGACCAAACATTTTTTATCCTGTACTCAGTAAATTTAAGAAAATTTAGGTATCAACACTAAACAAATGATCTTGTTACATATTTGTTTTTGGTCTTTTGGTATAAAAAGGATTTAGTAACGTAAACAAATTTCTTTGTAAATTCTTTTCTTTGTTGAACTTTTTTGATAACATAAATAGGTATTTGAAAAAAAAAATAGGTCACTTATAACAGTTTTCTAAAAGTTGTTAGATACCCCACTCTAATCTAGTATTCTATTATTTATATAAATATAATTAGCGACGAAGTAACGGTCCTAGTCAGATATTCAAATTTTAAGAGCCGGCAAAAACTACATTTATTTTTATTACCACTTTACTCTCCTATAACAATCTGCAAACTTTTAAACCATGCATTTAATAACTAGAAAGTCAAGTTAGATCAAATATTATAGTTCTGGTGATAAAACCTATTAGATGTGCATTATAAACTTAACTTAGCCCTATTTCTAATTCCTAAGATTTTCTCAATTTTATGAACAGTACCACTCAGAAAATTTATAATAACTTTAAAGACAGAAAACAGTAAAAATATATTAATAGATATATATCTGTTACAAACATCTTTATCAGAGTTAGTTAGAAATTTAGTCCTATCTATAAGACTAAATCGGTTATAATAAGAATAAAGTCTTAGATAATTATAAAGTTCGACATTTCATATTATACTCTGTATGTATATCTGTCAGATTAGGGTTCAATCTTCCTACAAATAATTATAGTTAGAACATTTTAACTCTAAATAAGAACAAACAGTTCTATTTGATTGCCTGCTTTAAAATTAGAGTACGACCGTTATTTTGACACTGGTTTTCCTAGATTTCATTTATTTTAAATCTTAGATAATAAATGGTTACTGTGCCATGCTCTGTTGGTAAAATTTGGTCAAACCTTCAAGTTTGAAAGCTGGGCATCGCGTCTTATAGTAACCACACACATTTAATTTTTATTAGATTTTCGTAATATTTTGAGCTCAAAAACAGATCCGCAATGGATTTGTATGTAGGTTTGATTCTGAATGAAGCTGTTTTATGAGAATCTAATAAATGTAGATGATGCGTTGTTGCCCTTATTGAAATAAATCCTATGAGTTAAAAATAAAATAATATTAAATCTTCACATTCAAATTTAATATCTAATAAAGTTCAGTATTGAAAAAGTATCTTTAACGATTACTGCATGCAACCTTAAACTATAGTTATATTTCACAACAAACATTGACGAGTATATAGGTATATTATAGTTTTCAATTTGTAGAATCCTTATCAGAATCTTAAAATAATAAAAATATATCATTTTTCTGGATAGAAGAAGCTATTATTTCTCATAAAATTACTAATTAAACCATTATAAAATTTTATAAACATTTAAGAGATTTTACAAATTGAATAACTAAATTTTGTTGACAAATAATTTTTGAGTAGATAGGAAAAATGTAGTATCGAATTATTACAAGACTCCTCAATGTCTGGTTGTTTTCTTAAAAAGTCTTACTTCAACTTTTGAAAATTGTTATATAAATAATATATGTATAGAATGCTTTTATTTAAGTTCTTGTATTTATCAAACCTACTTATAAATTCTTGAATAGAAAATGCAAATAAATTTATAAACCTAACAAAATATTCTTTCTTAATATGGAATTAAAGTGCAATATAGTTGATAAATAATAAAGAACCTGTTTTTGTTGTGATCTATTATTAGAAACTAGTTGACTTTTACATATGGGCCTGTGATGTCAACAAAAGCATTGCTATATAAATTAATAATTTCCTAAACTCTATACAAATGTTAAATATGTACGGGCCATATACATATTGTTATGTTCAACTGACATGTAATATGATAAATAAATTGTTTTAATATCATTTATCAATATATTTTTTCCTTTTATATCTTCTTACACCACACAATTAATATTATAAGCTCTAGCAACTGAATACCTAGTAGATGTAGTGTGAAAAATCACTTTCCACTAAATAATTTCATCAAAAAAATGTAAAACCAGGGAATCTAGCAGTGGCGTGCGGTAACATTTTTGGAAGGGGAAGCGATTGTATAAAAATATAGCAGGCCAGTAAGCCAGTAAGCGCCATTTTGTCAAAATCTTACTTTTTTCCTCAGTACTACGGATATTCGAGATTGATATTTTTGAAGTGTCACTATTACTTTATTACCTAGTTTAGTAATAGAAGCTATAAAAAAACTTACCATTGAAAAGCTTCCTTAATTTATTTAAACGTAAAAAAATCATTTAACTGAAGTTTTTTTTATTTTTTCCTGTATTTTTCGCACAGTTGACATAGCAGTTAACATTTATTTATACTTAAGATCTATTCGCCTATCCTCAATGGCTGCAAATTTGTGTATAACATCGTCGTAAAATTTTGGATTTTCTGATAACTGTTTAACAAGCTGTTTTTCAATGGATATTAGGGCTAAATTAGAGAGTCTGTCTTCACTTGTTAAATTTCGTATAAAACTTTTAATGCGCTTTAAAGCTGAAAAACTTCGCTCAACTTACGCACTTGTGGCTGGGATGGTTAGTACTAATTCACACAACTTGACAAGTTCACAAAGGGACTTATTTAAACCAGTTGTTATAAGAAAATTTAACACATTGATGGGCGTCTTTTAATCATAATTTCAGTTGTTTTATAAACAACACTTAACTGGGACTTTAATGCTGGAATATCGAAAAAATTTCCATAATTTAATTTTAGTGAATTAAAAGCTTCCGATGGAAATTCTGATGAATCGTAGTTACTAATATTAAAATTGCACAATTCAACAAATTTTAATTCGTTAAAGTTTTGAAATCGAGAGTTCATTTGTTGTAAAATATTATCAAAAATTTCGGCGGATAATCGACTATAGGAGGTCTCTCTGTCGCCGACATTATCAATTATAATTCTTTTTCTTTCAGGTTCTAAGCCAATGTTTTGAGTCTTATTCCAAAAGTGTTCAAAGATCTCGTTTTTTATTCATTTTATTTTTAAAAATCATCAAGTTGTTTAATGCAAAAGCCAATGTCATTTGACTTTGTCTGTAAAATGTCGAATAAAATGTTAGTAAAAGGGAAAATCTCTGCATATACCCTTTAGCGGCACTAACAGTTTCAGCATCCCATGTTTCTTTATTATCCCAAACGTTTTGAAAAAAGTGTATCAAAGAATCACGGTATTGAAACACTGTTTGCACTAAACGTCCATTGTAGTTCCATCGCGTCCAAGCAACTTTTGGAAACTTTTTTGAACGTAAATGTCCAAAGCGTGAGTTCTTTTTGATGACTTTGAAAAGAAGGAAGCCACACCAATAAGCGTTTAAAAAAAACTTTGCAACCTTTAATATTATCCATGCTTCGCGATAAAACCAAATTAAGTCTATGTGCTATACAGTGAACGAAAATTGCATGTTGAAACTTCTCTTTCACTTAGCTTGAAGGACTCCTAAATGGCCAACCATTACGGCAGCACCGTCGTAGCTCTGGGCAACAAGCTTAGAACCACATTCTAAACTTGAAATAATGTTACAAACAATTTTAAACAATGCATCTGCAGTTCGTTCGCTAGTGACGTCCAAAAATCCTAAGAATCGCTCTTGAGAAATGCCATTAAATACATATCGCACAACAATGGATAATTGACTTAAGTTTGCTACATCTGTGGTTTCATCAAGCGCAATTGATACGAAAGGTGCTTTTTTCATTTCACTTTTAATATGATCCATCACAACGTCGGCAGTGCATTTATTTAAATCATTTTGGATTCTGTTTGAGGTACCTCGGAAAGTCGTCGAATCAATAAAATGATTTTTTACGGTATCGTCGTATTTTGCTCTCCCAGGAAACAAGTTACATCTATTACTTGTTGTAAGACGTCCCTGTTTTTTTTTACATTTCATTGTGAATTTTGTTGCTTATTTTTAAATGATTGTCCAAACTATGTTCAATGCGATAGGTCCCGAATGTTTTTTCTTTAATTGTAGCACTTATATGAGATTTGCTATTTTTATGTCGTTTTACACTTTTGTGAAAATTATTCAAGTCTGTAATACCGACTGAGTTCCAAAGTGTTATTTCGGCTATATTAAAAAGTAGGCAAGGCCAGCAAAACAATTTCTTCAAATTTTTGCAGCCGGTTAATCCTTCATACTTTTCATAGAACCCTGCGTGAAAATGCCTGATACATTTCTTTGCTGACTTTTCTACTTTCGTCTCTAAATTGATAGGATCCTTTAGTCTACTAGAATTAATAATGTCCGTTTTCTCTTCAAAATTTCTACTTGAGAATCCTTTTTTCAATAAAGAGCACACAATACAGACACAATTTTACCACATTATTATTGCTCACAGGCACAGTGCATAGTTCCTCCATTTTACAAAAAGAAAAACAACTACGAAAAACAAACCGAAATCTATCTGAAGTCTACGATTTTCCTAACACGTCGATTCGCAGTGTGAATTGCAATATGCGTATGGCGACGTAAAAATCGCTGCCTCTCGACCCTAATTTACGTGTCCAAACAGACTGATACTGTCGCGGCAAAGCAGGGTCAATAACACGAAGCGAAATCAATTGGAAGATGAGCAGGCTTTTTCAAGACTCGCTTCCGCCGACGGACTCGAAGTATATGGTGTGCGTTTACACAATTAATTTTCTCATGGGTGGTGCGTGCGTTTACACATTACACCAATGAATTGTTAGTACATTTACGAAGTTTACGTAATGTTTCAGAGAAAATATAGTACCTAATTTAATATTTATTTCTATGCATTGTAAACTGAAAAATATTTATTTTTAAATCTCAAAGTGTAGGAAAGCGGTGCTTCCCCCGCTGGAATCTAAATTCGTTTTTTATTCATATTGGTTTTGGATCATTTTTAAAATGTTTTGCAGATCATGTTTTCTCGAAATTAAAAACACTGTGGTTCCATTTATAAACACTTTCATGGAACGAGATAGTTAAAATAATATTAGTTACAAATAAATATTAGAATGCAATGTTTTTTATTAGTTTAGTCTGAAAATCAATAGTGTTATCAGTTAGAAAAAAGAACAAAGAAAATCAATACTGCAAGTTGAGTCAATGATAGAAGAAAGGAGGGTAAGTAAATTTTTTCGGCGGTGGCCCATAGATAGGGGGGCTCAATAAAAGGTTTTAATTGCACAAAAAATAACAAATCTTCCCTAGAATCTGCCCTTCCACTCAACCTATAGCTGGTTGTATACGTTTCTGTAAAAATGTGACGACACACTGTGATCAAAAATTATTATCTAGGATTACAAAATTGATAATAAACATCGAATCCAATTTTTTATTTTCTTTTCACACTATATTTACAAAAGATGCGAGTATAAAAATTCAACAATTTGACACATTACAATCAAGGACCGGAAAAAATGCAGTTTGCATATTTTTTTGATAAATTCAAAAATTTTGCATTAATTTTCGATTTTCAATCCCAAAGGTTCACTTCCAAGTAAAGTTTCAGTCGTAAACTCAGCGGGTGGTTATAATCCATTTCTTAAGGTGAATCCAGCACCCCTTATAATTTTCGGACAACGATATTTCAAAAAGAAATTTTTTAAAAATTTTGAAATTTTGGCAAAATAAATTAGTCAATAATATCTATAATATGCATATATTTTAAAGTTTTAATTCCTTCCAATTTCCGAGAAAAAAGAAATCAAAGGGCTTTAAATTTTGAAATATAATGAAAATAAATGCATTCCTCAACAGTATTATTCTTAATATAATCCCCAAATTTAAGTTATTAATGTCTTGTTAATGATTTTTTAAAATTTGTTAAAATTAGTGACTAAAACCCCTCGTTAAGTGCTATCTTCTGGTCTAACGCACCTGTAACTATCGTATCGTACACTCTCAGTCTTCATTCGTTTCTTGCAACGATTTACACTAGTTTACATCAGAAGATAGCATAGACATAAATACACGAAGATGTCTCTAAAAGTAACTAATGAAAATCTTTTTAATATCCTGCTCATTTTATCAAATCCTATTATTTCCAGGATGCGCATTTTACTACCTAGGCAAAGTGGTGATCAATCAACAAAGATATCACCATTAGAATCTCCATAAATTCCATCTGATATCAAATCTGACTAAAGCCTTTGTATGTGTTATGTTCTTTAGTTTTTGTTTAATGTTTATAGTTACAGTTAAATCTACATTCATATTATAAATTGAATTTAATGTCTCATAGGTTTTAATTTTTGACCACAGTGCGACATCTAACCTATTATATTATTATATAAATTTAAGAACATCGGTATATGTATACCCATTTTAAAAATTTCTTTTGAAATTTTTCTGTAGCGATTTAGAAAAATGGAAAGTGAAAAAATATTAAGCAGTGTTTATGCGTGTTGCTGTTCGTGTATTTTAATGCCATTTTTAATTTCTCAAACATACAAGAACAAGAGTGATATTTTGTTTTAATTTTATATTTTAGTAAAGCCACACCTGATTAGCTACTTGAGAGACATTTTATATATTAATTAATTAGAGTTATAATAGCAATCAATAATTAAAAAAATCTTACCTTATAAAAATCTAACTGATGTTTTTTAAAAGTACCTGGAAAATAACAGGTTTGTTATTTTTTTTGTTTACGTACATAATTCTCATCACTAGTTGTCTAATAACACTATTATTGAGTAACTGCCTCTAGGTAATTATAGTTCTTTATTTTTAAAGCATTATCAAAAAGTTTTGGTTATGATTTGTCATCAGTATAAAGATGGAGGTGGTACTGATACACAATAATCAATTATTAAATTCTTTTTATATGACGTTGCAAATAATTTGTTGTTAAAAAGATATGCATTGGTAGGTACTATCTAATTTTTTTGTGGAAGAAAAATGAAATTATTTACATGGTGGATATTAAAAAACAGCTCGATAAATACAAACGGTATTTTGTAGATAAGAAAAAAATTAATGTTTTAGGAAAAACGTAGGTTTTTGAAATTGTTTGTTGAAGATAACAATACTTGCTTTCCAAAGATGAGGTAATAAAATCGAAATTATTTGCTTTTTTAGGAGTGCAAAATGGCCACTTTTTTATTAATTTAATACAATATCCAATAAATATTACAATAGCTTACTAGAATTAACATACATGTACTTAAATCTATATAAATACAAACTACGACAGGCATATGTGCATTCTGGAAAAAAAATTGTATAAGGGAAAAAAGATGTTTTCATTTCCATCTTAAAAAATGACTAAACAAATTAGTTTTACAAAAAAAAAACAATTCCAATAGATGCAACAGAACAATTAGAATCTTATTATTCTAGTAAAACGTGTTCAAGTGGCTCGTTGGTCGAGATCGTCTAGCGCTTGAAACCGTAGAACGTTAACGGACGGTAGTGAATTCGATCCCCGCTCAGGTCAAGCAATTTATAATAATAAAAAAAAAGAAATGGTTATATAGGTTTCGAAAATATTAATAAATTAATTTAGTTTATAAAATAATAAGGTGAGGACCTATTTTTTTAAAAACTCAGCCAGCAAAAGGACCTGGACAACCTGCTTTATAAATTTATAAGCTCAGAAATTTTTTTTTAGAAATTTCACAAAGTTCCGGGTTTTGTGAAATGAAATATAATTTAATAAAAAGTAAATTTATAACTCTAGTTACATGGTACGTCTTATTGAAAAATAAAAACATCAGATTCAAGTAGTTTTTTCTCTGCAATAGGCTTGATGTACCTGGAAATCTAATCATCAGAACCCAGAAGAAAAGTTGAGAGAAAACAAAGATGATGTTCTCGAGTATATAGCAGAATATCTTGCTAAAAACAAGTTGTTTTTTATAAAATCTGTATACCTAACTTAATAATCAAGCATAGCATATTTTTTAATTTCTATATCATTTCCTTTAATAATAGTTAAACAAGTAGGTCAATCTCTTCTTTATTCAATATGTCTTTTTGGTTAAATAAAAATATAATTTAGCCTCTTCTAATAAATTTATGTTACAGTAACAGCATAAATAAAAATATTTTCAAGCCACACGTGATTAAAACAAAGTTAAAAGGCTTGATTTAAAAAAGATGATATATCTGCGTTTACAGGTAAGAAATCGGGGAACTCAGCTATCCTCTTGTGTAATATATACCTAGTCATTGTTACAATAATCTATTATTATTCACCGATCTAGCTTTAGCATCGTACAATTGCCATCTTGATAAAAATTTAGTGAACCTTAGAAACTTATATAAATATACATTTGTACAATCGTTCACCGTTTAGGCTTCTAGTGAACCTTTGCAATATGATTATACGTTAGCTAATTTTGTCCAATTGTTCTTCGCTTTATAGGTAGCTTCTACTATCACACATGATTGAAGACACAAGTAAATAAAGGTGTCAAAGTCATATTTTTTCAAAAAATGATTTTTATGGCCTAATATACTTAAAATATACTACATTTTTTATTTGCGATAGTTCTGATTTCCAATTTTCCAAGTGAAATAAAAAATCATTATTCAATGTGGAAAAAAGAATTGAAATTAAGTATTTTTTTGACTCAATGATGAATAATATACGAATAACATTTTAAGTAAAAAAATATATCTCCGTCTAGGGGCGGTAAATCAAAGAGGTCGATTTGTTAATGTTTTTAGCTAGTTAACTTCCCGCTAACAATTCGTTTTGTACACCAATTTTTTTCGAGTACTTCAAGCAGTGGCCAACTTTTTTTGCATTTGCTGTATTCCTTTATAGTTGACTTATTGTTAATTACAACCTATGTGCCTAGATCATTTTATCTATTTATCTCTTTTTAATAAAATTCTTATATGACTAACTAAATTCGAGCCACACTTGGCGGCGATTGCGGGATAGTTGAAACCCATTTCGGCGGCCGTTTTGGAGTTTTTTTGTTGTCGGCGGTATACCTATATGGCGTTACC
The DNA here is from genome assembly GCA_927349885.1 of Psylliodes chrysocephalus. Classification (NCBI taxonomy): domain Eukaryota; kingdom Metazoa; phylum Arthropoda; class Insecta; order Coleoptera; family Chrysomelidae; genus Psylliodes; species Psylliodes chrysocephalus. The sequence continues at coordinate 26,684,755 of OV651826.1, read as the reverse complement.
GCTTCGAAACCGAGGATACAATTTTCTTCAACAAAAAATGTTTTTCTTTTTCGGCATGTCATGCAACAAACTGCTAAAGGAACAACGCAAATCACACAGAAAACTAAATTTAAACAATAGTATACTAAAATATATTAATGTATATACCAGGTGTCTCATATGTTTCTGGATAACTGTTAAAAGGGATAAAAGTGTTTTACCTGATGAACCCAAATCAACCTCTTGTAAAACTACCCGCTAGAAACCACCATTATCATTTATGTTTCAAACCACGCCCCCACACTTTTTTTTAATATGATAAATTTTTCGCTTCATGTCAACGATATTATACGATGTATTGGTCAAAATTGTAAATAACAGACTCATTTAACCTGTTTCTAAGGGGTGCATGGTTTGACAAGCGGTTGATTTAAACTACCGCCTACAAAAATAAGAAATTAAATTTGTATTATATAGTAAAATATTTCCCATGTTAAGTCAGCCTTTTTTTACCATTTTGACCATATAAATACAGCCTAAAAAAGCAATATGATATATGAATGAACTGAGGGTGATAAATTGGATCATATTAACAAAAAAAAAAACATAAGCTTGAAATTGAAAAATAAATGCTAGGAATGGTTTTATTTTATGTTACACCCTTTGGACCCTCCGTAGTATTACCCTAATCTATTTTTAGCGTGGTGGCACTGCAGCTTGCAGTTTATTGTACCACCATTTGAACGTCCCACTACTTTCTCAATTACTCACTCATTCACCGTTATTAATTTCACATCGTCGATGGTTAAACGTTTGTTGACTAAATCACAAGGTGGCATGGCTCATGGTAATCATCCCAGCCGACAATCACTCACAACGTGACTGGAGATATCACGGCTTAACTGTTGCGAGAACGCGGATGTACACTAATCTCACGCTAGCCGCTCGGCTAGGGATGGTTTCTAGGGGGTGGTTTGGCAAAGGTTGATTTGATGCTATTAAATCATTTAGACAATAGCTTGCCAGAATCCTATAGGACACCCGGTATATATCCTACACCGGCACACGTGTCGCAAGAAAGTTTTTTATTTCGCTAATATCAAAGTAGGTATACCGCCCTTTGTCGGTATGCCGTAAAGGATTATCATTTGGTATTTATACAAGCCAAAAAGTACTAAAGCTTATTTTCCTCTTTGCTTCTGAAGCTATAACATTGTGTGTTGTATTAGTCTATTTTGAATTGATTTAATATTTTTTTAATTATTGAACATTTTTTGTGAAAGACAACAGCCATGTCTAAAACAGGTAAGTTATAGGTACTTTTTTCTAAAAAATGACTTAAAAGGTTACTTATTGCTTGTATTTTCTTCAGCATTCACTTTTAAAAATGTGTGCTAGGTATCTGATTTGTATACGAAATTTTAGACAAGAAAACCAGACGGTTTCCTTCCAAAACAGGTAGTCGATCCAAAAAATCGACACTGATGAAAAAATCGTTGCTGTTAAAAACAGCCAATAAACAGAACATGTAAATTTAATAGAGTAAGTAAATTATAAATTTCCAGCTAACTTCTTTAAATTGCTGAAACAAATCAATTTTGATTTCTAACTGCTCGACAAATTAATCGCCCATCCATCACACAAATAATTTTCTAACGATTTCGTATAAAAGATAATTATGTGGACGTGAATTTACAAATACAGCTTGCAAAGGTCATCCGTATAACGAATTGTCAATGTTGCCGCTATTAAATTCCCTGTGTATTTGAAACCCACGTTATTTCGTCATCTGTTTTCACTTTAGATATATCCAAACTTTACTCCGAATGCAGTGCATGTGTTTAATGTTGGAAAATGGTTGTGAACGATTCGACTTGCTTGTTTTTAGATCTATCGAAGAGTCCCTGAACTAAAATGTTGGTGAAACAGGGTTTGCCGTTTATATTATTTGAAATTTCAGCTTGTATTTTATTTCTCAATTTTCTCCGTTATTACATTGATTTGAGAATTGGTTTCAAGGTAATTGTATTTGATTATTAATAGTCTTTGCTTGATCCCTTGAAAAAATCATATTACATTTTTTTATAGTCGTTTAAACTTTTATTTTTATTATTATCAGAGTTACATTATTTATATTGGCGTCAGCAACTGCTCTGATTTATTTCAACAACGTCTACAAAATCTTAGCTCTTTAATCTGTATAGCTTTTAAATTTATTAGAAAATAAAATTAAACGCAATTAAACTCTCACCTTAATTTAATTTTGTTTAATATTGTTGAAATTCAACGCGCTGTATTTTATTTGAAATTGATTTCGTTACTCTGCCATCTACACGAATTTGAGACAAGCTGTCGCTACAATACAGGGGAAATTTCGAGTCGATGGCGAGTTGTTTACATAAAATTTGTAGAGGTAGCGCTGCAAGTAACAGTAGCATTGTATATTATCTAATTTATTATTTAACAGCATTTCAGCGTTTATTTATTTATTTATATTTATTATCGTTTATCGTGAAAATATTAGCAGTTAAAATTTTAAAATAAAAAATCAATAAATGGAATTTTTAACTCTTTATGAAGGGTCTGCCAGCTATCCACAAATATTTCAAAACACCGTTAAGTAGGTACTGCAGACAGAATATTCGTATATTGGTTGTTTAGTTTCTACACTACTTCACAGATGTCACTTATTTTAAATTGTTAAACATTTAACATGATTTAACGGTTGCCTTTTACAAAAAATTGTATATGGGTAAGTTTCAAAAATTAAAAATGATTTAATTGAAAAATACAGATTTAACTCATCAAAATCAAATGTTTAAATAGTATCCCTTCTAAAAGAACAGGTCCTATAATCTCGCTTGGTAGTCCAGCAAGGGTATTTCTGTATGTGGGAGGCTTTGGCCTGTCATAATGAATCATTCAAAAGCGACAGAAATTAATAACTAAATTAGTCCCGTGTTTTTAGGTAGGCCTTCCAATACATCATTCTCAAATCGACCAGAGCAATTACATCTGTAAAAGTAGAACTCAGAGGTGGGACCAGAATTTTTATACCTACCTATACGAAAAAAAAAAAAATCAACCGCAGCAAACAAAATGGTTAATTTCAAATTGTAAATGTTATAGGTACTTACATTCTTATTCAGTCAGGAAGCATTCTGAAATAAAAAAAAAATTGTATTTTAATGGTGCATCTTTTATGATAGATAAAACAAATGAACAAATAATGTGATTTACAAATGTACAACACTTTTTTTAAAGGAATACGAAACATTAATAGGTGGATATATTTTGTAATTTGCTTAATTAATAAGGTGATTTCAAAACCAATCGTATACCCACATACATTGTTTTGCTAATTATCGTAGATAAAATAAGTGACTCCATTGGTTACTAAGTATATAGTGATGATGTGGTTACTGTTTGGAGACTTTAATGGTTAATGGTTTCTTGCATTAATCGAGCAGTTCTGGCAACTTGTTAAAACCTCTGATAGTTCTTAGGGGTAGAACCGCCGAGGCTTCACAAATGCTCAGAATATTTCATGACTAGTTTTTGAAAGGGGCGGAGGGAAACATAGTAAGTGAATGAACAGTAACATATGTATATTTTGAATAATTACAAAATTACTAAGGGTCTCAAGAATAAATAAATAATTTATATTTAGGGAATAAAAAAGCAAACATAATAATATACGACTTAGGCACTATACCCATATAGCTTAAACACATTTCGGAAATACGAGTATTTCAAAAATGTTACATTGAAACATTTGTAATGTTGTACAGGCCCAAAGCTGACGAATTGCTTCGTTTCCACGAATTCCTTTAAATACACTAATCTGAAACAAATTATAAGTAATTAAAAAGGCAGTGGCGTGCGGTGGCATTTTTGGAAGGGGAAGCGCCGCAGGCGAAAATTTTTCGCAGCGCATTCACCATTTTGTCAAAATCTTGTTTTTTTCCCTCAGTACTACGGATATTCGAGATTGAGATTTTTGAAGTGTTACTATTACTTTATTACCTAGTTTAGTACTAGAAGCTATAAAAAAACTTACCATTAAAAAGCTTCCTTGGTTTATTTAAACGTAAAAAAAAACAGTTAACTGAAGTTTTTTTATTTTTCCAGCATTTTTTCGCACAGTTGACACAGCAGTTGACATTTATTTATACTTAAGATCTATTCGCCTATCCTCAATGGCCGCAAATTTGTCTATAACATCGTCGTAAAATTTTGGATTTTCTGATAACTGTTTAACAAGCTGTTTTTCAATGGATATTAGGGCTAAATTAGAGAGTCTTTCTTCACTTGTTGAATTCCTTATAAAACTTTTAATGCGCTTTAAAGCTGAAAAACTTCGCTCAACTGACGCACTTGTGGCTGGGATGGTTAGTACTAATTCACACAACTTGACGACTTCACAAAGGGACTTATTTAAACACATTGATGAGCGTCTTTTATCACTAAATTCAGTTGTTTCATAAACAACACTTAACTGGGACTTTAATGCTGGAATATCGAAAAAATTTCCATAATTTAATTTTAGTTAATTAAAAGCTTCCGATGGAAATTTTGATGAATCGTAGTTACTAATATTAAAATTGCACAATTCAACAAATTTTAATTCGTTAAAGTTTTGAAATGGAGAGTTCATTTGTTGTAAAATATTATCAAAAATTTCGGCGTATAATCGGCAATAGGAGGTCTCTCTGTCGCCAACATTATCAATTATAACTCTCTTATTTCTTTCAGGTTCTAAGCCAATGTTTTGAGTCTTATTCCAAAAGTGTTCAAACTGATCACGTTTTTTATTCATTTTATTTTTAAAATCATCAATTTATTTAATGCAAAAGCCAATGTCATTTGACTTTGTAAAATGTCAAATAAAATGTCAGTAAAAGGGAAAACCTCTGCAAAAATGTTGAGCAAAAAATTTAAAATTAAAAATTTTGTTTGAGCCAATGCAAATACCCTTTAGCAGCAGTAACAGTTTCAGCATCCCATTTTTCTTTATTATCCCAAACGTCTTGAAAAAAGTGTATCAAAGAATCACAGTATTAAAACACTGTTTGCACTAAACGTCCATTGTAGTTCCATCGCGTCGGAGCAACTTTTGGAAACCTTTTTTGAACGTGAATGTCCAAAGCGCGAGTTCTTTTCGATGACTTTGAAAAGAAGGAAGCCAAACCACTAAGCGTCAAAAAGAAAACTGTAATCTTTAATATTATCCATGTTTCGCGATAAAACCAAATTAAGTCTATGTGCTATACAGTGAACGAAAATTGCATGTTTAAACTTCTCTTTCACTTTAGCTTGAAGGCCTCCTAAATTGCCAGCCATTACGGCAGCACCATCGTAGTTCTGGGCAACAAGCTTAGAACAACATTCTAAACTTGAAATAATATCACAAACAATTTTATACAATGCATCTGCAGTTCGTTCGCTAGTGACGTCAAATAATCCTAAGAATCGCTCTTGAGGAATGCCATCCAATACATATCGCACAACAATAGATAATTGACTTAAGTTTGCTACATCTGTGGTTTCATCAAGCGCAATTGATACGAAAGGTGCTTTTTTACTTTCACTTTTAATGTGATCCATCACAACGTCGGCAGTGCATTTAATTAAATCATTTTGGATTCTGTTTGAGATACTTCGGAAAGTCGTCGAATCAATAAAATGATTTCTTAGGGTATCATCGTATTTTGCTAAAAAACTTAGAAGGTCCATGTAATCTCCTCGATTGGCGGATCTACTTGCTTCATTGTGACCCCTAAAACTTAGTTCATGCTCTCCCAGGAAACAAGTTACATCTATTAATCGTTGTAAGAGGTCCCTATTTTTTTACCCTTTCATTGTGAATTTTGTTGCTTATTTTTAAATGATTGTCCAAAATATGTTTAATGAGATAGGTCCCGAATGTTTTTTCTTTAATTGTAGCACTTATATGAGATTTGCTATTTACATGTCGTTTTACACTTTTGTGAAAATTATTCAAGGCCGGCAAAACAATTTCTTCAAAGTTTTGTAGCCGGTTAACCATTCATAGTTTTCATAGAACCCTACGTGAAAATGCCTGGTAAATTTCTTAGCTGACTTTTCTATTTTCGTCTCTAAATTGATAGGATCCTTTAGTCTACTAGAATTAATAATGTCCGTTTTCTACTTAAAAATCCTTTTTTCAATAAAGAGCACACAATACAGACACAACTTACCACATTATTATTGTTTACAGACACAGTGCATAGTTCCTTCATTTTACAAAAAGAAAAACAACTACGAAAAACAAACCGAAATCTATCTGAAGTCTACGATTTTCGTTACACATCGATTCACGGTGCGAATTGCAATATGCGTAAGGCGACGTAAAAATCGCTGCCTTTCGACCGTATTTTACGGGCCCAAACAGACGAAGCGAAATCAATTGGAAGATGAGCCGGCTTTTTCAAGACGCGCTTCCGATGACGGACTTGAATTATATGGTGTGTGCGTTTACACAATTTATTTTCTCATGGGTGGTGCGTGCGTTTACACATTACACCAATGAATTGTTAGTACATTTACGAAGTTTACGTAATGTTTTAGAGGAAATATAGTACCTAATTTAATATTAATTTCTATGCATTGTAAACTAAAAAATATTTATTTTTAAATCTCAAAATGTAGGGAAGCGGTGCTTCCCCCGCTTCCATGGACCGCACGCCCCTGCCTGCATGTTAGACTATACGCACCAGGAAGTAGAATTATTTTGAAACGTATGCATATAAGAAAGATCTAGTTATTTATATATACAAGGTATTATAAAAGCAACAATCGCTTTCAGCCTACGTGAGCAAAATCTCTGGCCCTCGATTATTAAAAATGTGAATATAAAGAGTAGTATCAATTTTTGTGAATCCGCAGAAGATAAAATGAACAGGGATCCATTTTCCTGCATGATGTACATTTTCAAATCAAGATAGTTATTTCGATTTGTGATTCTGTTCCCCGTTTTCTGGCAACAGAATGAATTCGGGTGTATTGGCGCTGATCCAATATAGCACTTTTGGCCGCGGCTGATGTGTATATCGCTGACAAACCGCGTTACAATTCTTTGCGGTTCATTGAATTGAGTGCTGGGAGAAGGAGAGTGTCGCAGGCATATACGCGGCAATGGTTCATAACGTATTCAGGACATGACGTCTCATTTCAAGATGTTTTTGAATTGAACCTCATTTTTATATCGGTAGTTGCACATGCGGCCAATTTAATAATTTCCTCTTAATATGGAAAACTGAAAGTGTTTGATTTAGTACCTAGTTCACTAATATTCTTGAAACTAGGCCATATTTTTTATAAGTTCTGATTCTAAGTGGTTTAGGTTAAGTTAACACTTAACATACAAAAGACAAAATACTTACCTTTTACATCGTACTCAAATAGTCTTCCAAATCTAGGACCACTAATCATAGACCAGGCTACAAAAATTGAGGAAACAGAGACAATAAAATATCTTGGTATAACTATAGATAAAAACCTCGAATGGGACACACATGTGCAAAATGTTGTGCAATAAATTTGCTATCGTCTTAAATTCCTAAAATGTTTTTTGGATATTTACCATTTAAAAACAATATATTTTTCATTAATCCAGTCACAAATAATTTATAGAATAATAGGATGGGGAGATATAAATGACTGACGCTTAGATTCTCTGGACAAAATACAAAAATGCTACAAAAATGCTACAAAAATGCTACAAAAATATTGGTCAACGTAACTCCATGTACAAAATTATTTAATATGTTGCTAAATACACTCCAAGTAATAAATACATAGGGAATACATTATTTAATATGTCGCCAAATGAGCTCCAAGTGATAATTACATACACAATGCTTAAATTTAACATTAAAAAATAAAATAAACAATAATTAAAATAATAAACAAAATTGATAGAATAAACACAAAAACTTCAAATTAATGACAAACATTCCAAATTTAAAACGATTATCCCGACTGTAGACGCTATCCCAACATTAAATATTTATCCTGATTGTAATCGATTTTCCCGATTGTAGATTATAACCAATATTGTCATTATTAGAGCTAGATATATATGCATAACGCCATATTTTGCATATGTTGCATATATATACAATTTTTGATTTTGAATGCATATATTGACATTTTGTTAATTTTTTGGCATATATCTGACGTACTAATTGGCTGGACATATTAAAATTATGAGTTTTGGACCAAAATAATATTTTGTGATATGCCTTTACAGGTCGATTTCCTAATATTTTGAAGGATTAACTTTTCCCTGTAATAAATTACGGTTAATGGTGTAGGTACTTGAGAGGATTAAATTATAAACACCCTCCTTAAACTAACAAATTTTGCTAAATATCCTTTCAGGTAGTTGTATTAATATCTTCAAATTTCTAAATGACTCAGTTTACTTTCAACCTTATTTCAGTCTTTATTGTTGTGTTGTGTTAACCAGTGGGAAAAATGGCAAAATTAATTGAGTCTTGGGTAAAATCTTATTCAGATTTTGTTGTAGAAGGTGATAACCAGGTGTTTTGTAAAACATGTTCTAAAATTGTAAATACTTTTTTATTTTATATTTTATTTTGACCTTTCACAATGGTAAATCAAATGACAGTAAAATATTATTTCAACTGACAGTTAAAAAAAAAAGTAGGGCAACTTTACAACGTACGCATTTATTTAATTTAATTAAAACTTCAACATCTACAGGAATTTATTTGTTTTAGATTCCATGTAAAAAAAAGTTTCAAATCGACCAACACGCGAAAACACCCTCACATATAGCAAAGCAGAAATCTAAAGACACTCGCAGACAAAGTCAACTTCCCTTGAAACAATATTTAGAGTCTGGATCGTCTAGAAGTGAACAAGCTATTTTTAATGAAGATTTATGCAAAGCTTTAGTGACTTCGAATATCCCTTTAATACCATTAAATAATCCAAATCTCCGATCATTTTTGCAAAAATACTGTAAATTTAATATTCCAGAGCAAAGTATATTACGTAAACGTGGTGTTGACAGTTTGTACATTGAGACTCGTGAAAAAATTCGTGAGATTACCGTTGGAAACCATTTCTACATTATTGCGGATGAAACAACAGACTCTTGTGGTCGATATATAGCCCTATTTAATGATAGGTTCATTACGCGAACAAATACAAATTGGTCCATATCTAATCGCTTCAAAGCAATTAGATAAAACAAATAACTTGACAATAACTCGTTTTATCCAGACAGAATTGTCTTCCTATTTTCTTCCAGAAGCCGTTCCAACAGAAAAATGTTTATTGCTGTTATCCGATGCTGCCCCGTACATGATAAAAGCCGCACAAAATTTAAAAATGTTTCATGAAAACTTAATCCATGTTACATGTTTGGCTCATGGCTTTAACAGAGTTGCAGAAGAAATTAGGCCTAACTTTCCTTTAATAAATGATTTAATTAGTAATGTAAAAAAATATTTCTTAAAGTTCCTCTAAGACTTCATTTGTAAAAGAAAAATTTCCTGAATTACAGATGCCACCGGAACCTGTGATTACTCGGTGGGGTACCTGGCTTAAAGCTGCCTTTTTTTACGCAGATAATTATGAAAAAATTAAAGAAATCATATTTGATTTTGATGATTCATCTAAGGGAATATCTAATACAAAGAAATTGTTTCAAAATCACATATTACCAAAGCAATTAGTTTTTAAAAAATTATGCATTTGTACCCAAAATTATATTAGATTTAGAACAAAAAAATTTACCTTTTGTGACTTCCGTAAATTTAATTAAGACGTTTGAATCAGAGTGTAAAAATGTCCAGGGCGATATTGGAAAGACGATTTTTCATAAATTTTCAAATGTAATTTTTAAAAATGAAGGATTTATTGTTTTAAGAAACCTTGCTAATATTTATTCTAGTAACTTTGAAGATATTTCAGGAAAATTTAAGTTTGCACCTATTACTTCTGTAGATGTCGGAAGGAGTTTTTCTTTGTACAAGTACATACTTACTGATAGGAGACAATCATTTAATACAGATAATTTAGAAAAACATCTAATTGTTCATTCGTTTTATAATAATGTTGATTTGTAAATAAAGTTAGTTAATAATTAAATAATTATTAAGTATTATATTAGGTATTGTAAAATAAACAAATAATAAATATTAATAAACTATTTCGATCAAATAACAAATTACTCTTATTGCATATGCTCTGCATATTTTTCAATTTTTTACGCATATATTGAAGTATTTTGCGGCATATATATGCGCATATTTAACTACTTTTTGGGTGCATATATTCCTAGGTCTAGTCATTATAAATTTATTTATTGTAATTTTTAATTATTTTAGTATTTTAGTTCAATGTTTAATCTATGTTTTAAACAAGCACAAGTTGTATATTAACAACTTCCTGTGATATTTTTGTTAATTTACCTAATTATAAATAAAATATATTTTTGTTATCGTAAATAAACTATTATTAGTGAAAACCATAAAATATTTCTGATCAGATTTCCCCAACTTTAATACCCTAATGATTGTACACACAAATTGTTAAATAGATCCCACTTCTGACTAATTCACATGACGTAATCCTGGTGGTCTGAAAAGGCGTCGGAAACATAGGTAAGAGAATAGACACAGTTGTGTCGAAAACGGATGAACTGGCTTAGAGAGTCTTAAGCAGACACAGAGAATATCAGCCATAATTCACGAATTTGATTTATATGCGTGTTTCACTGAAATATTACTCCATAAATTCTCACCCACCCTTCAAATTCATTCCTATACTCGAACTGGTACGTCAGAAAATTTGTTCAAATGGATTTTTTACCAATCACTTTAGACTACACTATAAAATCTCAGTTTTGTGGGGAATAGTAATTCAATTTATAACCATTATGTGTAAAAAAATGTTTTATTAATGGACATTGCTTTTGTAGCGGGGGAGGTTTAAATTTTATAGCAATCCTTAAAGATGTAAAATACGCGAACTAGTTTTTATCATAAACGTATACAGGGTGTTTCAAAAATATGGTATATTACAAGATTCATAGAAGAACGAACATATATAATGCTTAGCATTTTATTTTATACATTTTTCATTTAACATATCCCTTTACTCCCCTTTTTTATTTAGAGCTTCGTTTTTACTAAGAATTTAATGTTTTTTTTTTAAATTCAAACTTTTTTTATACTTATTTTTAAATATCGATAGGCTTCGTTTCCTTATAGAGCTTCCTGTTTTTATTTAAATTTTTTCAGAATCAATTTTTTTGGTCAAAATTTTTTTTGGTCCAAATTTTTTGGTCCAAATTTTTTTGGTCCAAATTTTTTTGGTCCAAATTTTTTTTGGTCAAAACTTTTTTTGGTCCAAATTTTTTTGACACTAATTTTTTTGGTCCAAATTTTTTTGGTCTAAATTATTTTGGTTTAAATTTTTTTGGTCAAAATTTTTTTGGTAAATATTTTTTGGTCCAAATTTTTTTGGCTCAAATTTTTTTTTTCCAAATTTTTTTGGTCCAAATTTTTTTTAGGTCAAAATTTTTTTTGGTCAAAATTTTTTTTGGTCAAAATTTTTTTTGGTCAAAATTTTTTTTGGTCAAAATTTTTTTTGATCAAAATTTTTTTGGTCCAAATTTTTTTGGTCCAATTTTTTTTTATTCAAAATTTCTTTTGGTCAAAATTTTTTTTTTTTTATTTTTTTTTGGTCAAAATTTTTTTTGATCAAAATTTTTTTTGGTCAAAATTTGTTTGGTCATTTCTTTTATTTTAAATTTTTTTTGGTCCAAATTTATTTGGTCCAAATTTTTTAGTCCAAATTTTTTGGGTGCGTGCGTGCGTGCGTGCGTGCGAGCATGCGTGCGTGCGTGCGTGCGTACGTGCGTGCGAGCGTGCGTGCGAGCGTGCGTACGAGCGTGCGTGCGAGCGAGCGTGCGTGCGTAAGTGCGTCCAAATTTTTTTGGTCCAAATTTTTTAGTCCAAATTTAGGTAAAAATTTTTTTTTTCAAATTTTTTTTTTTAAATTTTTTTTGGTAAACATTTTTTTTGGTCGAAATTTTTTTTGGTCAAAAATTTATTGGTAAAAATTTTTTTTGCCAAATTTTTTTTTGGTCAAAATGTTTTTTGCTCAAAATTTTTTTTGCCAAATTTTTTTTTGGTAAAAATTTTTTTTTATTGGTCAAAATTTTTTTTTTTTTAATTTTTTTTGGTCAAATTTTTTTTCGATCAAAATTTTTTTTGGTCAAAATTTGTTTGGTCATTTCTTTTATTCTAAATTTTTTTTGGTCCAAATTTATTTGGTCCAAATTTCTTAGTCCAAATTTTTTGGGTGCGTGCGTGCGTACGTGCGTGCGAGCGTGCATGCGAGCGTGCGTGCGTGCGAGCGTGCGTGCGAGCAAGCGTGCGTGCGTGCGTCAAAATTTTTTTTTCAAAATTTTTTTGGTCCAAATTTTTTTTGGTCCAAATTTTTTTGGTCCAAATTTTTTTGGTCCAAATTTTTTTTGTCAAAATTTTTTTTTGTCAAAATTTTTTTTGGTCAAAATTTTTTTTGGTCCAAATTTTTTTTGTCAATTTTTTTTTTGGTAAAAATTTTTTTTGGTCAAAATTTCTTTTGGTCAAAATTTTTTTTTTCAAAATTTTTTTTGTTTAACCTTTTTTTAGGTAAACATTTTTTTTGGTCAAAATTTTTTTTTTTTAATTTTTTTTTTGGCAAATTTTTTTTTGATCAAAATTTGTTTGGTCATTTCTTTTATTCTAAATTTTTTTTGGTCCAAATTTATTTGGTCCAAATTTTTTTGGTGCGTGCTTGGTGCGTGGTAAATTTTTTTTTGCCAAATTTTTTTTTGGTCAAAATGTTTTTTGTTCAAAATTTTTTTTGTCAAAATTTTTTTTGGTAAAAATTTTTTTTGGTAAAAATTTTTTTTTTAAAATTTTTTTTGGTCCAAATGTTTTTGGTTAAAATTTTTTTTGTTAAATTTTTTTGGTTTAAATTTTTTTGGTGTCAAATTTTTTTGGTCCAAATTTTTTTGGTCCAAATTTTTTTGGTCCAAATTTTTTTGGTCCAAATTTTTTGGTCCAAATTTTTTTGGTCCAAATTTTTTTGGTCCAATTTTTTTTGGTCAAAAATTTTTTTGGTCAAAATTTCTTTTGGTCAAAAATTTTTTTTTTTAAATTTTCTTGGTCAAAATTTTTTTTGGTCAAAATTTTTTTGGTCAAAATTTTTTTTGGTAAAAATTTTTTTTGTCAAAATTTCTTTTGGTCCAAATTTTTTTGGTCAAAATTTTTTTGGTCAAAATTTTTTTTGGTCCAAATTTTTTTTTTGGTAAAAATTTTTTTTGGTCAAAATTTCGTTTAGTCAAGATTTTTTTTTTCAATTTTTTTTATTCAAAATTTCTTTTGGTCAAAATTTTTTTTTTCAAAATTTTTTTTGGTCAAAATTTTTTTGGTCAAAATTTTTTTTGGTAAAAATTTTTTTTGGTCAAAATTTTTTTTGGTCAAAATTTTTTTTGGTCAAAATTTTTTTGGTCAAAATTTTTTTTTGTCAAAATTTCTTTTGGAAAATTTCTTTTGGTCAAAATTTTTTTTTGGTCAAAATTTTTTTTGGTCAAATTTTTTTTTGGTCCAAATTTTTTTGGTCAAAATTTTTTTGGTCCAAATATTTTTGGTCAAAATTTTTTTGGTCAAAATTTTTTTGGTCAAAATTTTTTGGTCAAAATTTTTTTTGGTCAAAATTTTTTTTGGTAAAAATTTTTTTTGGTCAAAATTTCGTTTGGTCAAGATTTTTTTTTTTCAATTTTTTTTATTCAAAATTTCTTTTGGTCAAAATTTTTTTTTTCAAAATTTTTTTTGGTCCAATTTTTTTGGTCCAAATTTTTTTTGTCAAATTTTTTTTTGTTAAAAATTTTTTTGGACCAAATTTTTTTTGTCAAAATTTTTTTTGGTCCAAATTTTTTTTGTAAAATTTTTTTTTGGTAAAAATTTTTTTTGGTCAAAATTTTTTTTGGTAAAAATTTTTTTTGGTCAAAATTTCTTTTGGTCAAAATTTTTTTTTTCAAAATTTTTTTTGTTTAAAATTTTTTTAGGTAAACATTTTTTTTGGTCAAAAATTTATTGGTAAAAATTTTTTTTTTCAAAATTTTTTTTGGTCCAAATTCTTTTTGGTTTAAATTTTTTTTGTTAATTTTTTTTTGGTAAACATTTTTTTGGTCAAAATTTCTTTTGGTAAAAATTTTTTTTTTTTTAATTTTTTTTGGTCCAAATTTTTTTGGTTAAAATTTTTTTGGTCCAAATTTTTTTGGTTTAAAATTTTTTGGTTAAAATTTTTTTTTCCAAATTTTTTTAGTCCAAATTTTTTTTGGTAAATATTTTTTTTAATCAAAATTTCTTTTGGTCAAGATTTTTTTTTCAATATTTTCTTTATTCAAAATTTCTTTTGGTCAAAATTTTTTTTTTCACAATTTTTTTTGTTTAAAATTTATTTTGTTTAAAATTTTTTTTGATCCAAATTTTTTTGGTCAAAATTTTTTTGTCAAATTTTTTTGGTCCAAATTTTTTTTTGGTAAACATTTTTTTTGGTCGAAATTTTTTTTGGTCCAAATTTTTTTGGTCAAAATTTTTTTGTCAAATTTTTTTGGTCCAAATTTTTTGTCAAAATTTTTTTTGGTCCAAATTTTTTTTGTCAAAATTTTTTTTGGTAAAAATTTTTTTTGGTCCAAATTTTTTTGGTCAAAATTTTTTATGGTCCAAATTTTTTTTGGTCCAAATTTGTTTGGGTCCAAATTTGTTTGGGTCCAAATTTGTTTGGGTCCAAATTTTTTTGGTAAAAATTTTTTTTGGTTAAAATTTTTTGTCAAAATTTTTTTTTGGTTAAAATTTTTTTTTTGTAAAAATTTTTTTTGGTCCAAATTTTTTATCAAAATTTTTTTTGGTCAAAATTTTTTTTGGTCAAAATTTTTTTTGGTCAAATTTTTTTTTTGGTAAAAATTTTTTTTGGCCAATTTTGTTTGGTTAAAATTTTTTTTGTCAAAATTTTTTTTGGTCCAAATTTTTTTGGTCCAAATTTTTTTTGGTCAAAAATTTATTGGTCAAAATTTTTTTTTTTAATTTTTTTTTGGTCAAAATTTTTTTTTTATCAAAATTTTTTTTGGTCAAATTTTTTTTTGGTCCAAATTTTTTTTGTCAAATTTTTTTTTGGTAAAAATTTTTTTTGTCAATTTTTTTTGGTCAAAATTTTTTTTTTTCAAAATTTTTTTTGGTCAAAATTTTTTTTGATCCAAATTTTTTGTCAAAATTTTTTTTGGTAAAAATTTTTTTTGGTAAAAATTTTTTTTTGGTAAAAATTTCTTTTGGTCAAATTTTTTTTTTTTCAAATTTTGTTTTGGTCAAAATTTTTTTTGGTCCAAATTTTTTTGGTCAAAAT
Source organism: Psylliodes chrysocephalus (assembly GCA_927349885.1). Classification (NCBI taxonomy): domain Eukaryota; kingdom Metazoa; phylum Arthropoda; class Insecta; order Coleoptera; family Chrysomelidae; genus Psylliodes; species Psylliodes chrysocephalus. The sequence goes on along the minus strand of OV651826.1, from coordinate 26,669,320 downwards.
TTTTTATGGTCCAAATTTTTTTTGGTCCAAATTTGTTTGCGTCCAAATTTGTTTGGGTCCAAATTTTTTTGGTAAAAATTTTTTTTGGTTAAAATTTTTTGTCAAAATTTTTTTTGGTCAAAATTTTTTTTTGGTAAAAATTTTTTTTGGTCCAAATTTTTTGTCAAAATTTTTTTTGGTCAAAATTTTTTTTGGTCAAAATTTTTTTTTGGTAAAAATTTTTTTTGGTCCAAATTTTTTGGGTGCGTGCGTGCGTGCGTGCGTGCGTGCGTACGTGCGTGCGTGCGTGCGTGAGTGCGTGTGTCCTAATTTTTTTGGACAAAATTTTTTTTTTCAAAATTTTTTCTTTAAAATTTTTTTTGGTCCAAATTTTTTTGGTCCAAATTTTTTTGGTCAAAATTGTTTTGTCAAATTTTTTTGGTCCAATTTTTTTTTGGTAAACATTTTTTTTGGTCGAAATTTTTTTTGGTCCAAATTTTTTGTCAAAATTTTTTTTGGTCCAAATTTTTTTTGTCAAAATTTTTTTTGGTAAAAATTTTTTTTGGTAAAAATTTCTTTTGGTCAAAAGTTTTTTTTTCAAATTTTTTTTTGGTCAAAATTTTTTTTGGTCCAAATTTTTTTGGTCAAAATTTTTTATGGTCCAAATTTTTTTTGGTCCAAATTTGTTTGGGTCCAAATTTGTTTGGGTCCAAATTTTTTTGGTAAAAATTTTTTTTGGTTAAAATTTTTTGTCAAAATTTTTTTTTGGTTAAAATTTTTTTTTGGTAAAAATTTTTTTTGGTCCAAATTTTTTATCAAAATTTTTTTTGGTCAAAATTTTTTTTGGTCAAAATTTTTTTTGGTCAAAATTTTTTTTGGTCAAATTTTTTTTTTGGTAAAAATTTTTTTTGGTCCAAATTTTTTATGTGCGTGCGTTCGTGCGTGCGTGCGTGCGTGCGTGCGTGCGTGAGTGCGTGCGTGTGTGTGCGTGCGTGCGTCCAAATTTTTTTGGTCCAAATTTTTTGGTCAAATTTTTTTTGGTCAAAAATTTTTTGGTAAAAATTTTTTTGGTTCAAATTTTTTTTGGCCAATTTTGTTTGGTTAAAATTTTTTTTGTCAAAATTTTTTTTGGTCCAAATTTTTTTGGTCCAAATTTTTTTTGGTCAAAAATTTATTGGTCAAAATTTTTTTTTAATTTTTTTTTGGTCAAAATTTTTTTTTTATCAAAATTTTTTTTGGTCAAAATTTTTTTTGGTCCAAATTTTTTTTGTCAAATTTTTTTTTGGTAAAAATTTTTTTTGTCAATTTTTTTTGGTCAAAATTTTTTTTTTTCAAAATTTTTTTTGGTCAAAATTTTTTTTGGTCCAAATTTTTTGTCAAAATTTTTTTTGGTAAAAATTTTTTTTGGTAAAAATTTTTTTTGGTAAAAATTTTTTTTGGTAAAAATTTTTTTTGGTAAAAATTTCTTTTGGTCAAATTTTTTTTTTTCAAATTTTTTTTTGGTCAAAATTTTTTTTTTGGTCCAAATTTTTTTGGTCAAAATTTTTTATGGTCCAAATTTTTTTTGGTCCAAATTTGTTTGGATCCAAATTTGTTTGGGTCCAAATTTTTTTGGTAAAAATTTTTTTTGGTTAAAATTTTTTGTCAAAATTTTTTTTGGTCAAAATTTTTTTTTGGTAAAAATTTTTTTTGGTCCAAATTTTTTGTCAAAATTTTTTTTGGTCAAAATTTTTTTTGGTCAAAATTTTTTTTTGGTAAAAATTTTTTTTGGTCCAAATTTTTTGGGTGCGTGCGTGCGTGCGTACGTGCGTGCGTGCGTGCGTGCTTGCGTGCGTGCGTGAGTGCGTGTGTCCTAATTTTTTTGGACAAAATTTTTTTTTTCAAAATTTTTTGTTTAAAATTTTTTTTGGTCCAAATTTTTTTGGTCCAAATTTTTTTGGTCAAAATTGTTTTGTCAAATTTTTTTGGTCCAATTTTTTTTTGGTAAACATTTTTTTTGGTCGAAATTTTTTTTGGTCCAAATTGTTTTGGTCAAAATTTTTTTGGCAAATTTTTTGGGTGCGTGCGTGCGTGCGTGCGTGCGTGCGTGCGTGCGTGCATGCGTACGTGCGTGCGTGAGTGCGTGCGTGTGTGTGCGTGCGTCCAAATTTTTTTTGGCCAATTTTGTTTGGTTAAAATTTTTTTTGTCAAAATTTTTTTTGGTCCAAATTTTTTTGGTCCAAATTTTTTTGGTCCAAATTTTTTTGGTCCAAATTTTTTTTGGTCAAAATTTCGTTTAGTAAAGATTTTTTTTTTCAATTTTTTTTTATTCAAAATTTCTTTTGTTAAAAATTTTTTTTTTCAAAATTTTTTTTGGTCAAAATTTTTTTGGTCAAAATTTTTTTTGGTCAAAATTTTTTTTGGTCAAAATTTTTTTTGGTAAAAATTTTTTTTGGTCAAAATTTCGTTTGGTCAAGATTTTTTTTTTCAATTTTTTTTTATTCAAAATTTCTTTTGGTCAAAATTTTTTTTTTTCAAAATTTTTTTTGGTCCAATTTTTTTGGTCCAAATTTTTTTTTTGTTAAAAATTTTTTTGGACCAAATTTTTTTTGTCAAAATTTTTTTTTGTCAAAATTTTTTTTGGTCCAAATTTTTTTTGTAAAATTTTTTTTTGGTAAAAATTTTTTTTGGTCAAAATTTCTTTTGGTCAAAATTTTTTTTTTCAAAATTTTTTTTGTTTAAAATTTTTTTAGGTAAACATTTTTTTTGGTCAAAAATTTATTGGTAAAAATTTTTTTTTTCAAAATTTTTTTTGGTCCAAATTCTTTTTGGTTTAAATTTTTTTTGTTAATTTTTTTTTGGTAAACATTTTTTTGGTCAAAATTTCTTTTGGTAAAAATTTTTTTTTTTAAATTTTTTTTGGTCCAAATTTTTTTGGTTAAAATTTTTTTGGTCCAAATTTTTTTGGTTTAAAAATTTTTTGGTTAAAATTTTTTTTTCCAAATTTTTTTAGTCCAAATTTTTTTTGGTAAATATTTTTTTTGGTCAAAATTTCTTTTGGTCAAGATTTTTTTTTCAATATTTTCTTTATTCAAAATTTCTTTTGGTCAAAATTTTTTTTTTCAAAATTTTTTTTGTTTAAAATTTATTTTGTTTAAAATTTTTTTTGATCCAAATTTTTTTGGTCAAAATTTTTTTGTCAAATTTTTTTGGTCCAAATTTTTTTTGGTAAACATTTTTTTTGGTCGAAATTTTTTTTGGTCCAAATTTTTTTGGTCAAAATTTTTTTGTCAAATTTTTTTGGTCCAAATTTTTTGTCAAAATTTTTTTTGGTCCAAATTTTTTTTGTCAAAATTTTTTTTGGTAAAAATTTTTTTTTGGTAAAAATTTCTTTTGGTCAAAAGTTTTTTTTTCAAATTTTTTTTGGTCAAATTTTTTTTTGGTCCAAATTTTTTTGGTCAAAATTTTTTATGGTCCAAATTTTTTTTGGTCCAAATTTGTTTGGGTCCAAATTTGTTTGGGTCCAAATTTGTTTGGGTCCAAATTTTTTTGGTAAAAATTTTTTTTGGTTAAAATTTTTTGTCAAAATTTTTTTTTGGTTAAAATTTTTTTTTGGTAAAAATTTTTTTTGGTCCAAATTTTTTATCAAAATTTTTTTTGGTCAAAATTTTTTTTGGTCAAAATTTTTTTTGGTCAAAATTTTTTTTGGTCAAATTTTTTTTTTGGTAAAAATTTTTTTTGGCCAATTTTGTTTGGTTAAAATTTTTTTTGTCAAAATTTTTTTTGGTCCAAATTTTTTTGGTCCAAATTTTTTTTGGTCAAAAATTTATTGGTCAAAATTTTTTTTTTAATTTTTTTTTGGTCAAAATTTTTTTTTCATCAAAATTTTTTTTGGTCAAATTTTTTTTTGGTCCAAATTTTTTTTGTCAAATTTTTTTTTGGTAAAAATTTTTTTTGTCAATTTTTTTTGGTCAAAATTTTTTTTTTTCAAAATTTTTTTTGGTCAAAATTTTTTTTGATCCAAATTTTTTGTCAAAATTTTTTTTGGTAAAAATTTTTTTTGGTAAAAATTTTTTTTGGTAAAAATTTTTTTTGGTAAAAATTTTTTTTGGTAAAAATTTCTTTTGGTCAAATTTTTTTTTTTCAAATTTTTTTTTGGTCCAAATTTTTTTGGTCAAAATTTTTTATGGTCCAAATTTTTTTTGGTCCAAATTTGTTTGGGTCCAAATTTGTTTGGGGTCCAAATTTTTTTGGTAAAAATTTTTTTTGGTTAAAATTTTTTGTCAAAATTTTTTTTGGTCAAAATTTTTTTTTGGTAAAAATTTTTTTTGGTCCAAATTTTTTGTCAAAATTTTTTTTGGTCAAAATTTTTTTTTGGTAAAAATTTTTTTTGGTCCAAATTTTTTGAATGCGTGCGTGCGTGCGTGCGTGCGTGCGTGCGTACGTGCGTGCGTGCGTGCGTGAGTGCGTGTGTCCTAATTTTTTTGGACAAAATTTTTTTTTTCAAAATTTTTTGTTTAAAATTTTTTTTGGTCCAAATTTTTTTGGTCCAAATTTTTTTGGTCAAAATTGTTTTGTCAAATTTTTTTGGTCCAATTTTTTTTTGGTAAACATTTTTTTTGGTCGAAATTTTTTTTGGTCCAAATTTTTTGTCAAAATTTTTTTTGGTCCAAATTTTTTTTGTCAAAAATTTAAATTGGTAAAAATTTCTTTTGGTCAAAAGTTTTTTTTTCAAATTTTTTTTTGGTCAAAATTTTTTTTGGTCCAAATTTTTTTGGTCAAAATTTTTTATGGTCCAAATTTTTTTTGGTCCAAATTTGTTTGGGTCCAAATTTGTTTGGGTCCAAATTTTTTTGGTAAAAATTTTTTTTGGTTAAAATTTTTTGTCAAAATTTTTTTTTGGTTAAAATTTTTTTTTGGTAAAAATTTTTTTTGATCCAAATTTTTTATCAAAATTTTTTTTGGTCAAAATTTTTTTTGGTCAAAATTTTTTTGGTCAAAATTTTTTTTGGTAAAAATTTTTTTTGGTCAAAATTTTTTTTGGTCAAAATTTTTTTAGGTCAAAATTTTTTTTGGCCAAAATTTTTTTGGTCAAAATTTTTTTTGTCAAAATTTCTTTTGGAAAATTTCTTTTGGTCAAAATTTTTTTTTGGTCAAAATTTTTTTTGGTCAAATTTTTTTTTGGTCCAAATTTTTTTGGTCCAAATTTTTTTGGTCCAAATATTTTTGGTCAAAATTTTTTTGGTCAAAATTTTTTGGTCAAAATTTTTTTTGGTCAAAATTTCGTTTAGTCAAGATTTTTTTTTTCAATTTTTTTTTTTATTCAAAATTTCTTTTGGTCAAAATTTTTTTTTCAAAATTTTTTTTGGTCCAATTTTTTTGGTCCAAATTTTTTTTGTCAATTTTTTTTTTTGTTAAAAATTTTTTTTGACCAAATTTTTTTTGTCAAAATTTTTTTTGGTCCAAATTTTTTTTGTAAAATTTTTTTTTGGTAAAAATTTTTTTTGGTCCAAATTTTTTATGTGCGTGCGTTCGTGCGTGCGTGCGTGAGTGCGTGCGTGTGTGTGCGTGCGTGCGTCCAAATTTTTTTGGTCCAAATTTTTTGGTCAAATTTTTTTTGGTCAAAAATTTTTTGGTAAAAATTTTTTTGGTTCAAATTTTTTTTGGCCAATTTTGTTTGGTTAAAATTTTTTTTGTCAAAATTTTTTTTGGTCCAAATTTTTTTGGTCCAAATTTTTTTTGGTCAAAATTTATTGGTCAAAATTTTTTTTTAATTTTTTTTTGGTCAAAATTTTTTTTTTATCAAAATTTTTTTTGGTCAAAATTTTTTTTGGTCCAAATTTTTTTTTGGTAAAAATTTTTTTTGTCAATTTTTTTTGGTCAAAATTTTTTTTTTTTCAAAATTTTTTTTGGTCAAAATTTTTTTTGGTCCAAATTTTTTGTCAAAATTTTTTTTGGTAAAAATTTTTTTTGGTAAAAATTTTTTTTGGTAAAAATTTTTTTTGGTAAAAATTTTTTTTGGTAAAAATTTCTTTTGGTCAAATTTTTTTTTTTCAAATTTTTTTTTGGTCAAAATTTTTTTTGGTCCAAATTTTTTTGGTCAAAATTTTTTATGGTCCAAATTTTTTTTGGTCCAAATTTGTTTGGGTCCAAATTTGTTTGGGTCCAAATTTTTTTGGTAAAAATTTTTTTTGGTTAAAATTTTTTGTCAAAATTTTTTTTGGTCAAAATTTTTTTTTGGTAAAAATTTTTTTTGGTCCAAATTTTTTGTCAAAATTTTTTTTGGTCAAAATTTTTTTTGGTCAAAATTTTTTTTTGGTAAAAATTTTTTTTGGTCCAAATTTTTTGGGTGCGTGCGTGCGTGCGTACGTGCGTGCGTGCGTGAGTGCGTGTGTCCTAATTTTTTTGGACAAAATTTTTTTTTTCAAAATTTTTTGTTTAAAATTTTTTTTGGTCCAAATTTTTTTGGTCCAAATTTTTTTGGTCAAAATTGTTTTGTCAAATTTTTTTGGTCCAATTTTTTTTGGTAAACATTTTTTTTTGGTCGAAATTTTTTTTGGTCCAAATTTTTTGTCAAAATTTTTTTTGGAAAAAATTTTTTTTGGTAAAAATTTTTTTTGGTAAAAATTTTTTTTGGTAAAAATTTCTTTTGGTCAAATTTTTTTTTTTCAAATTTTTTTTTGGTTAAAATTTTTTGTCAAAATTTTTTTTGGTCAAAATTTTTTTTTGGTAAAAATTTTTTTTGGTCCAAATTTTTTGTCAAAATTTTTTTTGGTCAAAATTTTTTTTTGGTAAAAATTTTTTTTGGTCCAAATTTTTTGGGTGCGTGCGTGCGTGCGTGCGTACGTGCGTGCGTGCGTGCGTGCGTGCGTGCGTGAGTGCGTGTGTCCTAATTTTTTTGGACAAAATTTTTTTTTTCAAAATTTTTTGTTTAAAATTTTTTTTGGTCCAAATTTTTTTGGTCCAAATTTTTTTGGTCAAAATTGTTTTGTCAAATTTTTTTGGTCCAATTTTTTTTTGGTAAACATTTTTTTTGGTCGAAATTTTTTTTGGTCCAAATTGTTTTGGTCAAAATTTTTTTGGCAAATTTTTTGGGTGCGTGCGTGCGTGCGTACGTGCGTGCGTGAGTGCGTGCGTGTGTGTGCGTGCGTCCAAATTTTTTTTGGTCCAAATTTTTTGGTCAAATTTTTTTTGGTCAAAAATTTTTTGGTAAAAATTTTTTTTTTCAAAATTTTTTTTGGTTCAAATTTTTTTTGGCCAATTTTGTTTGGTTAAAATTTTTTTTGTCAAAATTTTTTTTGGTCCAAATTTTTTTTGGTCCAAATTTTTTTGGTCAAAATTTTTTATGGTCCAAATTTTTTTTGGTCCAAATTTGTTTGGGTCCAAATTTGTTTGGGTCCAAATTTTTTTGGTAAAAATTTTTTTTGGTAAAAATTTTTTTTGGTAAAAATTTCTTTTGGTAAAATTTTTTTTTTTCAAATTTTTTTTTGGTCAAAATTTTTTTTGGTCCAAATTTTTTTGGTCAAAATTTTTTATGGTCCAAATTTTTTTTGGTCCAAATTTGTTTGGGTCCAAATTTGTTTGGGTCCAAATTTTTTTGGTAAAAATTTTTTTTGGTTAAAATTTTTTGTCAAAATTTTTTTTGGTCAAAATTTTTTTTTTGGTAAAAATTTTTTTTGGTCCAAATTTTTTGTCAAAATTTTTTTTGGTCAAAATTTTTTTTGGTCAAAATTTTTTTTGGTCAAAATTTTTTTTTGGTAAAAATTTTTTTTGGTCCAAATTTTTTGGGTGCGTGCGTGCGTGCGTGCGTACGTGCGTGCGTGCGTGCGTGCGTGTGTCCTAATTTTTTTGGACAAAATTTTTTTTTTCAAAATTTTTTGTTTAAAATTTTTTTTGGTCCAAATTTTTTTGGTCCAAATTTTTTTGGTCAAAATTGTTTTGTCAAATTTTTTTGGTCCAATTTTTTTTTGGTAAACATTTTTTTTGGTCGAAATTTTTTTTGGTCCAAATTGTTTTGGTCAAAATTTTTTTGGCAAATTTTTTGGGTGCGTGCGTGCGTGAGTGCGTGCGTGTGTGTGCGTGCGTCCAAATTTTTTTGGTCCAAATTTTTTGGTCAAATTTTTTTTGGTCAAAAATTTTTTGGTAAAAATTTTTTTTTTCAAAATTTTTTTTGGTTCAAATTTTTTTTGGCCAATTTTGTTTGGTTAAAATTTTTTTTGTCAAAATTTTTTTTGGTCCAAATTTTTTTGGTCCAAATTTTTTTGGTCCAAATTTTTTTTGGTCAAAAATTTATTGCTAAAAATTTTTTTTTTTTGGTCAAAATTTTTTTTGATCAAATTTTTTTTTGGTAAAAATTTGTTTGGTCATTTCTTTTATTCTAAATTTTTTTTGGTCCAAATTTATTTGGTCCAAATTTTTTAGTCCAAATTTTTTGGGTGCGTGCGTGCGTGCGTACGTGCGTGCGAGGTGCGTGCGAGCGAGCGTGCGTGCGTAAGTGCGTAAAATTTTTTAGTCCAAATTTTTTGGTCAATTTTTTTTTGGTCAAAAATTTATTGGTAAAAATTTTGTTTTTTAAAATTTTTTTTGTTTAAAATTTTTTTTTGTCAAATTTTTTTGGTCAAAATTTTTTGGTCAAAATTTTTTTGGTAATTTTTTTTTTTGGTCAAAATTTCTTTTGGTCAAATTTTTTTTTTTCAAAATTTTTTTTGGTCAAAATTTTTTTTGGTAAAAATTTTTTTTGGTCTAAATTTTTTTGGTCAAAATTTTTTATGGTCCAATTTTTTTTTTGTCCAAATTTGTTTGGGTCCAAATTTTTTTTGTCAAAATTTTTTTTGGTCAAAATTTTTTTTGGTCCAAATTTTTTTTGTCAATTTTTTTTTTTGGTAAAAATTTTTTTTGGTCAAAATTTCTTTTGGTCAAAATTTTTTTTTTTCAAAATTTTTTTTGTTTAACCTTTTTTTAGGTAAACATTTTTTTTGGTCAAAATTTTTTTTTTTAATTTTTTTTTTGGCAAATTTTTTTTTGATCAAAATTTGTTTGGTCATTTCTTTTATTCTAAATTTTTTTTGGTCCAAATTTATTTGGTCCAAATTTTTTTGGTGCGTGCTTGGTGCGTGGTAAATTTTTTTTTTGCCAAATTTTTTTTTGATCAAAATGTTTTTTGTTCAAAATTTTTTTTTGTCAAAATTTTTTTTGGTAAAAATTTTTTTTGGTAAAAATTTTTTTTTTAAAATTTTTTTTGGTCCAAATGTTTTTTTAAAATTTTTTTTGTTAAATTTTTTTGGTTTAAATTTTTTTGGTGTCAAATTTTTTTGGTCCAAATTTTTTTGGTCCAAATTTTTTTGGTCCAAATTTTTTTGGTCCAAATTTTTTGGTCCAAATTTTTTTGGTCCAAATTTTTTTGGTCCAATTTTTTTTGGTCAAAAATTTTTTTGGTCAAATTTTCTTCTGGTCAAAAATTTTTTTTTTTAAATTTTCTTGGTCAAAATTTTTTTTTGGTCAAAATTTTTTTGGTCAAAATTTTTTTTGGTAAAAATTTTTTTTGTCAAAATTTCTTTTGGTCCAAATTTTTTTGGTCAAAATTTTTTTGGTCAAAATTTTTTTTGGTCCAAATTTTTTTTTTGGTAAAAATTTTTTTTTGGTCAAAATTTCGTTTAGTCAAGATTTTTTTTTTTCAATTTTTTTTTTATTCAAAATTTCTTTTGGTCAAAATTTTTTTTTTCAAAATTTTTTTTGGTCAAAATTTTTTTGGTCAAAATTTTTTTGGTCAAAATTTTTTTTGGTAAAAATTTTTTTTGGTCAAAATTTTTTTTGGTCAAAATTTTTTTTGGTCAAAATTTTTTTTGGCCAAAATTTTTTTGGTCAAAATTTTTTTTTGTCAAAATTTCTTTTGGAAAATTTCTTTTGGTCAAAATTTTTTTTTGGTCAAAATTTTTTTTGGTCAAATTTTTTTTTGGTCCAAATTTTTTTGGTCCAAATTTTTTTGGTCCAAATATTTTTGGTCAAAATTTTTTTGGTCAAAATTTTTTGGTCAAAATTTTTTTTGGTCAAAATTTTTTTTGGTAAAAATTTTTTTGGTCAAAATTTCGTTTGGTCAAGATTTTTTTTTTCAATTTTTTTTTTATTCAAAATTTCTTTTGGTCAAAATTTTTTTTTTCAAAATTTTTTTTGGTCCAATTTTTTTGGTCCAAATTTTTTTTGTCAAATTTTTTTTTGTTAAAAATTTTTTTGGACCAAATTTTTTTTGTCAAAATTTTTTTTGGTCCAAATTTTTTTTTGGTAAAAATTTTTTTTGGTCAAAATTTTTTTTGGTAAAAATTTTTTTTGGTCAAAATTTCTTTTGGTCAAAATTTTTTTTTTCAAAATTTTTTTTGTTTAAAATTTTTTTAGGTAAACATTTTTTTTGGTCAAAAATTTATTGGTAAAAATTTTTTTTTTCAAAATTTTTTTTGGTCCAAATTCTTTTTGGTTTAAATTTTTTTTGTTAATTTTTTTTTTGGTAAACATTTTTTTGGTCAAAATTTCTTTTGGTAAAAATTTTTTTTTTTTTTAATTTTTTTTGGTCCAAATTTTTTTGGTTAAAATTTTTTTGGTCCAAATTTTTTTGGTTTAAAATTTTTTGGTTAAAATTTTTTTTTCCAAATTTTTTTAGTCCAAATTTTTTTTGGTAAATATTTTTTTTGGTCAAAATTTCTTTTGGTCAAGATTTTTTTTTCAATATTTTCTTTATTCAAAATTTCTTTTGGTCAAAATTTTTTTTTTCAAAATTTTTTTTGTTTAAAATTTATTTTGGTAAACATTTTTTTTGGTCGAAATTTTTTTTGGTCCAAATTTTTTTGGTCAAAATTTTTTTGTCAAATTTTTTTGGTCCAAATTTTTTGTCAAAATTTTTTTTGGTCCAAATTTTTTTTGTCAAAATTTTTTTTGGTAAAAATTTTTTTTTGGTAAAAATTTCTTTTGGTCAAAAGTTTTTTTTTTCAAATTTTTTTTGGTCAAAATTTTTTTTGGTCCAAATTTTTTTGGTCAAAATTTTTTATGGTCCAAATTTTTTTTGGTCCAAATTTGTTTGGGTCCAAATTTGTTGGGGTCCAAATTTGTTTGGGTCCAAATTTTTTTGGTAAAAATTTTTTTTGGTTAAAATTTTTTGTCAAAATTTTTTTTTGGTTAAAATTTTTTTTTGGTAAAAATTTTTTTTGGTCCAAATTTTTTATCAAAATTTTTTTTGGTCAAAATTTTTTTTGGTCAAAATTTTTTTTGGTCAAATTTTTTTTTTGGTAAAAATTTTTTTTTGGTAAACATTTTTTTGGTCGAAATTTTTTTTGCTCCAAATTTTTTGTCAAAATTTTTTTTGGTCCAAATTTTTTTTGTCAAAATTTTTTTTGGTAAAAATTTTTTTTGGTAAAAATTTCTTTTGGTCAAAAGTTTTTTTTTCAAATTTTTTTTTGGTCAAAATTTTTTTTCGTCCAAATTTTTTTGGTCAAAATTTTTTATGGTCCAAATTTTTTTTGGTCCAAATTTGTTTGGGTCCAAATTTGTTTGGGTCCAAATTTTTTTGGTAAAAATTTTTTTTGGTTAAAATTTTTTGTCAAAATTTTTTTTTGGTTAAAATTTTTTTTTGGTAAAAATTTTTTTTGGTCCAAATTTTTTATCAAAATTTTTTTTGGTCAAAATTTTTTTTGGTCAAAATTTTTTTTGGTCAAAATTTTTTTTGGTCAAATTTTTTTTTTGGTAAAAATTTTTTTTGGTCCAAATTTTTTATGTGCGTGCGTTCGTGCGTGCGTGCGTGAGTGCGTGCGTGTGTGTGCGTGCGTGCGTCCAAATTTTTTTGGTCCAAATTTTTTGGTCAAATTTTTTTTGGTCAAAAATTTTTTGGTAAAAATTTTTTTGGTTCAAATTTTTTTTGGCCAATTTTGTTTGGTTAAAATTTTTTTTGTCAAAATTTTTTTGGTCCAAATTTTTTTGGTCCAAATTTTTTTTGGTCAAAAATTTATTGGTCAAAATTTTTTTTTAATTTTTTTTTGGTCAAAATTTTTTTTTATCAAAATTTTTTTTGGTCAAAATTTTTTTTGGTCCAAATTTTTTTTGTCAAATTTTTTTTTTGGTAAAAATTTTTTTTGTCAATTTTTTTTGGTCAAAATTTTTTTTTTTCAAAATTTTTTTTGGTCAAAATTTTTTTTGGTCCAAATTTTTTGTCAAAATTTTTTTTGGAAAAAATTTTTTTTGGTAAAAATTTTTTTTGGTAAAAATTTTTTTTGGTAAAAATTTCTTTTGGTCAAATTTTTTTTTTTTCAAATTTTTTTTTGGTCAAAATTTTTTTTGGTCCAAATTTTTTTGGTCAAAATTTTTTATGGTCCAAATTTTTTTTGGTCCAAATTTGTTTGGGTCCAAATTTGTTTGGGTCCAAATTTTTTTTGGTAAAAATTTTTTTTGGTTAAAATTTTTTGTCAAAATTTTTTTTGGTCAAAATTTTTTTTGGTAAAAATTTTTTTTTGGTAAAAATTTTTTTTGGTCCAAATTTTTTGTCAAAATTTTTTTTGGTCAAAATTTTTTTTTGGTAAAAATTTTTTTTGGTCCAAATTTTTTGGGTGCGTGCGTGCGTACGTGCGTGCGTGCGTGAGTGCGTGTGTCCTAATTTTTTTGGACAAATTTTTTTTTTTCAAAATTTTTTGTTTAAAATTTTTTTTGGTCCAAATTTTTTTGGTCCAAATTTTTTTGGTCAAAATTGTTTTGTCAAATTTTTTTGGTCCAATTTTTTTTTGGTAAACATTTTTTTTGGTCGAAATTTTTTTTGGTCCAAATTTTTTGTCAAAATTTTTTTTGGTAAAAATTTTTTTTGGTAAAAATTTTTTTTGGTAAAAATTTCTTTTGGTCAAATTTTTTTTTTTCAAATTTTTTTTTGGTCAAAATTTTTTTTGGTCCAAATTTTTTTGGTCAAAATTTTTTATGGTCCAAATTTTTTTTGGTCCAAATTTGTTTGGGTCCAAATTTGTTTGGGTCCAAATTTTTTTGGTAAAAATTTTTTTTGGTTAAAATTTTTTGTCAAAATTTTTTTTGGTCAAAATTTTTTTTTGGTAAAAATTTTTTTTGGTCCAAATTTTTTGTCAAAATTTTTTTTGGTCAAAATTTTTTTTGGTCAAAATTTTTTTTTGGTAAAAATTTTTTTTGGTCCAAATTTTTTGGGTGCGTGCGTGCGTGCGTGCGTACGTGCGTGCGTGCGTGCGTGCGTGCGTGCGTGAGTGCGTCCTAATTTTTTTGGACAAAATTTTTTTTTTCAAAATTTTTTGTTTAAAATTTTTTTTGGTCCAAATTTTTTTGGTCCAAATTTTTTTGGTCAAAATTGTTTTGTCAAATTTTTTTGGTCCAATTTTTTTTTGGTAAACATTTTTTTTGGTCGAAATTTTTTTTGGTCCAAATTGTTTTGGTCAAAATTTTTTTGGCAAATTTTTTGGGTGCGTGCGTGCGTGCGTGCGTACGTGCGTGCGTGAGTGCGTGCGTGTGTGTGCGTGCGTCCAAATTTTTTTGGTCCAAATTTTTTGGTCAAATTTTTTTTGGTCAAAAATTTTTTGGTAAAAATTTTTTTTTTCAAAATTTTTTTTGGTTCAAATTTTTTTTGGCCAATTTTGTTTGGTTTAAATTTTTTTTGTCAAAATTTTTTTTGGTCCAAATTTTTTTGGTCCAAATTTTTTTGGTCCAAATTTTTTTTGGTCAAAAATTTATTGGTAAAAATTTTTTTTTTTTGGTCAAAATTTTTTTTGATCAAATTTTTTTTTGGTAAAAATTTGTTTGGTCATTTCTTTTATTCTAAATTTTTTTTGGTCCAAATTTATTTGGTCCAAATTTTTTAGTCCAAATTTTTTGGGTGCGTGCGTGCGTGCGTGCGTACGTGCGTGCGAGGTGCGTGCGAGCGTGCGAGCGAGCGTGCGTGCGTAAGTGCGTAAAATTTTTTAGTCCAAATTTTTTGGTCAAATTTTTTTTGGTCAAAAATTTATTGGTAAAAATTTTGTTTTTTAAAATTTTTTTTGTTTAAAATTTTTTTTTGTCAAATTTTTTTGGTCAAAATTTTTTTGGTAAA